>MUAA02000081.1:0-600000 GCA_014180765.2 Marchantia paleacea | reverse complement strand
TTGAAACCTCAAATTGGATTTTGTGGTAAAAATTATGAAATCTTGGAACGATGAAGATGTTTTTAGCATATTTTGATCGATGGTCACTTTGATCTTTTTTGCTATACAATGTGCATGACATTGATAAAGTGGAAACCATAATGACAATAAAGAAGTAAAGTCGATTTGAAGTTGATGTGATAAATTTTGAATTTTTATATTTTATGTTTTAGTGTTTAAATATAGCAAAAAGGATGTGAAGACCTTATCAAGTTATACGTGGATGAAACCATGTTTAATAGCATCACAATGGAAAATATGTCCTACAACATCTAAGATATTCGTACATACTACATGAGCATTCAAAGAATCATCAACTAACTAAATACTCTTCTATGATATTCATACATACTACATGAGCATTCAAAGAATCATCAACTAACTAAATACTCTTCTATGGATTGTCTCATCTAGTGATTTTTTTTATAGCAATGGATACATGTTGACTAAAATAAACTATACAATAAGCTAAAGAGAGTAATAGAATTGTTGCATAGTCTTTGTATGCTCTAGTTCATAGAACATGTCAAAGTCAATGTTATCACGACTTATGTAGCGGTATCTCTAGTTAGATAAGTGTGTGTATGCATGACCAAATATAACACTTACCGTCATTTGCACTAGAACTTCCATTGGGGCTTACAATGTCATTAGGAGATATAGTGCTCAAGGGATAGAATTTGAATTAGGGCTCATTGGATGATAATTTTTATATGTGGGATAGTAGATAGTATTGGAACCTAGAGACTTTGAAACACAAAATGGATTTGGCTCAACTGTAATCTCTCTTTTATGCTATGGTTATGAGCGGAGTGTCATAATGGGCATTTAGAAAGTAGAAAAGATTACTTTGAAACCTCAAATTGGATTTTGTGGTAAAAATTATGAAATCTTGGAACGATGAAGATGTTTTAGCATATTTTGATCGATGGTCACTTTGATCTTTTTGCTATACAATGTGCATGACATTGATAAAGTGGAAACCATAATGACAATAAAGAAGTAAAGTCGATTTGAAGTTGATGTGATAAATTTTGAATTTTTATATTTTATGTTTTAGTGTTTAAATATAGCAAAAGGATGTGAAGACCTTATCAAGTTATACGTGGATGAAACCATGTTTAATAGCATCACAATGGAAAATATGTCCTACAACATCTAAGATATTCGCATACTACATGAGCATTCAAAGAATCATCAACTAACTAAATACTCTTCTATGATATTCATACATACTACATGAGCATTCAAAGAATCATCAACTAACTAAATACTCTTCTATGGATTGTCTCATCTAGTGATTTTTTTATAGCAATGGATACATGTTGACTAAAATAAACTATACAATAAGCTAAAGAGAGTAATAGAATTGTTGCATAAGATCAGATGCTCTAGTTCATAGAACATGTCAAAGTCAATGTTATCACGACTTATGTAGCGGTATCTCTAGTTAGATAAGTGTGTGTGTATGCATGACCAAATATAACACTTACCGTCATTTGCACTAGAACTTCCATTGGGGCTTACAATGTCATTAGGAGATATAGTGCTCAAGGGATAGAATTTGAATTAGGGCTCATTGGATGATAATTTTTTATGGTGGATAGTAGATAGTATTGGAACCTAGAGACTTTGAAACACAAAATGGATTTGGCTCAACTGTAATCTCTCTTTTTTTATGCTATGGTTATGAGCGGAGTGTCATAATGGGCATTTAGAAAGTAGAAAAGATTACTTTGAAACCTCAAATTGATTTTTGTGGTAAAAATTATGAAATCTTGGAACGATGAAGATGTTTTAGCATATTTTGATCGATGGTCACTTTGATCTTTTTTGCTATACAATGTGCATGACATTGATAAAGTGGAAACCATAATGACAATAAAGAAGTAAAGTCGATTTGAAGTTGATGTGATAAATTTTGAATTTTTATATTTTATGTTTTAGTGTTTAAATATAGCAAAAAGGATGTGAAGACCTTATCAAGTTATACGTGGATGAAACCATGTTTAATAGCATCACAATGGAAAATATGTCCTACAACATCTAAGATATTCGTACATACTACATGAGCATTCAAAGAATCATCAACTAACTAAATACTCTTCTATGATATTCATACATACTACATGAGCATTCAAAGAATCATCAACTAACTAAATACTCTTCTATGGATTGTCTCATCTAGTGATTTTTTATAGCAATGGATACATGTTGACTAAAATAAACTATACAATAAGCTAAAGAGAGTAATAGAATTGTTGCATAAGATTGTATGCTCTAGTTCATAGAACATGTCAAAGTCAATGTTATCACGACTTATGTAGCGGTATCTCTAGTTAGATAAGTGTGTGTATGCATGACCAAATATAACACTTACCGTCATTTGCACTAGAACTTCCATTGGGGCTTACAATGTCATTAGGAGATATAGTGCTCAAGGGATAGAATTTGAAATTAGGCTCATTGGATGATAATTTTTTATGGTGGATAGTAGATAGTATTGGAACCTAGAGACTTTGAAACACAAAATGGATTTGGCTCAACTGTAATCTCTCTTTTATGCTATGGTTATGAGCGGAGTGTCATAATGGGCATTTAGAAAGTAGAAAAGATTACTTTGAAACCTCAAATTGGATTTTGTGGTAAAAATTATGAAATCTTGGAACGATGAAGATGTTTTAGCATATTTTGATCGATGGTCACTTTGATCTTTTTTGCTATACAATGTGCATGACATTGATAAAGTGGAAACCATAATGACAATAAAGAAGTAAAGTCGATTTGAAGTTGATGTGATAAATTTTGAATTTTTATATTTTATGTTTTAGTGTTTAAATATAGCAAAAGGATGTGAAGACCTTATCAAGTTATACGTGGATGAAACCATGTTTAATAGCATCACAATGGAAAATATGTCCTACAACATCTAAGATATTCGTACATACTACATGAGCATTCAAAGAATCATCAACTAACTAAATACTCTTCTATGATATTCATACATACTACATGAGCATTCAAAGAATCATCAACTAACTAAATACTCTTCTATGGATTGTCTCATCTAGTGATTTTTTATAGCAATGGATACATGTTGACTAAAATAAACTATACAATAAGCTAAAGAGAGTAATAGAATTGTTGCATAGTAAGATTGTATGCTCTAGTTCATAGAACATGTCAAAGTCAATGTTATCACGACTTATGTAGCGGTATCTCTAGTTAGATAAGTGTGTGTATGCATGACCAAATATAACACTTACCGTCATTTGCACTAGAACTTCCATTGGGGCTTACAATGTCATTAGGAGATATAGTGCTCAAGGGATAGAATTTGAATTAGGGCTCATTGGATGATAATTTTTTATGGTGGATAGTAGATAGTATTGGAACCTAGAGACTTTGAAACACAAAATGGATTTGGCTCAACTGTAATCTCTTTTTTATGCTATGGTTATGAGCGGAGTGTCATAATGGGCATTTAGAAAGTAGAAAAGATTACTTTGAAACCTCAAATTGGATTTTGTGGTAAAAATTATGAAATCTTGGAACGATGAAGATGTTTTAGCATATTTTGATCGATGGTCACTTTGATCTTTTTGCTATACAATGTGCATGACATTGATAAAGTGGAAACCATAATGACAATAAAGAAGTAAAGTCGATTTGAAGTTGATGTGATAAATTTTGAATTTTTATATTTTATGTTTTAGTGTTTAAATATAGCAAAAAGGATGTGAAGACCTTATCAAGTTATACGTGGATGAAACCATGTTTAATAGCATCACAATGGAAAATATGTCCTACAACATCTAAGATATTCGTACATACTACATGAGCATTCAAAGAATCATCAACTAACTAAATACTCTTCTATGATATTCATACATACTACATGAGCATTCAAAGAATCATCAACTAACTAAATACTTCTTCTATGGATTGTCTCATCTAGTGATTTTTTATAGCAATGGATACATGTTGACTAAAATAAACTATACAATAAGCTAAAGAGAGTAATAGAATTGTTGCATAGTACTGTATGCTCTAGTTCATAGAACATGTCAAAGTCAATGTTATCACGACTTATGTAGCGGTATCTCTAGTTAGATAAGTGTGTGTATGCATGACCAAATATAACACTTACCGTCATTTGCACTAGAACTTCCATTGGGGCTTACAATGTCATTAGGAGATATAGTGCTCAAGGGATAGAATTTGAATTAGGGCTCATTGGATGATAATTTTTTATGGTGGATAGTAGATAGTATTGGAACCTAGAGACTTTGAAACACAAAATGGATTTGGCTCAACTGTAATCTCTTTTTATGCTATGGTTATGAGCGGAGTGTCATAATGGGCATTTAGAAAGTAGAAAAGATTACTTTGAAACCTCAAATTGGATTTTGTGGTAAAAATTATGAAATCTTGGAACGATGAAGATGTTTTAGCATATTTTGATCGATGGTCACTTTGATCTTTTTTGCTATACAATGTGCATGACATTGATAAAGTGGAAACCATAATGACAATAAAGAAGTAAAGTCGATTTGAAGTTGATGTGATAAATTTTGAATTTTTTATATTTTATGTTTTAGTGTTTAAATATAGCAAAAAGGATGTGAAGACCTTATCAAGTTATACGTGGATGAAACCATGTTTAATAGCATCACAATGGAAAATATGTCCTACAACATCTAAGATATTCGTATACTACTACATGAGCATTCAAAGAATCATCAACTAACTAAATACTCTTCTATGATATTCATACATACTACATGAGCATTCAAAGAATCATCAACTAACTAAATACTCTTCTATGGATTGTCTCATCTAGTGATTTTTTTATAGCAATGGATACATGTTGACTAAAAATAAACTATACAATAAGCTAAAAAGAGAGTAATAGAATTGTTGCATAGTAATCTTGTATGCTCTAGTTCATAGAACATGTCAAAGTCAATGTTATCACGACTTATGTAGCGGTATCTCTAGTTAGATAAGTGTGTGTATGCATGACCAAATATAACACTTATCGTCATTTGCACTAGAACTTCCATTGGGGCTTACAATGTCATTAGGAGATATAGTGCTCAAGGGATAGAATTTGAATTAGGGCTCATTGGATGATAATTTTTTATGGTGGATAGTAGATAGTATTGGAACCTAGAGACTTTGAAACACAAAATGGATTTGGCTCAACTGTAATCTCTTTTTATGCTATGGTTATGAGCGGAGTGTCATAATGGGCATTTAGAAAGTAGAAAAGATTACTTTGAAACCTCAAATTGGATTTTGTGGTAAAAATTATGAAATCTTGGAACGATGAAGATGTTTTAGCATATTTTTTGATCGATGGTCACTTTGATCTTTTTTGCTATACAATGTGCATGACATTGATAAAGTGGAAACCATAATGACAATAAAGAAGTAAAGTCGATTTGAAGTTGATGTGATAAATTTTGAATTTTTATATTTTATGTTTTAGTGTTTAAATATAGCAAAAAGGATGTGAAGACCTTATCAAGTTATACGTGGATGAAACCATGTTTAATAGCATCACAATGGAAAATATGTCCTACAACATCTAAGATATTCGTACATACTACATGAGCATTCAAAGAATCATCAACTAACTAAATACTCTTCTATGATATTCATACATACTACATGAGCATTCAAAGAATCATCAACTAACTAAATACTCTTCTATGGATTGTCTCATCTAGTGATTTTTTATAGCAATGGATACATGTTGACTAAAAATAAACTATACAATAAGCTAAAGAGAGTAATAGAATTGTTGCATAGTACTGTATGCTCTAGTTCATAGAACATGTCAAAGTCAATGTTATCACGACTTATGTAGCGGTATCTCTAGTTAGATAAGTGTGTGTATGCATGACCAAATATAACACTTACCGTCATTTGCACTAGAACTTCCATTGGGGCTTACAATGTCATTAGGAGATATAGTGCTCAAGGGATAGAATTTGAATTAGGGCTCATTGGATGATAATTTTTTATGGTGGATAGTAGATAGTATTGGAACCTAGAGACTTTGAAACACAAAATGGATTTGGCTCAACTGTAATCTCTCTTTATGCTATGGTTATGAGCGGAGTGTCATAATGGGCATTTAGAAAGTAGAAAAGATTACTTTGAAACCTCAAATTGGATTTTGTGGTAAAAATTATGAAATCTTGGAACGATGAAGATGTTTTAGCATATTTTGATCGATGGTCACTTTGATCTTTTTTGCTATACAATGTGCATGACATTGATAAAGTGGAAACCATAATGACAATAAAGAAGTAAAGTCGATTTGAAGTTGATGTGATAAATTTTGAATTTTTATATTTTATGTTTTAGTGTTTAAATATAGCAAAAAGGATGTGAAGACCTTTATCAAGTTATAATGTGGATGAAACCATGTTTAATAGCATCACAATGGAAAATATGTCCTACAACATCTAAGATATTCGTACATACTACATGAGCATTCAAAGAATCATCAACTAACTAAATACTCTTCTATGATATTCATACATACTACATGAGCATTCAAAGAATCATCAACTAACTAAATACTCTTCTATGGATTGTCTCATCTAGTGATTTTTTATAGCAATGGATACATGTTGACTAAAATAAACTATACAATAAGCTAAAGAGAGTAATAGAATTGTTGCATAGTACTGTATGCTCTAGTTCATAGAACATGTCAAAGTCAATGTTATCACGACTTATGTAGCGGTATCTCTAGTTAGATAAGTGTGTGTATGCATGACCAAATATAACACTTACCGTCATTTGCACTAGAACTTCCATTGGGGCTTACAATGTCATTAGGAGATATAGTGCTCAAGGGATAGAATTTGAATTAGGGCTCATTGGATGATAATTTTTTATGGTGGATAGTAGATAGTATTGGAACCTAGAGACTTTGAAACACAAAATGGATTTGGCTCAATCTGCAATCTCTCTTTTATGCTATGGTTATGAGCGGAGTGTCATAATGGGCATTTAGAAAGTAGAAAAGATTACTTTGAAACCTCAAATTGGATTTTGTGGTAAAATTATGAAATCTTGGAACGATGAAGATGTTTTAGCATATTTTGATCGATGGTCACTTTGATCTTTTTTGCTATACAATGTGCATGACATTGATAAAGTGGAAACCATAATGACAATAAAGAAGTAAAGTCGATTTGAAGTTGATGTGATAAATTTTGAATTTTTATATTTTATGTTTTAGTGTTTAAATATAGCAAAAAGGATGTGAAGACCTTATCAAGTTATACGTGGATGAAACCATGTTTAATAGCATCACAATGGAAAATATGTCCTACAACATCTAAGATATTCGCATACTACATGAGCATTCAAAGAATCATCAACTAACTAAATACTCTTCTATGATATTCATACATACTACATGAGCATTCAAAGAATCATCAACTAACTAAATACTCTTCTATGGATTGTCTCATCTAGTGATTTTTTATAGCAATGGATACATGTTGACTAAAAATAAACTATACAATAAGCTAAAGAGAGTAATAGAATTGTTGCATAAGATCGTATGCTCTAGTTCATAGAACATGTCAAAGTCAATGTTATCACGACTTATGTAGCGGTATCTCTAGTTAGATAAGTGTGTGTATGCATGACCAAATATAACACTTACCGTCATTTGCACTAGAACTTCCATTGGGGCTTACAATGTCATTAGGAGATATAGTGCTCAAGGGATAGAATTTGAATTAGGGCTCATTGGATGATAATTTTTTATGGTGGATAGTAGATAGTATTGGAACCTAGAGACTTTGAAACACAAAATGGATTTGGCTCAACTGTAATCTCTCTTTTATGCTATGGTTATGAGCGGAGTGTCATAATGGGCATTTAGAAAGTAGAAAAGATTACTTTGAAACCTCAAATTGATTTTGTGGTAAAAATTATGAAATCTTGGAACGATGAAGATGTTTTAGCATATTTTGATCGATGGTCACTTTGATCTTTTTTGCTATACAATGTGCATGACATTGATAAAGTGGAAACCATAATGACAATAAAGAAGTAAAGTCGATTTGAAGTTGATGTGATAAATTTTGAATTTTTATATTTTATGTTTTAGTGTTTAAATATAGCAAAAAGGATGTGAAGACCTTATCAAGTTATACGTGGATGAAACCATGTTTAATAGCATCACAATGGAAAATATGTCCTACAACATCTAAGATATTCGCATATACTACATGAGCATTCAAAGAATCATCAACTAACTAAATACTCTTCTATGATATTCATACATACTACATGAGCATTCAAAGAATCATCAACTAACTAAATACTCTTCTATGGATTGTCTCATCTAGTGATTTTTTTATAGCAATGGATACATGTTGACTAAAATAAACTATACAATAAGCTAAAGAGAGTAATAGAATTGTTGCATAGTAATATGCTCTAGTTCATAGAACATGTCAAAGTCAATGTTATCACGACTTTATGTAGCGGTATCTCTAGTTAGATAAGTGTGTGTATGCATGACCAAATATAACACTTACCGTCATTTGCACTAGAACTTCCATTGGGGCTTACAATGTCATTAGGAGATATAGTGCTCAAGGGATAGAATTTGAATTAGGCTCATTGGATGATAATTTTTATGGTGGATAGTAGATAGTATTGGAACCTAGAGACTTTGAAACACAAAATGGATTTGGCTCAACTGTAATCTCTTTTTATGCTATGGTTATGAGCGGAGTGTCATAATGGGCATTTAGAAAGTAGAAAAGATTACTTTGAAACCTCAAATTGGATTTTGTGGTAAAAATTATGAAATCTTGGAACGATGAAGATGTTTTAGCATATTTTGATCGATGGTCACTTTGATCTTTTTGCTATACAATGTGCATGACATTGATAAAGTGGAAACCATAATGACAATAAAGAAGTAAAGTCGATTTGAAGTTGATGTGATAAATTTTGAATTTTTATATTTTATGTTTTAGTGTTTAAATATAGCAAAAAGGATGTGAAGACCTTATCAAGTTATACGTGGATGAAACCATGTTTAATAGCATCACAATGGAAAATATGTCCTACAACATCTAAGATATTCGTATACTACACATGAGCATTCAAAGAATCATCAACTAACTAAATACTCTTCTATGATATTCATACATACTACATGAGCATTCAAAGAATCATCAACTAACTAAATACTCTTCTATGGATTGTCTCATCTAGTGATTTTTTTATAGCAATGGATACATGTTGACTAAAATAAACTATACAATAAGCTAAAGAGAGTAATAGAATTGTTGCATAGTATCTGTATGCTCTAGTTCATAGAACATGTCAAAGTCAATGTTATCACGACTTATGTAGCGGTATCTCTAGTTAGATAAGTGTGTGTATGCATGACCAAATATAACACTTACCGTCATTTGCACTAGAACTTCCATTGGGGCTTACAATGTCATTAGGAGATATAGTGCTCAAGGGATAGAATTTGAATTAGGGCTCATTGGATGATAATTTTTTATGGTGGATAGTAGATAGTATTGGAACCTAGAGACTTTGAAACACAAAATGGATTTGGCTCAACCGGTAATCTCTTTTTATGCTATGGTTATGAGCGGAGTGTCATAATGGGCATTTAGAAAGTAGAAAAGATTACTTTGAAACCTCAAATTGGATTTTGTGGTAAAAATTATGAAATCTTGGAACGATGAAGATGTTTTAGCATATTTTGATCGATGGTCACTTTGATCTTTTTGCTATACAATGTGCATGACATTGATAAAGTGGAAACCATAATGACAATAAAGAAGTAAAGTCGATTTGAAGTTGATGTGATAAATTTTGAATTTTTATATTTTATGTTTTAGTGTTTAAATATAGCAAAAAGGATGTGAAGACCTTATCAAGTTATACGTGGATGAAACCATGTTTAATAGCATCACAATGGAAAATATGTCCTACAACATCTAAGATATTCGTACATACTACATGAGCATTCAAAGAATCATCAACTAACTAAATACTCTTCTATGATATTCATACATACTACATGAGCATTCAAAGAATCATCAACTAACTAAATACTCTTCTATGGATTGTCTCATCTAGTGATTTTTTATAGCAATGGATACATGTTGACTAAAATAAACTATACAATAAGCTAAAGAGAGTAATAGAATTGTTGCATAAGATCGTATGCTCTAGTTCATAGAACATGTCAAAGTCAATGTTATCACGACTTATGTAGCGGTATCTCTAGTTAGATAAGTGTGTGTATGCATGACCAAATATAACACTTACCGTCATTTGCACTAGAACTTCCATTGGGGCTTACAATGTCATTAGGAGATATAGTGCTCAAGGGATAGAATTTGAATTAGGGCTCATTGGATGATAATTTTTTATGGTGGATAGTAGATAGTATTGGAACCTAGAGACTTTGAAACACAAAATGGATTTGGCTCAACTGTAATCTCTTTTTATGCTATGGTTATGAGCGGAGTGTCATAATGGGCATTTAGAAAGTAGAAAAGATTACTTTGAAACCTCAAATTGGATTTTGTGGTAAAAATTATGAAATCTTGGAACGATGAAGATGTTTTAGCATATTTTGATCGATGGTCACTTTGATCTTTTTGCTATACAATGTGCATGACATTGATAAAGTGGAAACCATAATGACAATAAAGAAGAAGAAAGTCGATTTGAAGTTGATGTGATAAATTTTGAATTTTTATATTTTATGTTTTAGTGTTTAAATATAGCAAAAAAGGATGTGAAGACCTTATCAAGTTATAATGGATGAAACCATGTTTAATAGCATCACAATGGAAAATATGTCCTACAACATCTAAGATATTCGTACATACTACATGAGCATTCAAAGAATCATCAACTAACTAAATACTCTTCTATGATATTCATACATACTACATGAGCATTCAAAGAATCATCAACTAACTAAATACTCTTCTATGGATTGTCTCATCTAGTGATTTTTTATAGCAATGGATACATGTTGACTAAAATAAACTATACAATAAGCTAAAGAGAGTAATAGAATTGTTGCATAAGATCGTATGCTCTAGTTCATAGAACATGTCAAAGTCAATGTTATCACGACTTATGTAGCGGTATCTCTAGTTAGATAAGTGTGTGTATGCATGACCAAATATAACACTTACCGTCATTTGCACTAGAACTTCCATTGGGGCTTACAATGTCATTAGGAGATATAGTGCTCAAGGGATAGAATTTGAATTAGGGCTCATTGGATGATAATTTTTTATGGTGGATAGTAGATAGTATTGGAACCTAGAGACTTTGAAACACAAAATGGATTTGGCTCAACTGTAATCTCTTTTTATGCTATGGTTATGAGCGGAGTGTCATAATGGGCATTTAGAAAGTAGAAAAGATTACTTTGAAACCTCAAATTGGATTTTGTGGTAAAAATTATGAAATCTTGGAACGATGAAGATGTTTTAGCATATTTTGATCGATGGTCACTTTGATCTTTTTTGCTATACAATGTGCATGACATTGATAAAGTGGAAACCATAATGACAATAAAGAAGTAAAGTCGATTTGAAGTTGATGTGATAAATTTTGAATTTTTATATTTTATGTTTTAGTGTTTAAATATAGCAAAAAAGGATGTGAAGACCTTATCAAGTTATACGTGGATGAAACCATGTTTAATAGCATCACAATGGAAAATATGTCCTACAACATCTAAGATATTCGTACATACTACATGAGCATTCAAAGAATCATCAACTAACTAAATACTCTTCTATGATATTCATACATACTACATGAGCATTCAAAGAATCATCAACTAACTAAATACTCTTCTATGGATTGTCTCATCTAGTGATTTTTTTATAGCAATGGATACATGTTGACTAAAATAAACTATACAATAAGCTAAAGAGAGTAATAGAATTGTTGCATAAGATCAGATGCTCTAGTTCATAGAACATGTCAAAGTCAATGTTATCACGACTTATGTAGCGGTATCTCTAGTTAGATAAGTGTGTGTATGCATGACCAAATATAACACTTACCGTCATTTGCACTAGAACTTCCATTGGGGCTTACAATGTCATTAGGAGATATAGTGCTCAAGGGATAGAATTTGAATTAGGGCTCATTGGATGATAATTTTTTATGGTGGATAGTAGATAGTATTGGAACCTAGAGACTTTGAAACACAAAATGGATTTGGCTCAACTGTAATCTCTTTTTATGCTATGGTTATGAGCGGAGTGTCATAATGGGCATTTAGAAAGTAGAAAAGATTACTTTGAAACCTCAAATTGGATTTTGTGGTAAAAATTATGAAATCTTGGAACGATGAAGATGTTTTAGCATATTTTGATCGATGGTCACTTTGATCTTTTTTGCTATACAATGTGCATGACATTGATAAAGTGGAAACCATAATGACAATAAAGAAGTAAAGTCGATTTGAAGTTGATGTGATAAATTTTGAATTTTTATATTTTATGTTTTAGTGTTTAAATATAGCAAAAAGGATGTGAAGACCTTATCAAGTTATACGTGGATGAAACCATGTTTAATAGCATCACAATGGAAAATATGTCCTACAACATCTAAGATATTCGTACATACTACATGAGCATTCAAAGAATCATCAACTAACTAAATACTCTTCTATGATATTCATACATACTACATGAGCATTCAAAGAATCATCAACTAACTAAATACTCTTCTATGGATTGTCTCATCTAGTGATTTTTTTATAGCAATGGATACATGTTGACTAAAAATAAACTATACAATAAGCTAAAGAGAGTAATAGAATTGTTGCATAAGTACTGTATGCTCTAGTTCATAGAACATGTCAAAGTCAATGTTATCACGACTTTATGTAGCGGTATCTCTAGTTAGATAAGTGTGTGTATGCATGACCAAATATAACACTTACCGTCATTTGCACTAGAACTTCCATTGGGGCTTACAATGTCATTAGGAGATATAGTGCTCAAGGGATAGAATTTGAATTAGGGCTCATTGGATGATAATTTTTTATGGTGGATAGTAGATAGTATTGGAACCTAGAGACTTTGAAACACAAAATGGATTTGGCTCAACTGTAATCTCTTTTTTATGCTATGGTTATGAGCGGAGTGTCATAATGGGCATTTAGAAAGTAGAAAAGATTACTTTGAAACCTCAAATTGGATTTTGTGGTAAAAATTATGAAATCTTGGAACGATGAAGATGTTTTAGCATATTTTGATCGATGGTCACTTTGATCTTTTTGCTATACAATGTGCATGACATTGATAAAGTGGAAACCATAATGACAATAAAGAAGTAAAGTCGATTTGAAGTTGATGTGATAAATTTTGAATTTTTATATTTTATGTTTTAGTGTTTAAATATAGCAAAAGGATGTGAAGACCTTATCAAGTTATACGTGGATGAAACCATGTTTAATAGCATCACAATGGAAAATATGTCCTACAACATCTAAGATATTCGTACATACTACATGAGCATTCAAAGAATCATCAACTAACTAAATACTCTTCTATGATATTCATACATACTACATGAGCATTCAAAGAATCATCAACTAACTAAATACTCTTCTATGGATTGTCTCATCTAGTGATTTTTTTATAAAGAATGGATACATGTTGACTAAAATAAACTATACAATAAGCTAAAGAGAGTAATAGAATTGTTGCATAGTAAGATCGTATGCTCTAGTTCATAGAACATGTCAAAGTCAATGTTATCACGACTTATGTAGCGGTATCTCTAGTTAGATAAGTGTGTGTATGCATGACCAAATATAACACTTTACCGTCATTTGCACTAGAACTTCCATTGGGGCTTACAATGTCATTAGGAGATATAGTGCTCAAGGGATAGAATTTGAATTAGGGCTCATTGGATGATAATTTTTATATGGTGGATAGTAGATAGTATTGGAACCTAGAGACTTTGAAACACAAAATGGATTTGGCTCAACTGTAATCTCTCTTTTATGCTATGGTTATGAGCGAGTGTCATAATGGGCATTTAGAAAGTAGAAAAGATTACTTTGAAACCTCAAATTGGATTTTGTGGTAAAAATTATGAAATCTTGGAACGATGAAGATGTTTTAGCATATTTTGATCGATGGTCACTTTGATCTTTTTGCTATACAATGTGCATGACATTGATAAAGTGGAAACCATAATGACAATAAAGAAGTAAAGTCGATTTGAAGTTGATGTGATAAATTTTGAATTTTTATATTTTATGTTTTAGTGTTTAAATATAGCAAAAAGGATGTGAAGACCTTATCAAGTTATACGTGGATGAAACCATGTTTAATAGCATCACAATGGAAAATATGTCCTACAACATCTAAGATATTCGTACATACTACATGATGAGCATTCAAAGAATCATCAACTAACTAAATACTCTTCTATGATATTCATACATACTACATGAAAGATTCAAAGAATCATCAACTAACTAAATACTCTTCTATGGATTGTCTCATCTAGTGATTTTTTTATAGCAATGGATACATGTTGACTAAAATAAACTATACAATAAGCTAAAGAGAGTAATAGAATTGTTGCATAGTATCAGATGCTCTAGTTCATAGAACATGTCAAAGTCAATGTTATCACGACTTATGTAGCGGTATCTCTAGTTAGATAAGTGTGTGTATGCATGACCAAATATAACACTTACCGTCATTTGCACTAGAACTTCCATTGGGGCTTACAATGTCATTAGGAGATATAGTGCTCAAGGGATAGAATTTGAATTAGGGCTCATTGGATGATAATTTTTTATGGTGGATAGTAGATAGTATTGGAACCTAGAGACTTTGAAACACAAAATGGATTTGGCTCAACCGTAATCTCTTTTATGCTATGGTTATGAGCGGAGTGTCATAATGGGCATTTAGAAAGTAGAAAAGATTACTTTGAAACCTCAAATTGGATTTTGTGGTAAAAATTATGAAATCTTGGAACGATGAAGATGTTTTAGCATATTTTGATCGATGGTCACTTTGATCTTTTTGCTATACAATGTGCATGACATTGATAAAGTGGAAACCATAATGACAATAAAGAAGTAAAGTCGATTTGAAGTTGATGTGATAAATTTTGAATTTTTATATTTTATGTTTTAGTGTTTAAATATAGCAAAAAGGATGTGAAGACCTTATCAAGTTATACGGATGAAACCATGTTTAATAGCATCACAATGGAAAATATGTCCTACAACATCTAAGATATTCGTACATACTACATGAGCATTCAAAGAATCATCAACTAACTAAATACTCTTCTATGATATTCATACATACTACATGAGCATTCAAAGAATCATCAACTAACTAAATACTCTTCTATGGATTGTCTCATCTAGTGATTTTTTATAGCAATGGATACATGTTGACTAAAATAAACTATACAATAAGCTAAAGAGAGTAATAGAATTGTTGCATAGTATCAGATGCTCTAGTTCATAGAACATGTCAAAGTCAATGTTATCACGACTTATGTAGCGGTATCTCTAGTTAGATAAGTGTGTGTATGCATGACCAAATATAACACTTACCGTCATTTGCACTAGAACTTCCATTGGGGCTTACAATGTCATTAGGAGATATAGTGCTCAAGGGATAGAATTTGAATTAGGGCTCATTGGATGATAATTTTTTATGGTGGATAGTAGATAGTATTGGAACCTAGAGACTTTGAAACACAAAATGGATTTGGCTCAACCTGTAATCTCTTTTTATGCTATGGTTATGAGCGGAGTGTCATAATGGGCATTTAGAAAGTAGAAAAGATTACTTTGAAACCTCAAATTGGATTTTGTGGTAAAAATTATGAAATCTTGGAACGATGAAGATGTTTTAGCATATTTTGATCGATGGTCACTTTGATCTTTTGCTATACAATGTGCATGACATTGATAAAGTGGAAACCATAATGACAATAAAGAAGTAAAGTCGATTTGAAGTTGATGTGATAAATTTTGAATTTTTATATTTTATGTTTTAGTGTTTAAATATAGCAAAAGGATGTGAAGACCTTATCAAGTTATACGTGGATGAAACCATGTTTAATAGCATCACAATGGAAAATATGTCCTACAACATCTAAGATATTCGTACATACTACATGAGCATTCAAAGAATCATCAACTAACTAAATACTCTTCTATGATATTCATACATACTACATGAGCATTCAAAGAATCATCAACTAACTAAATACTCTTCTATGGATTGTCTCATCTAGTGATTTTTTATAGCAATGGATACATGTTGACTAAAATAAACTATACAATAAGCTAAAGAGAGTAATAGAATTGTTGCATAGTATCGTATGCTCTAGTTCATAGAACATGTCAAAGTCAATGTTATCACGACTTATGTAGCGGTATCTCTAGTTAGATAAGTGTGTGTATGCATGACCAAATATAACACTTACCGTCATTTGCACTAGAACTTCCATTGGGGCTTACAATGTCATTAGGAGATATAGTGCTCAAGGGATAGAATTTGAATTAGGGCTCATTGGATGATAATTTTTTATGGTGGATAGTAGATAGTATTGGAACCTAGAGACTTTGAAACACAAAATGGATTTGGCTCAACTGTAATCTCTTTTTATGCTATGGTTATGAGCGGAGTGTCATAATGGGCATTTAGAAAGTAGAAAAGATTACTTTGAAACCTCAAATTGGATTTTGTGGTAAAAATTATGAAATCTTGGAACGATGAAGATGTTTTAGCATATTTTGATCGATGGTCACTTTGATCTTTTTGCTATACAATGTGCATGACATTGATAAAGTGGAAACCATAATGACAATAAAGAAGTAAAGTCGATTTGAAGTTGATGTGATAAATTTTGAATTTTTATATTTTATGTTTTAGTGTTTAAATATAGCAAAAAAGGATGTGAAGACCTTATCAAGTTATACGTGGATGAAACCATGTTTAATAGCATCACAATGGAAAATATGTCCTACAACATCTAAGATATTCGTACATACTACATGAGCATTCAAAGAATCATCAACTAACTAAATACTCTTCTATGATATTCATACATACTACATGAGCATTCAAAGAATCATCAACTAACTAAATACTCTTCTATGGATTGTCTCATCTAGTGATTTTTTTATAGCAATGGATACATGTTGACTAAAATAAACTATACAATAAGCTAAAGAGAGTAATAGAATTGTTGCATAGTACTGTATGCTCTAGTTCATAGAACATGTCAAAGTCAATGTTATCACGACTTATGTAGCGGTATCTCTAGTTAGATAAGTGTGTGTATGCATGACCAAATATAACACTTACCGTCATTTGCACTAGAACTTCCATTGGGGCTTACAATGTCATTAGGAGATATAGTGCTCAAGGGATAGAATTTGAATTAGGGCTCATTGGATGATAATTTTTTATGGTGGATAGTAGATAGTATTGGAACCTAGAGACTTTGAAACACAAAATGGATTTGGCTCAACTGTAATCTCTCTTTTATGCTATGGTTATGAGCGGAGTGTCATAATGGGCATTTAGAAAGTAGAAAAGATTACTTTGAAACCTCAAATTGGATTTTGTGGTAAAAATTATGAAATCTTGGAACGATGAAGATGTTTTAGCATATTTTGATCGATGGTCACTTTGATCTTTTTGCTATACAATGTGCATGACATTGATAAAGTGGAAACCATAATGACAATAAAGAAGTAAAGTCGATTTGAAGTTGATGTGATAAATTTTGAATTTTTATATTTTATGTTTTAGTGTTTAAATATAGCAAAAGGATGTGAAGACCTTATCAAGTTATACGTGGATGAAACCATGTTTAATAGCATCACAATGGAAAATATGTCCTACAACATCTAAGATATTCGTACATACTACATGAGCATTCAAAGAATCATCAACTAACTAAATACTCTTCTATGATATTCATACATACTACATGAGCATTCAAAGAATCATCAACTAACTAAATACTCTTCTATGGATTGTCTCATCTAGTGATTTTTTTATAGCAATGGATACATGTTGACTAAAAATAAACTATACAATAAGCTAAAGAGAGTAATAGAATTGTTGCATAGTATCAGATGCTCTAGTTCATAGAACATGTCAAAGTCAATGTTATCACGACTTATGTAGCGGTATCTCTAGTTAGATAAGTGTGTGTATGCATGACCAAATATAACACTTACCGTCATTTGCACTAGAACTTCCATTGGGGCTTACAATGTCATTAGGAGATATAGTGCTCAAGGGATAGAATTTGAATTAGGGCTCATTGGATGATAATTTTTATGGTGGATAGTAGATAGTATTGGAACCTAGAGACTTTGAAACACAAAATGGATTTGGCTCAACCTGTAATCTCTTTTTATGCTATGGTTATGAGCGGAGTGTCATAATGGGCATTTAGAAAGTAGAAAAGATTACTTTGAAACCTCAAATTGGATTTTGTGGTAAAAATTATGAAATCTTGGAACGATGAAGATGTTTTAGCATATTTTGATCGATGGTCACTTTGATCTTTTTTGCTATACAATGTGCATGACATTGATAAAGTGGAAACCATAATGACAATAAAGAAGTAAAGTCGATTTGAAGTTGATGTGATAAATTTTGAATTTTTATATTTTATGTTTTAGTGTTTAAATATAGCAAAAAGGATGTGAAGACCTTATCAAGTTATACGTGGATGAAACCATGTTTAATAGCATCACAATGGAAAATATGTCCTACAACATCTAAGATATTCATACATACTACATGAGCATTCAAAGAATCATCAACTAACTAAATACTCTTCTATGATATTCATACATACTACATGAGCATTCAAAGAATCATCAACTAACTAAATACTCTTCTATGGATTGTCTCATCTAGTGATTTTTTTTATAGCAATGGATACATGTTGACTAAAAATAAACTATACAATAAGCTAAAGAGAGTAATAGAATTGTTGCATAGTACTCGTATGCTCTAGTTCATAGAACATGTCAAAGTCAATGTTATCACGACTTATGTAGCGGTATCTCTAGTTAGATAAGTGTGTGTATGCATGACCAAATATAACACTTACCGTCATTTGCACTAGAACTTCCATTGGGGCTTACAATGTCATTAGGAGATATAGTGCTCAAGGGATAGAATTTGAATTAGGGCTCATTGGATGATAATTTTTTATGGTGGATAGTAGATAGTATTGGAACCTAGAGACTTTGAAACACAAAATGGATTTGGCTCAACTGTAATCTCTCTTTTATGCTATGGTTATGAGCGGAGTGTCATAATGGGCATTTAGAAAGTAGAAAAGATTACTTTGAAACCTCAAATTGGATTTTGTGGTAAAAATTATGAAATCTTGGAACGATGAAGATGTTTTAGCATATTTTGATCGATGGTCACTTTGATCTTTTTGCTATACAATGTGCATGACATTGATAAAGTGGAAACCATAATGACAATAAAGAAGTAAAGTCGATTTGAAGTTGATGTGATAAATTTTGAATTTTTATATTTTATGTTTTAGTGTTTAAATATAGCAAAAAGGATGTGAAGACCTTATCAAGTTATACGTGGATGAAACCATGTTTAATAGCATCACAATGGAAAATATGTCCTACAACATCTAAGATATTCGTACATTACTACATGAGCATTCAAAGAATCATCAACTAACTAAATACTCTTCTATGATATTCATACATACTACATGAGCATTCAAAGAATCATCAACTAACTAAATACTCTTCTATGGATTGTCTCATCTAGTGATTTTTTATAGCAATGGATACATGTTGACTAAAATAAACTATACAATAAGCTAAAGAGAGTAATAGAATTGTTGCATAAGATCGTATGCTCTAGTTCATAGAACATGTCAAAGTCAATGTTATCACGACTTATGTAGCGGTATCTCTAGTTAGATAAGTGTGTGTATGCATGACCAAATATAACACTTACCGTCATTTGCACTAGAACTTCCATTGGGGCTTACAATGTCATTAGGAGATATAGTGCTCAAGGGATAGAATTTGAATTAGGGCTCATTGGATGATAATTTTTTATGGTGGATAGTAGATAGTATTGGAACCTAGAGACTTTGAAACACAAAATGGATTTGGCTCAACTGCAATCTCTCTTTTATGCTATGGTTATGAGCGGAGTGTCATAATGGGCATTTAGAAAGTAGAAAAGATTACTTTGAAACCTCAAATTGGATTTTGTGGTAAAAATTATGAAATCTTGGAACGATGAAGATGTTTTAGCATATTTTGATCGATGGTCACTTTGATCTTTTTTGCTATACAATGTGCATGACATTGATAAAGTGGAAACCATAATGACAATAAAGAAGTAAAGTCGATTTGAAGTTGATGTGATAAATTTTGAATTTTTATATTTTATGTTTTAGTGTTTAAATATAGCAAAAAGGATGTGAAGACCTTATCAAGTTATACGTGGATGAAACCATGTTTAATAGCATCACAATGGAAAATATGTCCTACAACATCTAAGATATTCGTACATACTACATGAGCATTCAAAGAATCATCAACTAACTAAATACTCTTCTATGATATTCATACATACTACATGAGCATTCAAAGAATCATCAACTAACTAAATACTCTTCTATGGATTGTCTCATCTAGTGATTTTTTTATAGCAATGGATACATGTTGACTAAAAATAAACTATACAATAAGCTAAAGAGAGTAATAGAATTGTTGCATAGATCAGTATGCTCTAGTTCATAGAAACATGTCAAAGTCAATGTTATCACGACTTATGTAGCGGTATCTCTAGTTAGATAAGTGTGTGTATGCATGACCAAATATAACACTTACCGTCATTTGCACTAGAACTTCCATTGGGGCTTACAATGTCATTAGGAGATATAGTGCTCAAGGGATAGAATTTGAATTAGGGCTCATTGGATGATAATTTTTTATGGTGGATAGTAGATAGTATTGGAACCTAGAGACTTTGAAACACAAAATGGATTTGGCTCAACTGTAATCTCTTTTTGCTATGGTTATGAGCGGAGTGTCATAATGGGCATTTAGAAAGTAGAAAAGATTACTTTGAAACCTCAAATTGGATTTTGTGGTAAAAAAAATTATGAAATCTTGGAACGATGAAGATGTTTTAGCATATTTTGATCGATGGTCACTTTGATCTTTTTTTGCTATACAATGTGCATGACATTGATAAAGTGGAAACCATAATGACAATAAAGAAGTAAAGTCGATTTGAAGTTGATGTGATAAATTTTGAATTTTTATATTTTATGTTTTAGTGTTTAAATATAGCAAAAAGGATGTGAAGACCTTATCAAGTTATACGTGGATGAAACCATGTTTAATAGCATCACAATGGAAAATATGTCCTACAACATCTAAGATATTCGTACATACTACATGAGCATTCAAAGAATCATCAACTAACTAAATACTCTTCTATGATATTCATACATACTACATGAGCATTCAAAGAATCATCAACTAACTAAATACTCTTCTATGGATTGTCTCATCTAGTGATTTTTTTATAGCAATGGATACATGTTGACTAAAATAAACTATACAATAAGCTAAAGAGAGTAATAGAATTGTTGCATAAGATCGTATGCTCTAGTTCATAGAACATGTCAAAGTCAATGTTATCACGACTTATGTAGCGGTATCTCTAGTTAGATAAGTGTGTGTATGCATGACCAAATATAACACTTACCGTCATTTGCACTAGAACTTCCATTGGGGCTTACAATGTCATTAGGAGATATAGTGCTCAAGGGATAGAATTTGAATTAGGGCTCATTGGATGATAATTTTTTATGGTGGATAGTAGATAGTATTGGAACCTAGAGACTTTGAAACACAAAATGGATTTGGCTCAACTGTAATCTCTTTTTATGCTATGGTTATGAGCGGAGTGTCATAATGGGCATTTAGAAAGTAGAAAAGATTACTTTGAAACCTCAAATTGGATTTTGTGGTAAAAAATTATGAAATCTTGGAACGATGAAGATGTTTTAGCATATTTTGATCGATGGTCACTTTGATCTTTTTTGCTATACAATGTGCATGACATTGATAAAGTGGAAACCATAATGACAATAAAGAAGTAAAGTCGATTTGAAGTTGATGTGATAAATTTTGAATTTTTATATTTTATGTTTTAGTGTTTAAATATAGCAAAAAGGATGTGAAGACCTTATCAAGTTATACGTGGATGAAACCATGTTTAATAGCATCACAATGGAAAATATGTCCTACAACATCTAAGATATTCGTACATACTACACATGAGCATTCAAAGAATCATCAACTAACTAAATACTCTTCTATGATATTCATACATACTACATGAGCATTCAAAGAATCATCAACTAACTAAATACTCTTCTATGGATTGTCTCATCTAGTGATTTTTTTATAGCAATGGATACATGTTGACTAAAATAAACTATACAATAAGCTAAAGAGAGTAATAGAATTGTTGCATAGTATCGTATGCTCTAGTTCATAGAACATGTCAAAGTCAATGTTATCACGACTTATGTAGCGGTATCTCTAGTTAGATAAGTGTGTGTATGCATGACCAAATATAACACTTACCGTCATTTGCACTAGAACTTCCATTGGGGCTTACAATGTCATTAGGAGATATAGTGCTCAAGGGATAGAATTTGAATTAGGGCTCATTGGATGATAATTTTTTATGGTGGATAGTAGATAGTATTGGAACCTAGAGACTTTGAAACACAAAATGGATTTGGCTCAACTGTAATCTCTTTTTATGCTATGGTTATGAGCGAGTGTCATAATGGGCATTTAGAAAGTAGAAAAGATTACTTTGAAACCTCAAATTGGATTTTGTGGTAAAAATTATGAAATCTTGGAACGATGAAGATGTTTTAGCATATTTTGATCGATGGTCACTTTGATCTTTTGCTATACAATGTGCATGACATTGATAAAGTGGAAACCATAATGACAATAAAGAAGTAAAGTCGATTTGAAGTTGATGTGATAAATTTTGAATTTTTATATTTTATGTTTTAGTGTTTAAATATAGCAAAAAGGATGTGAAGACCTTATCAAGTTATACGTGGATGAAACCATGTTTAATAGCATCACAATGGAAAATATGTCCTACAACATCTAAGATATTCGTACATACTACATGAGCATTCAAAGAATCATCAACTAACTAAATACTCTTCTATGATATTCATACATACTACATGAGCATTCAAAGAATCATCAACTAACTAAATACTCTTCTATGGATTGTCTCATCTAGTGATTTTTTTTATAGCAATGGATACATGTTGACTAAAATAAACTATACAATAAGCTAAAGAGAGTAATAGAATTGTTGCATAGTATCAGTATGCTCTAGTTCATAGAACATGTCAAAGTCAATGTTATCACGACTTATGTAGCGGTATCTCTAGTTAGATAAGTGTGTGTATGCATGACCAAATATAACACTTACCGTCATTTGCACTAGAACTTCCATTGGGGCTTACAATGTCATTAGGAGATATAGTGCTCAAGGGATAGAATTTGAATTAGGGCTCATTGGATGATAATTTTTTATGGTGGATAGTAGATAGTATTGGAACCTAGAGACTTTGAAACACAAAATGGATTTGGCTCAACTGTAATCTCTTTTTATGCTATGGTTATGAGCGGAGTGTCATAATGGGCATTTAGAAAGTAGAAAAGATTACTTTGAAACCTCAAATTGGATTTTGTGGTAAAAATTATGAAATCTTGGAACGATGAAGATGTTTTAGCATATTTTGATCGATGGTCACTTTGATCTTTTTGCTATACAATGTGCATGACATTGATAAAGTGGAAACCATAATGACAATAAAGAAGTAAAGTCGATTTGAAGTTGATGTGATAAATTTTGAATTTTTATATTTTATGTTTTAGTGTTTAAATATAGCAAAAGGATGTGAAGACCTTATCAAGTTATACGTGGATGAAACCATGTTTAATAGCATCACAATGGAAAATATGTCCTACAACATCTAAGATATTCGTACATACTACATGAGCATTCAAAGAATCATCAACTAACTAAATACTCTTCTATGATATTCATACATACTACATGAGCATTCAAAGAATCATCAACTAACTAAATACTCTTCTATGGATTGTCTCATCTAGTGATTTTTTTATAGCAATGGATACATGTTGACTAAAATAAACTATACAATAAGCTAAAGAGAGTAATAGAATTGTTGCATAAGATCGTATGCTCTAGTTCATAGAACATGTCAAAGTCAATGTTATCACGACTTATGTAGCGGTATCTCTAGTTAGATAAGTGTGTGTATGCATGACCAAATATAACACTTACCGTCATTTGCACTAGAACTTCCATTGGGGCTTACAATGTCATTAGGAGATATAGTGCTCAAGGGATAGAATTTGAATTAGGGCTCATTGGATGATAATTTTTTATGGTGGATAGTAGATAGTATTGGAACCTAGAGACTTTGAAACACAAAATGGATTTGGCTCAACTGTAATCTCTTTTTATGCTATGGTTATGAGCGGAGTGTCATAATGGGCATTTAGAAAGTAGAAAAGATTACTTTGAAACCTCAAATTGGATTTTGTGGTAAAAATTATGAAATCTTGGAACGATGAAGATGTTTTAGCATATTTTGATCGATGGTCACTTTGATCTTTTTGCTATACAATGTGCATGACATTGATAAAGTGGAAACCATAATGACAATAAAGAAGTAAAGTCGATTTGAAGTTGATGTGATAAATTTTGAATTTTTATATTTTATGTTTTAGTGTTTAAATATAGCAAAAAGGATGTGAAGACCTTATCAAGTTATACGTGGATGAAACCATGTTTAATAGCATCACAATGGAAAATATGTCCTACAACATCTAAGATATTCGTACATACTACATGAGCATTCAAAGAATCATCAACTAACTAAATACTCTTCTATGATATTCATACATACTACATGAGCATTCAAAGAATCATCAACTAACTAAATACTCTTCTATGGATTGTCTCATCTAGTGATTTTTTTATAGCAATGGATACATGTTGACTAAAATAAACTATACAATAAGCTAAAGAGAGTAATAGAATTGTTGCATAAGATGTATGCTCTAGTTCATAGAACATGTCAAAGTCAATGTTATCACGACTTATGTAGCGGTATCTCTAGTTAGATAAGTGTGTGTATGCATGACCAAATATAACACTTACCGTCATTTGCACTAGAACTTCCATTGGGGCTTACAATGTCATTAGGAGATATAGTGCTCAAGGGATAGAATTTGAATTAGGGCTCATTGGATGATAATTTTTATGGGATAGTAGATAGTATTGGAACCTAGAGACTTTGAAACACAAAATGGATTTGGCTCAACTGTAATCTCTTTTTATGCTATGGTTATGAGCGGAGTGTCATAATGGGCATTTAGAAAGTAGAAAAGATTACTTTGAAACCTCAAATTGGATTTTGTGGTAAAAATTATGAAATCTTGGAACGATGAAGATGTTTTAGCATATTTTGATCGATGGTCACTTTGATCTTTTTTGCTATACAATGTGCATGACATTGATAAAGTGGAAACCATAATGACAATAAAGAAGTAAAGTCGATTTGAAGTTGATGTGATAAATTTTGAATTTTTATATTTTATGTTTTAGTGTTTAAATATAGCAAAAAAAGATGTGAAGACCTTATCAAGTTATACGTGGATGAAACCATGTTTAATAGCATCACAATGGAAAATATGTCCTACAACATCTAAGATATTCGTACATACTACATGAGCATTCAAAGAATCATCAACTAACTAAATACTCTTCTATGATATTCATACATACTACATGAGCATTCAAAGAATCATCAACTAACTAAATACTCTTCTATGGATTGTCTCATCTAGTGATTTTTTATAGCAATGGATACATGTTGACTAAAATAAACTATACAATAAGCTAAAGAGAGTAATAGAATTGTTGCATAAGTATCTGTATGCTCTAGTTCATAGAACATGTCAAAGTCAATGTTATCACGACTTATGTAGCGGTATCTCTAGTTAGATAAGTGTGTGTGTATGCATGACCAAATATAACACTTACCGTCATTTGCACTAGAACTTCCATTGGGGCTTACAATGTCATTAGGAGATATAGTGCTCAAGGGATAGAATTTGAATTAGGGCTCATTGGATGATAATTTTTTATGGTGGATAGTAGATAGTATTGGAACCTAGAGACTTTGAAACACAAAATGGATTTGGCTCAACTGTAATCTCTTTTTATGCTATGGTTATGAGCGGAGTGTCATAATGGGCATTTAGAAAGTAGAAAAGATTACTTTGAAACCTCAAATTGGATTTTGTGGTAAAAATTATGAAATCTTGGAACGATGAAGATGTTTTTAGCATATTTTGATCGATGGTCACTTTGATCTTTTTTGCTATACAATGTGCATGACATTGATAAAGTGGAAACCATAATGACAATAAAGAAGTAAAGTCGATTTGAAGTTGATGTGATAAATTTTGAATTTTTATATTTTATGTTTTAGTGTTTAAATATAGCAAAAAGGATGTGAAGACCTTATCAAGTTATACGTGGATGAAACCATGTTTAATAGCATCACAATGGAAAATATGTCCTACAACATCTAAGATATTCGTACATACTACATGAGCATTCAAAGAATCATCAACTAACTAAATACTCTTCTATGATATTCATACATACTACATGAGCATTCAAAGAATCATCAACTAACTAAATACTCTTCTATGGATTGTCTCATCTAGTGATTTTTTATAGCAATGGATACATGTTGACTAAAATAAACTATACAATAAGCTAAAGAGAGTAATAGAATTGTTGCATAGTACTGTATGCTCTAGTTCATAGAACATGTCAAAGTCAATGTTATCACGACTTATGTAGCGGTATCTCTAGTTAGATAAGTGTGTGTATGCATGACCAAATATAACACTTACCGTCATTTGCACTAGAACTTCCATTGGGGCTTACAATGTCATTAGGAGATATAGTGCTCAAGGGATAGAATTTGAATTAGGGCTCATTGGATGATAATTTTTTATGGTGGATAGTAGATAGTATTGGAACCTAGAGACTTTGAAACACAAAATGGATTTGGCTCAACTGTAATCTCTTTTTATGCTATGGTTATGAGCGGAGTGTCATAATGGGCATTTAGAAAGTAGAAAAGATTACTTTGAAACCTCAAATTGGATTTTGTGGTAAAAATTATGAAATCTTGGAACGATGAAGATGTTTTAGCATATTTTGATCGATGGTCACTTTGATCTTTTTGCTATACAATGTGCATGACATTGATAAAGTGGAAACCATAATGACAATAAAGAAGTAAAGTCGATTTGAAGTTGATGTGATAAATTTTGAATTTTTATATTTTATGTTTTAGTGTTTAAATATAGCAAAAAGGATGTGAAGACCTTATCAAGTTATACGTGGATGAAACCATGTTTAATAGCATCACAATGGAAAATATGTCCTACAACATCTAAGATATTCGTACATACTACATGAGCATTCAAAGAATCATCAACTAACTAAATACTCTTCTATGATATTCATACATACTACATGAGCATTCAAAGAATCATCAACTAACTAAATACTCTTCTATGGATTGTCTCATCTAGTGATTTTTTATAGCAATGGATACATGTTGACTAAAATAAACTATACAATAAGCTAAAGAGAGTAATAGAATTGTTGCATAAGATTGTATGCTCTAGTTCATAGAACATGTCAAAGTCAATGTTATCACGACTTATGTAGCGGTATCTCTAGTTAGATAAGTGTGTGTATGCATGACCAAATATAACACTTACCGTCATTTGCACTAGAACTTCCATTGGGGCTTACAATGTCATTAGGAGATATAGTGCTCAAGGGATAGAATTTGAATTAGGGCTCATTGGATGATAATTTTTTATGGTGGATAGTAGATAGTATTGGAACCTAGAGACTTTGAAACACAAAATGGATTTGGCTCAACCTGTAATCTCTTTTTATGCTATGGTTATGAGCGGAGTGTCATAATGGGCATTTAGAAAGTAGAAAAGATTACTTTGAAACCTCAAATTGGATTTTGTGGTAAAAATTATGAAATCTTGGAACGATGAAGATGTTTTAGCATATTTTTTGATCGATGGTCACTTTGATCTTTTTTGCTATACAATGTGCATGACATTGATAAAGTGGAAACCATAATGACAATAAAGAAGTAAAGTCGATTTGAAGTTGATGTGATAAATTTTGAATTTTTATATTTTATGTTTTAGTGTTTAAATATAGCAAAAAGGATGTGAAGACCTTATCAAGTTATACGTGGATGAAACCATGTTTAATAGCATCACAATGGAAAATATGTCCTACAACATCTAAGATATTCGTACATACTACATGAGCATTCAAAGAATCATCAACTAACTAAATACTCTTCTATGATATTCATACATACTACATGAGCATTCAAAGAATCATCAACTAACTAAATACTCTTCTATGGATTGTCTCATCTAGTGATTTTTTTATAGCAATGGATACATGTTGACTAAAATAAACTATACAATAAGCTAAAGAGAGTAATAGAATTGTTGCATAGTACTCAGTATGCTCTAGTTCATAGAACATGTCAAAGTCAATGTTATCACGACTTATGTAGCGGTATCTCTAGTTAGATAAGTGTGTGTATGCATGACCAAATATAACACTTACCGTCATTTGCACTAGAACTTCCATTGGGGCTTACAATGTCATTAGGAGATATAGTGCTCAAGGGATAGAATTTGAATTAGGCTCATTGGATGATAATTTTTTATGGTGGATAGTAGATAGTATTGGAACCTAGAGACTTTGAAACACAAAATGGATTTGGCTCAACTGTAATCTCTTTTTTATGCTATGGTTATGAGCGGAGTGTCATAATGGGCATTTAGAAAGTAGAAAAGATTACTTTGAAACCTCAAATTGGATTTTGTGGTAAAAATTATGAAATCTTGGAACGATGAAGATGTTTTAGCATATTTTGATCGATGGTCACTTTGATCTTTTTTGCTATACAATGTGCATGACATTGATAAAGTGGAAACCATAATGACAATAAAGAAGTAAAGTCGATTTGAAGTTGATGTGATAAATTTTGAATTTTTATATTTTATGTTTTAGTGTTTAAATATAGCAAAAAGGATGTGAAGACCTTATCAAGTTATACGTGGATGAAACCATGTTTAATAGCATCACAATGGAAAATATGTCCTACAACATCTAAGATATTCGTACATACTACATGAGCATTCAAAGAATCATCAACTAACTAAATACTCTTCTATGATATTCATACATACTACATGAGCATTCAAAGAATCATCAACTAACTAAATACTCTTCTATGGATTGTCTCATCTAGTGATTTTTTATAGCAATGGATACATGTTGACTAAAAATAAACTATACAATAAGCTAAAGAGAGTAATAGAATTGTTGCATAGTATTGTATGCTCTAGTTCATAGAACATGTCAAAGTCAATGTTATCACGACTTATGTAGCGGTATCTCTAGTTAGATAAGTGTGTGTATGCATGACCAAATATAACACTTACCGTCATTTGCACTAGAACTTCCATTGGGGCTTACAATGTCATTAGGAGATATAGTGCTCAAGGGATAGAATTTGAATTAGGCTCATTGGATGATAATTTTTTTTATGGTGGATAGTAGATAGTATTGGAACCTAGAGACTTTGAAACACAAAATGGATTTGGCTCAACTGTAATCTCTTTTTATGCTATGGTTATGAGCGGAGTGTCATAATGGGCATTTAGAAAGTAGAAAAGATTACTTTGAAACCTCAAATTGGATTTTGTGGTAAAAATTATGAAATCTTGGAACGATGAAGATGTTTTAGCATATTTTTTGATCGATGGTCACTTTGATCTTTTTGCTATACAATGTGCATGACATTGATAAAGTGGAAACCATAATGACAATAAAGAAGTAAAGTCGATTTGAAGTTGATGTGATAAATTTTGAATTTTTATATTTTATGTTTTAGTGTTTAAATATAGCAAAAAGGATGTGAAGACCTTATCAAGTTATACGTGGATGAAACCATGTTTAATAGCATCACAATGGAAAATATGTCCTACAACATCTAAGATATTCGCACATACTACATGAGCATTCAAAGAATCATCAACTAACTAAATACTCTTCTATGATATTCATACATACTACATGAGCATTCAAAGAATCATCAACTAACTAAATACTCTTCTATGGATTGTCTCATCTAGTGATTTTTTATAGCAATGGATACATGTTGACTAAAATAAACTATACAATAAGCTAAAGAGAGTAATAGAATTGTTGCATAGTATCAGATGCTCTAGTTCATAGAACATGTCAAAGTCAATGTTATCACGACTTATGTAGCGGTATCTCTAGTTAGATAAGTGTGTGTATGCATGACCAAATATAACACTTACCGTCATTTGCACTAGAACTTCCATTGGGGCTTACAATGTCATTAGGAGATATAGTGCTCAAGGGATAGAATTTGAATTAGGGCTCATTGGATGATAATTTTTATGGTGGATAGTAGATAGTATTGGAACCTAGAGACTTTGAAACACAAAATGGATTTGGCTCAACTGTAATCTCTTTTTATGCTATGGTTATGAGCGGAGTGTCATAATGGGCATTTAGAAAGTAGAAAAGATTACTTTGAAACCTCAAATTGGATTTTGTGGTAAAAATTATGAAATCTTGGAACGATGAAGATGTTTTAGCATATTTTGATCGATGGTCACTTTGATCTTTTTTGCTATACAATGTGCATGACATTGATAAAGTGGAAACCATAATGACAATAAAGAAGTAAAGTCGATTTGAAGTTGATGTGATAAATTTTGAATTTTTATATTTTATGTTTTAGTGTTTAAATATAGCAAAAGGATGTGAAGACCTTATCAAGTTATACGTGGATGAAACCATGTTTAATAGCATCACAATGGAAAATATGTCCTACAACATCTAAGATATTCGTACATACTACATGAGCATTCAAAGAATCATCAACTAACTAAATACTCTTCTATGATATTCATACATACTACATGAGCATTCAAAGAATCATCAACTAACTAAATACTCTTCTATGGATTGTCTCATCTAGTGATTTTTTATAGCAATGGATACATGTTGACTAAAATAAACTATACAATAAGCTAAAGAGAGTAATAGAATTGTTGCATAGTACTGTATGCTCTAGTTCATAGAACATGTCAAAGTCAATGTTATCACGACTTATGTAGCGGTATCTCTAGTTAGATAAGTGTGTGTATGCATGACCAAATATAACACTTACCGTCATTTGCACTAGAACTTCCATTGGGGCTTACAATGTCATTAGGAGATATAGTGCTCAAGGGATAGAATTTGAATTAGGGCTCATTGGATGATAATTTTTTATGGTGGATAGTAGATAGTATTGGAACCTAGAGACTTTGAAACACAAAATGGATTTGGCTCAACTGTAATCTCTCTTTTATGCTATGGTTATGAGCGGAGTGTCATAATGGGCATTTAGAAAGTAGAAAAGATTACTTTGAAACCTCAAATTGGATTTTGTGGTAAAATTATGAAATCTTGGAACGATGAAGATGTTTTAGCATATTTTGATCGATGGTCACTTTGATCTTTTTTGCTATACAATGTGCATGACATTGATAAAGTGGAAACCATAATGACAATAAAGAAGTAAAGTCGATTTGAAGTTGATGTGATAAATTTTGAATTTTTATATTTTATGTTTTAGTGTTTAAATATAGCAAAAAGGATGTGAAGACCTTATCAAGTTATACGTGGATGAAACCATGTTTAATAGCATCACAATGGAAAATATGTCCTACAACATCTAAGATATTCGTATATACTACATGAGCATTCAAAGAATCATCAACTAACTAAATACTCTTCTATGATATTCATACATACTACATGAGCATTCAAAGAATCATCAACTAACTAAATACTCTTCTATGGATTGTCTCATCTAGTGATTTTTTTATAGCAATGGATACATGTTGACTAAAATAAACTATACAATAAGCTAAAGAGAGTAATAGAATTGTTGCATAAGTACTGTATGCTCTAGTTCATAGAACATGTCAAAGTCAATGTTATCACGACTTATGTAGCGGTATCTCTAGTTAGATAAGTGTGTGTATGCATGACCAAATATAACACTTACCGTCATTTGCACTAGAACTTCCATTGGGGCTTACAATGTCATTAGGAGATATAGTGCTCAAGGGATAGAATTTGAATTAGGGCTCATTGGATGATAATTTTTTATGGTGGATAGTAGATAGTATTGGAACCTAGAGACTTTGAAACACAAAATGGATTTGGCTCAACTGTAATCTCTTTTTTATGCTATGGTTATGAGCGGAGTGTCATAATGGGCATTTAGAAAGTAGAAAAGATTACTTTGAAACCTCAAATTGGATTTTGTGGTAAAAATTATGAAATCTTGGAACGATGAAGATGTTTTAGCATATTTTGATCGATGGTCACTTTGATCTTTTTTGCTATACAATGTGCATGACATTGATAAAGTGGAAACCATAATGACAATAAAGAAGTAAAGTCGATTTGAAGTTGATGTGATAAATTTTGAATTTTTATATTTTATGTTTTAGTGTTTAAATATAGCAAAAAGGATGTGAAGACCTTATCAAGTTATACGTGGATGAAACCATGTTTAATAGCATCACAATGGAAAATATGTCCTACAACATCTAAGATATTCGTACATACTACATGAGCATTCAAAGAATCATCAACTAACTAAATACTCTTCTATGATATTCATACATACTACATGAGCATTCAAAGAATCATCAACTAACTAAATACTCTTCTATGGATTGTCTCATCTAGTGATTTTTTTTATAGCAATGGATACATGTTGACTAAAATAAACTATACAATAAGCTAAAGAGAGTAATAGAATTGTTGCATAGTATCTTGTATGCTCTAGTTCATAGAACATGTCAAAGTCAATGTTATCACGACTTATGTAGCGGTATCTCTAGTTAGATAAGTGTGTGTATGCATGACCAAATATAACACTTACCGTCATTTGCACTAGAACTTCCATTGGGGCTTACAATGTCATTAGGAGATATAGTGCTCAAGGGATAGAATTTGAATTAGGGCTCATTGGATGATAATTTTTTATGGTGGATAGTAGATAGTATTGGAACCTAGAGACTTTGAAACACAAAATGGATTTGGCTCAACTGTAATCTCTTTTTATGCTATGGTTATGAGCGGAGTGTCATAATGGGCATTTAGAAAGTAGAAAAGATTACTTTGAAACCTCAAATTGGATTTTGTGGTAAAAATTATGAAATCTTGGAACGATGAAGATGTTTTAGCATATTTTGATCGATGGTCACTTTGATCTTTTTTGCTATACAATGTGCATGACATTGATAAAGTGGAAACCATAATGACAATAAAGAAGTAAAGTCGATTTGAAGTTGATGTGATAAATTTTGAATTTTATATTTTATGTTTTAGTGTTTAAATATAGCAAAAGGATGTGAAGACCTTATCAAGTTATACGTGGATGAAACCATGTTTAATAGCATCACAATGGAAAATATGTCCTACAACATCTAAGATATTCGTATATACTACATGAGCATTCAAAGAATCATCAACTAACTAAATACTCTTCTATGATATTCATACATACTACATGAGCATTCAAAGAATCATCAACTAACTAAATACTCTTCTATGGATTGTCTCATCTAGTGATTTTTTATAGCAATGGATACATGTTGACTAAAATAAACTATACAATAAGCTAAAGAGAGTAATAGAATTGTTGCATAGTACTGTATGCTCTAGTTCATAGAACATGTCAAAGTCAATGTTATCACGACTTATGTAGCGGTATCTCTAGTTAGATAAGTGTGTGTATGCATGACCAAATATAACACTTACCGTCATTTGCACTAGAACTTCCATTGGGGCTTACAATGTCATTAGGAGATATAGTGCTCAAGGGATAGAATTTGAATTAGGGCTCATTGGATGATAATTTTTTATGGTGGATAGTAGATAGTATTGGAACCTAGAGACTTTGAAACACAAAATGGATTTGGCTCAACCGTAATCTCTTTTTATGCTATGGTTATGAGCGGAGTGTCATAATGGGCATTTAGAAAGTAGAAAAGATTACTTTGAAACCTCAAATTGGATTTTGTGGTAAAAATTATGAAATCTTGGAACGATGAAGATGTTTTAGCATATTTTGATCGATGGTCACTTTGATCTTTTTGCTATACAATGTGCATGACATTGATAAAGTGGAAACCATAATGACAATAAAGAAGTAAAGTCGATTTGAAGTTGATGTGATAAATTTTGAATTTTTATATTTTATGTTTTAGTGTTTAAATATAGCAAAAAGGATGTGAAGACCTTATCAAGTTATACGTGGATGAAACCATGTTTAATAGCATCACAATGGAAAATATGTCCTACAACATCTAAGATATTCGTACATACTACATGAGCATTCAAAGAATCATCAACTAACTAAATACTCTTCTATGATATTCATACATACTACATGAGCATTCAAAGAATCATCAACTAACTAAATACTCTTCTATGGATTGTCTCATCTAGTGATTTTTTTATAGCAATGGATACATGTTGACTAAAATAAACTATACAATAAGCTAAAGAGAGTAATAGAATTGTTGCATAAGATCGTATGCTCTAGTTCATAGAACATGTCAAAGTCAATGTTATCACGACTTATGTAGCGGTATCTCTAGTTAGATAAGTGTGTGTATGCATGACCAAATATAACACTTACCGTCATTTGCACTAGAACTTCCATTGGGGCTTACAATGTCATTAGGAGATATAGTGCTCAAGGGATAGAATTTGAATTAGGGCTCATTGGATGATAATTTTTTATGGTGGATAGTAGATAGTATTGGAACCTAGAGACTTTGAAACACAAAATGGATTTGGCTCAACTGTAATCTCTTTTTATGCTATGGTTATGAGCGGAGTGTCATAATGGGCATTTAGAAAGTAGAAAAAGATTACTTTGAAACCTCAAATTGGATTTTGTGGTAAAAATTATGAAATCTTGGAACGATGAAGATGTTTTAGCATATTTTGATCGATGGTCACTTTGATCTTTTTGCTATACAATGTGCATGACATTGATAAAGTGGAAACCATAATGACAATAAAGAAGTAAAGTCGATTTGAAGTTGATGTGATAAATTTTGAATTTTTATATTTTATGTTTTAGTGTTTAAATATAGCAAAAAGGATGTGAAGACCTTATCAAGTTATACGTGGATGAAACCATGTTTAATAGCATCACAATGGAAAATATGTCCTACAACATCTAAGATATTCGTACATACTACATGAGCATTCAAAGAATCATCAACTAACTAAATACTCTTCTATGATATTCATACATACTACATGAGCATTCAAAGAATCATCAACTAACTAAATACTCTTCTATGGATTGTCTCATCTAGTGATTTTTTTATAGCAATGGATACATGTTGACTAAAATAAACTATACAATAAGCTAAAGAGAGTAATAGAATTGTTGCATAGTCTTGTATGCTCTAGTTCATAGAACATGTCAAAGTCAATGTTATCACGACTTATGTAGCGGTATCTCTAGTTAGATAAGTGTGTGTATGCATGACCAAATATAACACTTACCGTCATTTGCACTAGAACTTCCATTGGGGCTTACAATGTCATTAGGAGATATAGTGCTCAAGGGATAGAATTTGAATTAGGGCTCATTGGATGATAATTTTTATGGTGGATAGTAGATAGTATTGGAACCTAGAGACTTTGAAACACAAAATGGATTTGGCTCAACTGTAATCTCTTTTTATGCTATGGTTATGAGCGGAGTGTCATAATGGGCATTTAGAAAGTAGAAAAAGATTACTTTGAAACCTCAAATTGGATTTTGTGGTAAAAATTATGAAATCTTGGACGATGAAGATGTTTTAGCATATTTTGATCGATGGTCACTTTGATCTTTTTGCTATACAATGTGCATGACATTGATAAAGTGGAAACCATAATGACAATAAAGAAGTAAAGTCGATTTGAAGTTGATGTGATAAATTTTGAATTTTTATATTTTATGTTTTAGTGTTTAAATATAGCAAAAAGGATGTGAAGACCTTATCAAGTTATACGTGGATGAAACCATGTTTAATAGCATCACAATGGAAAATATGTCCTACAACATCTAAGATATTCGTACATACTACATGAGCATTCAAAGAATCATCAACTAACTAAATACTCTTCTATGATATTCATACATACTACATGAGCATTCAAAGAATCATCAACTAACTAAATACTCTTCTATGGATTGTCTCATCTAGTGATTTTTTATAGCAATGGATACATGTTGACTAAAATAAACTATACAATAAGCTAAAGAGAGTAATAGAATTGTTGCATAGTATCTTGTATGCTCTAGTTCATAAAACATGTCAAAGTCAATGTTATCACGACTTATGTAGCGGTATCTCTAGTTAGATAAGTGTGTGTATGCATGACCAAATATAACACTTACCGTCATTTGCACTAGAACTTCCATTGGGGCTTACAATGTCATTAGGAGATATAGTGCTCAAGGGATAGAATTTGAATTAGGGCTCATTGGATGATAATTTTTTATGGTGGATAGTAGATAGTATTGGAACCTAGAGACTTTGAAACACAAAATGGATTTGGCTCAACTGTAATCTCTCTTTTTATGCTATGGTTATGAGCGGAGTGTCATAATGGGCATTTAGAAAGTAGAAAAGATTACTTTGAAACCTCAAATTGGATTTTGTGGTAAAAATTATGAAATCTTGGAACGATGAAGATGTTTTAGCATATTTTGATCGATGGTCACTTTGATCTTTTGCTATACAATGTGCATGACATTGATAAAGTGGAAACCATAATGACAATAAAGAAGTAAAGTCGATTTGAAGTTGATGTGATAAATTTTGAATTTTTATATTTTATGTTTTAGTGTTTAAATATAGCAAAAAAGGATGTGAAGACCTTATCAAGTTATACGTGGATGAAACCATGTTTAATAGCATCACAATGGAAAATATGTCCTACAACATCTAAGATATTCGTACATACTACATGAGCATTCAAAGAATCATCAACTAACTAAATACTCTTCTATGATATTCATACATACTACATGAGCATTCAAAGAATCATCAACTAACTAAATACTCTTCTATGGATTGTCTCATCTAGTGATTTTTTTATAGCAATGGATACATGTTGACTAAAATAAACTATACAATAAGCTAAAGAGAGTAATAGAATTGTTGCATAGATCTTGTATGCTCTAGTTCATAGAACATGTCAAAGTCAATGTTATCACGACTTATGTAGCGGTATCTCTAGTTAGATAAGTGTGTGTATGCATGACCAAATATAACACTTACCGTCATTTGCACTAGAACTTCCATTGGGGCTTACAATGTCATTAGGAGATATAGTGCTCAAGGGATAGAATTTGAATTAGGGCTCATTGGATGATAATTTTTTATGGTGGATAGTAGATAGTATTGGAACCTAGAGACTTTGAAACACAAAATGGATTTGGCTCAACCTGTAATCTCTCTTTTATGCTATGGTTATGAGCGGAGTGTCATAATGGGCATTTAGAAAGTAGAAAAGATTACTTTGAAACCTCAAATTGGATTTTGTGGTAAAATTATGAAATCTTGGAACGATGAAGATGTTTTAGCATATTTTGATCGATGGTCACTTTGATCTTTTGCTATACAATGTGCATGACATTGATAAAGTGGAAACCATAATGACAATAAAGAAGTAAAGTCGATTTGAAGTTGATGTGATAAATTTTGAATTTTTATATTTTATGTTTTAGTGTTTAAATATAGCAAAAAGGATGTGAAGACCTTATCAAGTTATACGTGGATGAAACCATGTTTAATAGCATCACAATGGAAAATATGTCCTACAACATCTAAGATATTCGTACATACTACATGAGCATTCAAAGAATCATCAACTAACTAAATACTCTTCTATGATATTCATACATACTACATGAGCATTCAAAGAATCATCAACTAACTAAATACTCTTCTATGGATTGTCTCATCTAGTGATTTTTTTATAGCAATGGATACATGTTGACTAAAATAAACTATACAATAAGCTAAAGAGAGTAATAGAATTGTTGCATAGTACTGTATGCTCTAGTTCATAGAACATGTCAAAGTCAATGTTATCACGACTTATGTAGCGGTATCTCTAGTTAGATAAGTGTGTGTATGCATGACCAAATATAACACTTACCGTCATTTGCACTAGAACTTCCATTGGGGCTTACAATGTCATTAGGAGATATAGTGCTCAAGGGATAGAATTTGAATTAGGGCTCATTGGATGATAATTTTTTATGGTGGATAGTAGATAGTATTGGAACCTAGAGACTTTGAAACACAAAATGGATTTGGCTCAACTGTAATCTCTTTTATGCTATGGTTATGAGCGGAGTGTCATAATGGGCATTTAGAAAGTAGAAAAGATTACTTTGAAACCTCAAATTGGATTTTGTGGTAAAAATTATGAAATCTTGGAACGATGAAGATGTTTTAGCATATTTTGATCGATGGTCACTTTGATCTTTTTGCTATACAATGTGCATGACATTGATAAAGTGGAAACCATAATGACAATAAAGAAGTAAAGTCGATTTGAAGTTGATGTGATAAATTTTGAATTTTTATATTTTATGTTTTAGTGTTTAAATATAGCAAAAAGGATGTGAAGACCTTATCAAGTTATACGTGGATGAAACCATGTTTAATAGCATCACAATGGAAAATATGTCCTACAACATCTAAGATATTCGTACATACTACATGAGCATTCAAAGAATCATCAACTAACTAAATACTCTTCTATGATATTCATACATACTACATGAGCATTCAAAGAATCATCAACTAACTAAATACTCTTCTATGGATTGTCTCATCTAGTGATTTTTTATAGCAATGGATACATGTTGACTAAAATAAACTATACAATAAGCTAAAGAGAGTAATAGAATTGTTGCATAGTAAGATTGTATGCTCTAGTTCATAGAACATGTCAAAGTCAATGTTATCACGACTTATGTAGCGGTATCTCTAGTTAGATAAGTGTGTGTATGCATGACCAAATATAACACTTACCGTCATTTGCACTAGAACTTCCATTGGGGCTTACAATGTCATTAGGAGATATAGTGCTCAAGGGATAGAATTTGAATTAGGGCTCATTGGATGATAATTTTTTATGGTGGATAGTAGATAGTATTGGAACCTAGAGACTTTGAAACACAAAATGGATTTGGCTCAAACTGTAATCTCTCTTTTTATGCTATGGTTATGAGCGGAGTGTCATAATGGGCATTTAGAAAGTAGAAAAGATTACTTTGAAACCTCAAATTGGATTTTGTGGTAAAAATTATGAAATCTTGGAACGATGAAGATGTTTTAGCATATTTTGATCGATGGTCACTTTGATCTTTTTGCTATACAATGTGCATGACATTGATAAAGTGGAAACCATAATGACAATAAAGAAGTAAAGTCGATTTGAAGTTGATGTGATAAATTTTGAATTTTTATATTTTATGTTTTAGTGTTTAAATATAGCAAAAAGGATGTGAAGACCTTATCAAGTTATACGTGGATGAAACCATGTTTAATAGCATCACAATGGAAAATATGTCCTACAACATCTAAGATATTCGTACATACTACATGAGCATTCAAAGAATCATCAACTAACTAAATACTCTTCTATGATATTCATACATACTACATGAGCATTCAAAGAATCATCAACTAACTAAATACTCTTCTATGGATTGTCTCATCTAGTGATTTTTTTATAGCAATGGATACATGTTGACTAAAAATAAACTATACAATAAGCTAAAGAGAGTAATAGAATTGTTGCATAGTACTGTATGCTCTAGTTCATAGAACATGTCAAAGTCAATGTTATCACGACTTATGTAGCGGTATCTCTAGTTAGATAAGTGTGTGTATGCATGACCAAATATAACACTTACCGTCATTTGCACTAGAACTTCCATTGGGGCTTACAATGTCATTAGGAGATATAGTGCTCAAGGGATAGAATTTGAATTAGGGCTCATTGGATGATAATTTTTTATGGTGGATAGTAGATAGTATTGGAACCTAGAGACTTTGAAACACAAAATGGATTTGGCTCAACTGTAATCTCTTTTTATGCTATGGTTATGAGCGGAGTGTCATAATGGGCATTTAGAAAGTAGAAAAGATTACTTTGAAACCTCAAATTGGATTTTGTGGTAAAAATTATGAAATCTTGGAACGATGAAGATGTTTTAGCATATTTTGATCGATGGTCACTTTGATCTTTTGCTATATACAATGTGCATGACATTGATAAAGTGGAAACCATAATGACAATAAAGAAGTAAAGTCGATTTGAAGTTGATGTGATAAATTTTGAATTTTTATATTTTATGTTTTAGTGTTTAAATATAGCAAAAAGGATGTGAAGACCTTATCAAGTTATACGTGGATGAAACCATGTTTAATAGCATCACAATGGAAAATATGTCCTACAACATCTAAGATATTCGTACATACTACATGAGCATTCAAAGAATCATCAACTAACTAAATACTCTTCTATGATATTCATACATACTACATGAGCATTCAAAGAATCATCAACTAACTAAATACTCTTCTATGGATTGTCTCATCTAGTGATTTTTTATAGCAATGGATACATGTTGACTAAAATAAACTATACAATAAGCTAAAGAGAGTAATAGAATTGTTGCATAGTACTTGTATGCTCTAGTTCATAGAACATGTCAAAGTCAATGTTATCACGACTTATGTAGCGGTATCTCTAGTTAGATAAGTGTGTGTATGCATGACCAAATATAACACTTTCACCGTCATTTGCACTAGAACTTCCATTGGGGCTTACAATGTCATTAGGAGATATAGTGCTCAAGGGATAGAATTTGAATTAGGGCTCATTGGATGATAATTTTTTATGGTGGATAGTAGATAGTATTGGAACCTAGAGACTTTGAAACACAAAATGGATTTGGCTCAACTGTAATCTCTTTTATGCTATGGTTATGAGCGGAGTGTCATAATGGGCATTTAGAAAGTAGAAAAGATTACTTTGAAACCTCAAATTGGATTTTGTGGTAAAATTATGAAATCTTGGAACGATGAAGATGTTTTAGCATATTTTGATCGATGGTCACTTTGATCTTTTTTGCTATACAATGTGCATGACATTGATAAAGTGGAAACCATAATGACAATAAAGAAGTAAAGTCGATTTGAAGTTGATGTGATAAATTTTGAATTTTTATATTTTATGTTTTAGTGTTTAAATATAGCAAAAAGGATGTGAAGACCTTATCAAGTTATACGTGGATGAAACCATGTTTAATAGCATCACAATGGAAAATATGTCCTACAACATCTAAGATATTCGTACATACTACATGAGCATTCAAAGAATCATCAACTAACTAAATACTCTTCTATGATATTCATACATACTACATGAGCATTCAAAGAATCATCAACTAACTAAATACTCTTCTATGGATTGTCTCATCTAGTGATTTTTTTATAGCAATGGATACATGTTGACTAAAATAAACTATACAATAAGCTAAAGAGAGTAATAGAATTGTTGCATAGTCTTGTATGCTCTAGTTCATAGAACATGTCAAAGTCAATGTTATCACGACTTATGTAGCGGTATCTCTAGTTAGATAAGTGTGTGTATGCATGACCAAATATAACACTTACCGTCATTTGCACTAGAACTTCCATTGGGGCTTACAATGTCATTAGGAGATATAGTGCTCAAGGGATAGAATTTGAATTAGGGCTCATTGGATGATAATTTTTATGGTGGATAGTAGATAGTATTGGAACCTAGAGACTTTGAAACACAAAATGGATTTGGCTCAACTGTAATCTCTCTTTTTATGCTATGGTTATGAGCGGAGTGTCATAATGGGCATTTAGAAAGTAGAAAAGATTACTTTGAAACCTCAAATTGGATTTTGTGGTAAAAATTATGAAATCTTGGAACGATGAAGATGTTTTAGCATATTTTGATCGATGGTCACTTTGATCTTTTTGCTATACAATGTGCATGACATTGATAAAGTGGAAACCATAATGACAATAAAGAAGTAAAGTCGATTTGAAGTTGATGTGATAAATTTTGAATTTTTATATTTTATGTTTTAGTGTTTAAATATAGCAAAAAGGATGTGAAGACCTTATCAAGTTATACGTGGATGAAACCATGTTTAATAGCATCACAATGGAAAATATGTCCTACAACATCTAAGATATTCGTACATACTACATGAGCATTCAAAGAATCATCAACTAACTAAATACTCTTCTATGATATTCATACATACTACATGAGCATTCAAAGAATCATCAACTAACTAAATACTCTTCTATGGATTGTCTCATCTAGTGATTTTTTATAGCAATGGATACATGTTGACTAAAATAAACTATACAATAAGCTAAAGAGAGTAATAGAATTGTTGCATAATCTTTGTATGCTCTAGTTCATAGAACATGTCAAAGTCAATGTTATCACGACTTATGTAGCGGTATCTCTAGTTAGATAAGTGTGTGTATGCATGACCAAATATAACACTTACCGTCATTTGCACTAGAACTTCCATTGGGGCTTACAATGTCATTAGGAGATATAGTGCTCAAGGGATAGAATTTGAATTAGGGCTCATTGGATGATAATTTTTTTATGGTGGATAGTAGATAGTATTGGAACCTAGAGACTTTGAAACACAAAATGGATTTGGCTCAACTGTAATCTCTCTTTTTTATGCTATGGTTATGAGCGGAGTGTCATAATGGGCATTTAGAAAGTAGAAAAGATTACTTTGAAACCTCAAATTGGATTTTGTGGTAAAAATTATGAAATCTTGGAACGATGAAGATGTTTTTAGCATATTTTGATCGATGGTCACTTTGATCTTTTTTGCTATACAATGTGCATGACATTGATAAAGTGGAAACCATAATGACAATAAAGAAAAAGTCGATTTGAAGTTGATGTGATAAATTTTGAATTTTTATATTTTATGTTTTAGTGTTTAAATATAGCAAAAAGGATGTGAAGACCTTATCAAGTTATACGTGGATGAAACCATGTTTAATAGCATCACAATGGAAAATATGTCCTACAACATCTAAGATATTCGTACATACTACATGAGCATTCAAAGAATCATCAACTAACTAAATACTCTTCTATGATATTCATACATACTACATGAGCATTCAAAGAATCATCAACTAACTAAATACTCTTCTATGGATTGTCTCATCTAGTGATTTTTTTATAGCAATGGATACATGTTGACTAAAATAAACTATACAATAAGCTAAAGAGAGTAATAGAATTGTTGCATAGTCTTTTGTATGCTCTAGTTCATAGAACATGTCAAAGTCAATGTTATCACGACTTATGTAGCGGTATCTCTAGTTAGATAAGTGTGTGTATGCATGACCAAATATAACACTTACCGTCATTTGCACTAGAACTTCCATTGGGGCTTACAATGTCATTAGGAGATATAGTGCTCAAGGGATAGAATTTGAATTAGGGCTCATTGGATGATAATTTTTTATGGTGGATAGTAGATAGTATTGGAACCTAGAGACTTTGAAACACAAAATGGATTTGGCTCAACTGTAATCTCTCTTTTATGCTATGGTTATGAGCGGAGTGTCATAATGGGCATTTAGAAAGTAGAAAAGATTACTTTGAAACCTCAAATTGGATTTTGTGGTAAAAATTATGAAATCTTGGAACGATGAAGATGTTTTAGCATATTTTGATCGATGGTCACTTTGATCTTTTTGCTATACAATGTGCATGACATTGATAAAGTGGAAACCATAATGACAATAAAGAAGTAAAGTCGATTTGAAGTTGATGTGATAAATTTTGAATTTTTATATTTTATGTTTTAGTGTTTAAATATAGCAAAAGGATGTGAAGACCTTATCAAGTTATACGTGGATGAAACCATGTTTAATAGCATCACAATGGAAAATATGTCCTACAACATCTAAGATATTCGTACATACTACATGAGCATTCAAAGAATCATCAACTAACTAAATACTCTTCTATGATATTCATACATACTACATGAGCATTCAAAGAATCATCAACTAACTAAATACTCTTCTATGGATTGTCTCATCTAGTGATTTTTTTATAGCAATGGATACATGTTGACTAAAATAAACTATACAATAAGCTAAAGAGAGTAATAGAATTGTTGCATAGTCTTGTATGCTCTAGTTCATAGAACATGTCAAAGTCAATGTTATCACGACTTATGTAGCGGTATCTCTAGTTAGATAAGTGTGTGTATGCATGACCAAATATAACACTTACCGTCATTTGCACTAGAACTTCCATTGGGGCTTACAATGTCATTAGGAGATATAGTGCTCAAGGGATAGAATTTGAATTAGGGCTCATTGGATGATAATTTTTTTATGGTGGATAGTAGATAGTATTGGAACCTAGAGACTTTGAAACACAAAATGGATTTGGCTCAACTGTAATCTCTCTTTTTATGCTATGGTTATGAGCGGAGTGTCATAATGGGCATTTAGAAAGTAGAAAAGATTACTTTGAAACCTCAAATTGGATTTTGTGGTAAAAATTATGAAATCTTGGAACGATGAAGATGTTTTAGCATATTTTGATCGATGGTCACTTTGATCTTTTTGCTATACAATGTGCATGACATTGATAAAGTGGAAACCATAATGACAATAAAGAAGTAAAGTCGATTTGAAGTTGATGTGATAAATTTTGAATTTTTATATTTTATGTTTTAGTGTTTAAATATAGCAAAAAGGATGTGAAGACCTTATCAAGTTATACGTGGATGAAACCATGTTTAATAGCATCACAATGGAAAATATGTCCTACAACATCTAAGATATTCGTACATACTACATGAGCATTCAAAGAATCATCAACTAACTAAATACTCTTCTATGATATTCATACATACTACATGAGCATTCAAAGAATCATCAACTAACTAAATACTCTTCTATGGATTGTCTCATCTAGTGATTTTTTTATAGCAATGGATACATGTTGACTAAAATAAACTATACAATAAGCTAAAGAGAGTAATAGAATTGTTGCATAGTCTTGTATGCTCTAGTTCATAGAACATGTCAAAGTCAATGTTATCACGACTTATGTAGCGGTATCTCTAGTTAGATAAGTGTGTGTATGCATGACCAAATATAACACTTACCGTCATTTGCACTAGAACTTCCATTGGGGCTTACAATGTCATTAGGAGATATAGTGCTCAAGGGATAGAATTTGAATTAGGGCTCATTGGATGATAATTTTTTATGGTGGATAGTAGATAGTATTGGAACCTAGAGACTTTGAAACACAAAATGGATTTGGCTCAACTGTAATCTCTTTTTATGCTATGGTTATGAGCGGAGTGTCATAATGGGCATTTAGAAAGTAGAAAAGATTACTTTGAAACCTCAAATTGGATTTTGTGGTAAAAATTATGAAATCTTGGAACGATGAAGATGTTTTAGCATATTTTGATCGATGGTCACTTTGATCTTTTTTGCTATACAATGTGCATGACATTGATAAAGTGGAAACCATAATGACAATAAAGAAGTAAAGTCGATTTGAAGTTGATGTGATAAATTTTGAATTTTTATATTTTATGTTTTAGTGTTTAAATATAGCAAAAAAGGATGTGAAGACCTTATCAAGTTATACGTGGATGAAACCATGTTTAATAGCATCACAATGGAAAATATGTCCTACAACATCTAAGATATTCGTACATACTACATGAGCATTCAAAGAATCATCAACTAACTAAATACTCTTCTATGATATTCATACATACTACATGAGCATTCAAAGAATCATCAACTAACTAAATACTCTTCTATGGATTGTCTCATCTAGTGATTTTTTATAGCAATGGATACATGTTGACTAAAATAAACTATACAATAAGCTAAAGAGAGTAATAGAATTGTTGCATAGTCTTTGTATGCTCTAGTTCATAGAACATGTCAAAGTCAATGTTATCACGACTTATGTAGCGGTATCTCTAGTTAGATAAGTGTGTGTATGCATGACCAAATATAACACTTACCGTCATTTGCACTAGAACTTCCATTGGGGCTTACAATGTCATTAGGAGATATAGTGCTCAAGGGATAGAATTTGAATTAGGGCTCATTGGATGATAATTTTTTATGGTGGATAGTAGATAGTATTGGAACCTAGAGACTTTGAAACACAAAATGGATTTGGCTCAACTGTAATCTCTTTTTTATGCTATGGTTATGAGCGGAGTGTCATAATGGGCATTTAGAAAGTAGAAAAGATTACTTTGAAACCTCAAATTGGATTTTGTGGTAAAAATTATGAAATCTTGGAACGATGAAGATGTTTTAGCATATTTTGATCGATGGTCACTTTGATCTTTTTGCTATACAATGTGCATGACATTGATAAAGTGGAAACCATAATGACAATAAAGAAGTAAAGTCGATTTGAAGTTGATGTGATAAATTTTGAATTTTTATATTTTATGTTTTAGTGTTTAAATATAGCAAAAAGGATGTGAAGACCTTATCAAGTTATACGTGGATGAAACCATGTTTAATAGCATCACAATGGAAAATATGTCCTACAACATCTAAGATATTCGTACATACTACATGAGCATTCAAAGAATCATCAACTAACTAAATACTCTTCTATGATATTCATACATACTACATGAGCATTCAAAGAATCATCAACTAACTAAATACTCTTCTATGGATTGTCTCATCTAGTGATTTTTTATAGCAATGGATACATGTTGACTAAAATAAACTATACAATAAGCTAAAGAGAGTAATAGAATTGTTGCATAGTCTTGTATGCTCTAGTTCATAGAACATGTCAAAGTCAATGTTATCACGACTTATGTAGCGGTATCTCTAGTTAGATAAGTGTGTGTATGCATGACCAAATATAACACTTACCGTCATTTGCACTAGAACTTCCATTGGGGCTTACAATGTCATTAGGAGATATAGTGCTCAAGGGATAGAATTTGAATTAGGGCTCATTGGATGATAATTTTTTATGGTGGATAGTAGATAGTATTGGAACCTAGAGACTTTGAAACACAAAATGGATTTGGCTCAACTGTAATCTCTTTTTTATGCTATGGTTATGAGCGGAGTGTCATAATGGGCATTTAGAAAGTAGAAAAGATTACTTTGAAACCTCAAATTGGATTTTGTGGTAAAAATTATGAAATCTTGGAACGATGAAGATGTTTTAGCATATTTTGATCGATGGTCACTTTGATCTTTTTTGCTATACAATGTGCATGACATTGATAAAGTGGAAACCATAATGACAATAAAGAAGTAAAGTCGATTTGAAGTTGATGTGATAAATTTTGAATTTTTATATTTTATGTTTTAGTGTTTAAATATAGCAAAAGGATGTGAAGACCTTATCAAGTTATACGTGGATGAAACCATGTTTAATAGCATCACAATGGAAAATATGTCCTACAACATCTAAGATATTCGTACATACTACATGAGCATTCAAAGAATCATCAACTAACTAAATACTCTTCTATGATATTCATACATACTACATGAGCATTCAAAGAATCATCAACTAACTAAATACTCTTCTATGGATTGTCTCATCTAGTGATTTTTTTATAGCAATGGATACATGTTGACTAAAATAAACTATACAATAAGCTAAAGAGAGTAATAGAATTGTTGCATAGTCTTGTATGCTCTAGTTCATAGAACATGTCAAAGTCAATGTTATCACGACTTATGTAGCGGTATCTCTAGTTAGATAAGTGTGTGTATGCATGACCAAATATAACACTTACCGTCATTTGCACTAGAACTTCCATTGGGGCTTACAATGTCATTAGGAGATATAGTGCTCAAGGGATAGAATTTGAATTAGGGCTCATTGGATGATAATTTTTTATGGTGGATAGTAGATAGTATTGGAACCTAGAGACTTTGAAACACAAAATGGATTTGGCTCAACTGTAATCTCTCTTTTTATGCTATGGTTATGAGCGGAGTGTCATAATGGGCATTTAGAAAGTAGAAAAGATTACTTTGAAACCTCAAATTGGATTTTGTGGTAAAAATTATGAAATCTTGGAACGATGAAGATGTTTTAGCATATTTTGATCGATGGTCACTTTGATCTTTTGCTATACAATGTGCATGACATTGATAAAGTGGAAACCATAATGACAATAAAGAAGTAAAGTCGATTTGAAGTTGATGTGATAAATTTTGAATTTTTATATTTTATGTTTTAGTGTTTAAATATAGCAAAAAGGATGTGAAGACCTTATCAAGTTATACGTGGATGAAACCATGTTTAATAGCATCACAATGGAAAATATGTCCTACAACATCTAAGATATTCGTACATACTACATGAGCATTCAAAGAATCATCAACTAACTAAATACTCTTCTATGATATTCATACATACTACATGAGCATTCAAAGAATCATCAACTAACTAAATACTCTTCTATGGATTGTCTCATCTAGTGATTTTTTTATAGCAATGGATACATGTTGACTAAAATAAACTATACAATAAGCTAAAGAGAGTAATAGAATTGTTGCATAGTCTTGTATGCTCTAGTTCATAGAACATGTCAAAGTCAATGTTATCACGACTTATGTAGCGGTATCTCTAGTTAGATAAGTGTGTGTATGCATGACCAAATATAACACTTACCGTCATTTGCACTAGAACTTCCATTGGGGCTTACAATGTCATTAGGAGATATAGTGCTCAAGGGATAGAATTTGAATTAGGGCTCATTGGATGATAATTTTTTTGGTGGTGGATAGTAGATAGTATTGGAACCTAGAGACTTTGAAACACAAAATGGATTTGGCTCAACTGTAATCTCTCTTTTATGCTATGGTTATGAGCGGAGTGTCATAATGGGCATTTAGAAAGTAGAAAAGATTACTTTGAAACCTCAAATTGGATTTTGTGGTAAAATTATGAAATCTTGGAACGATGAAGATGTTTTAGCATATTTTGATCGATGGTCACTTTGATCTTTTTTGCTATACAATGTGCATGACATTGATAAAGTGGAAACCATAATGACAATAAAGAAGTAAAGTCGATTTGAAGTTGATGTGATAAATTTTGAATTTTTATATTTTATGTTTTAGTGTTTAAATATAGCAAAAAGGATGTGAAGACCTTATCAAGTTATACGTGGATGAAACCATGTTTAATAGCATCACAATGGAAAATATGTCCTACAACATCTAAGATATTCGTACATACTACATGAGCATTCAAAGAATCATCAACTAACTAAATACTCTTCTATGATATTCATACATACTACATGAGCATTCAAAGAATCATCAACTAACTAAATACTCTTCTATGGATTGTCTCATCTAGTGATTTTTTTATAGCAATGGATACATGTTGACTAAAATAAACTATACAATAAGCTAAAGAGAGTAATAGAATTGTTGCATAATCTTGTATGCTCTAGTTCATAGAACATGTCAAAGTCAATGTTATCACGACTTATGTAGCGGTATCTCTAGTTAGATAAGTGTGTGTATGCATGACCAAATATAACACTTACCGTCATTTGCACTAGAACTTCCATTGGGGCTTACAATGTCATTAGGAGATATAGTGCTCAAGGGATAGAATTTGAATTAGGGCTCATTGGATGATAATTTTTTATGGTGGATAGTAGATAGTATTGGAACCTAGAGACTTTGAAACACAAAATGGATTTGGCTCAACTGTAATCTCTCTTTTTATGCTATGGTTATGAGCGGAGTGTCATAATGGGCATTTAGAAAGTAGAAAAGATTACTTTGAAACCTCAAATTGGATTTTGTGGTAAAAATTATGAAATCTTGGAACGATGAAGATGTTTTAGCATATTTTGATCGATGGTCACTTTGATCTTTTTGCTATACAATGTGCATGACATTGATAAAGTGGAAACCATAATGACAATAAAGAAGTAAAGTCGATTTGAAGTTGATGTGATAAATTTTGAATTTTTATATTTTATGTTTTAGTGTTTAAATATAGCAAAAAAGGATGTGAAGACCTTATCAAGTTATACGTGGATGAAACCATGTTTAATAGCATCACAATGGAAAATATGTCCTACAACATCTAAGATATTCGTACATACTACATGAGCATTCAAAGAATCATCAACTAACTAAATACTCTTCTATGATATTCATACATACTACATGAGCATTCAAAGAATCATCAACTAACTAAATACTCTTCTATGGATTGTCTCATCTAGTGATTTTTTATAGCAATGGATACATGTTGACTAAAATAAACTATACAATAAGCTAAAGAGAGTAATAGAATTGTTGCATAGTATTGTATGCTCTAGTTCATAGAACATGTCAAAGTCAATGTTATCACGACTTATGTAGCGGTATCTCTAGTTAGATAAGTGTGTGTATGCATGACCAAATATAACACTTACCGTCATTTGCACTAGAACTTCCATTGGGGCTTACAATGTCATTAGGAGATATAGTGCTCAAGGGATAGAATTTGAATTAGGGCTCATTGGATGATAATTTTTTATGGTGGATAGTAGATAGTATTGGAACCTAGAGACTTTGAAACACAAAATGGATTTGGCTCAACTGTAATCTCTCTTTTATGCTATGGTTATGAGCGGAGTGTCATAATGGGCATTTAGAAAGTAGAAAAGATTACTTTGAAACCTCAAATTGGATTTTGTGGTAAAAATTATGAAATCTTGGAACGATGAAGATGTTTTAGCATATTTTGATCGATGGTCACTTTGATCTTTTTGCTATACAATGTGCATGACATTGATAAAGTGGAAACCATAATGACAATAAAGAAGTAAAGTCGATTTGAAGTTGATGTGATAAATTTTGAATTTTTATATTTTATGTTTTAGTGTTTAAATATAGCAAAAGGATGTGAAGACCTTATCAAGTTATACGTGGATGAAACCATGTTTAATAGCATCACAATGGAAAATATGTCCTACAACATCTAAGATATTCGTACATATACTACATGAGCATTCAAAGAATCATCAACTAACTAAATACTCTTCTATGATATTCATACATACTACATGAGCATTCAAAGAATCATCAACTAACTAAATACTCTTCTATGGATTGTCTCATCTAGTGATTTTTTTATAGCAATGGATACATGTTGACTAAAATAAACTATACAATAAGCTAAAGAGAGTAATAGAATTGTTGCATAGTCTTGTATGCTCTAGTTCATAGAACATGTCAAAGTCAATGTTATCACGACTTATGTAGCGGTATCTCTAGTTAGATAAGTGTGTGTATGCATGACCAAATATAACACTTACCGTCATTTGCACTAGAACTTCCATTGGGGCTTACAATGTCATTAGGAGATATAGTGCTCAAGGGATAGAATTTGAATTAGGGCTCATTGGATGATAATTTTTTATGGTGGATAGTAGATAGTATTGGAACCTAGAGACTTTGAAACACAAAATGGATTTGGCTCAACTGTAATCTCTCTTTTATGCTATGGTTATGAGCGGAGTGTCATAATGGGCATTTAGAAAGTAGAAAAGATTACTTTGAAACCTCAAATTGGATTTTGTGGTAAAAATTATGAAATCTTGGAGCGATGAAGATGTTTTAGCATATTTTGATCGATGGTCACTTTGATCTTTTTTTTTATACAATGTGCATGACATTGATAAAGTGGAAACCATAATGACAATAAAGAAGTAAAGTCGATTTGAAGTTGATGTGATAAATTTTGAATTTTTTATATTTTATGTTTTAGTGTTTAAATATAGCAAAAAGGATGTGAAGACCTTATCAAGTTATACGTGGATGAAACCATGTTTAATAGCATCACAATGGAAAATATGTCCTACAACATCTAAGATATTCGTACATACTACATGAGCATTCAAAGAATCATCAACTAACTAAATACTCTTCTATGATATTCATACATACTACATGAGCATTCAAAGAATCATCAACTAACTAAATACTCTTCTATGGATTGTCTCATCTAGTGATTTTTTTTATAGCAATGGATACATGTTGACTAAAATAAACTATACAATAAGCTAAAGAGAGTAATAGAATTGTTGCATAGTCTTCTTGTATGCTCTAGTTCATAGAACATGTCAAAGTCAATGTTATCACGACTTATGTAGCGGTATCTCTAGTTAGATAAGTGTGTGTATGCATGACCAAATATAACACTTACCGTCATTTGCACTAGAACTTCCATTGGGGCTTACAATGTCATTAGGAGATATAGTGCTCAAGGGATAGAATTTGAATTAGGGCTCATTGGATGATAATTTTTTATGGTGGATAGTAGATAGTATTGGAACCTAGAGACTTTGAAACACAAAATGGATTTGGCTCAACTGTAATCTCTCTTTTATGCTATGGTTATGAGCGGAGTGTCATAATGGGCATTTAGAAAGTAGAAAAAAGATTACTTTGAAACCTCAAATTGGATTTTGTGGTAAAAATTATGAAATCTTGGAGCGATGAAGATGTTTTAGCATATTTTGATCGATGGTCACTTTGATCTTTTTGCTATACAATGTGCATGACATTGATAAAGTGGAAACCATAATGACAATAAAGAAGTAAAAAAATCGATTTGAAGTTGATGTGATAAATTTTGAATTTTTATATTTTATGTTTTAGTGTTTAAATATAGCAAAAAGGATGTGAAGACCTTATCAAGTTATACGTGGATGAAACCATGTTTAATAGCATCACAATGGAAAATATGTCCTACAACATCTAAGATATTCGTACATACTACATGAGCATTCAAAGAATCATCAACTAACTAAATACTCTTCTATGATATTCATACATACTACATGAGCATTCAAAGAATCATCAACTAACTAAATACTCTTCTATGGATTGTCTCATCTAGTGATTTTTTTATAGCAATGGATACATGTTGACTAAAATAAACTATACAATAAGCTAAAGAGAGTAATAGAATTGTTGCATAATCTTTGTATGCTCTAGTTCATAGAACATGTCAAAGTCAATGTTATCACGACTTATGTAGCGGTATCTCTAGTTAGATAAGTGTGTGTATGCATGACCAAATATAACACTTACCGTCATTTGCACTAGAACTTCCATTGGGGCTTACAATGTCATTAGGAGATATAGTGCTCAAGGGATAGAATTTGAATTAGGGCTCATTGGATGATAATTTTTTATGGTGGATAGTAGATAGTATTGGAACCTAGAGACTTTGAAACACAAAATGGATTTGGCTCAAGCTGTAATCTCTCTTTTTTTATGCTATGGTTATGAGCGGAGTGTCATAATGGGCATTTAGAAAGTAGAAAAGATTACTTTGAAACCTCAAATTGGATTTTGTGGTAAAAATTATGAAATCTTGGAGCGATGAAGATGTTTTAGCATATTTTGATCGATGGTCACTTTGATCTTTTTGCTATACAATGTGCATGACATTGATAAAGTGGAAACCATAATGACAATAAAGAAGTAAAGTCGATTTGAAGTTGATGTGATAAATTTTGAATTTTTATATTTTATGTTTTAGTGTTTAAATATAGCAAAAGGATGTGAAGACCTTATCAAGTTATACGTGGATGAAACCATGTTTAATAGCATCACAATGGAAAATATGTCCTACAACATCTAAGATATTCGTACATACTACATGAGCATTCAAAGAATCATCAACTAACTAAATACTCTTCTATGATATTCATACATACTACATGAGCATTCAAAGAATCATCAACTAACTAAATACTCTTCTATGGATTGTCTCATCTAGTGATTTTTTTATAGCAATGGATACATGTTGACTAAAATAAACTATACAATAAGCTAAAGAGAGTAATAGAATTGTTGCATAGTCTTGTATGCTCTAGTTCATAGAACATGTCAAAGTCAATGTTATCACGACTTATAGCGGTATCTCTAGTTAGATAAGTGTGTGTATGCATGACCAAATATAACACTTACCGTCATTTGCACTAGAACTTCCATTGGGGCTTACAATGTCATTAGGAGATATAGTGCTCAAGGGATAGAATTTGAATTAGGGCTCATTGGATGATAATTTTTTATGGTGGATAGTAGATAGTATTGGAACCTAGAGACTTTGAAACACAAAATGGATTTGGCTCAAGCTGTAATCTCTCTTTTTTATGCTATGGTTATGAGCGGAGTGTCATAATGGGCATTTAGAAAGTAGAAAAGATTACTTTGAAACCTCAAATTGGATTTTGTGGTAAAAATTATGAAATCTTGGAGCGATGAAGATGTTTTAGCATATTTTGATCGATGGTCACTTTGATCTTTTTGCTATACAATGTGCATGACATTGATAAAGTGGAAACCATAATGACAATAAAGAAGTAAAGTCGATTTGAAGTTGATGTGATAAATTTTGAATTTTTATATTTTATGTTTTAGTGTTTAAATATAGCAAAAAGGATGTGAAGACCTTATCAAGTTATACGTGGATGAAACCATGTTTAATAGCATCACAATGGAAAATATGTCCTACAACATCTAAGATATTCGTACATACTACATGAGCATTCAAAGAATCATCAACTAACTAAATACTCTTCTATGATATTCATACATACTACATGAGCATTCAAAGAATCATCAACTAACTAAATACTCTTCTATGGATTGTCTCATCTAGTGATTTTTTATAGCAATGGATACATGTTGACTAAAATAAACTATACAATAAGCTAAAGAGAGTAATAGAATTGTTGCATAATCTTGTATGCTCTAGTTCATAGAACATGTCAAAGTCAATGTTATCACGACTTATGTAGCGGTATCTCTAGTTAGATAAGTGTGTGTATGCATGACCAAATATAACACTTACCGTCATTTGCACTAGAACTTCCATTGGGGCTTACAATGTCATTAGGAGATATAGTGCTCAAGGGATAGAATTTGAATTAGGGCTCATTGGATGATAATTTTTTATGGTGGATAGTAGATAGTATTGGAACCTAGAGACTTTGAAACACAAAATGGATTTGGCTCAACTGTAATCTCTCTTTTTATGCTATGGTTATGAGCGGAGTGTCATAATGGGCATTTAGAAAGTAGAAAAGATTACTTTGAAACCTCAAATTGGATTTTGTGGTAAAAATTATGAAATCTTGGAGCGATGAAGATGTTTTAGCATATTTTGATCGATGGTCACTTTGATCTTTTTGCTATACAATGTGCATGACATTGATAAAGTGGAAACCATAATGACAATAAAGAAAAAAGTCGATTTGAAGTTGATGTGATAAATTTTGAATTTTTATATTTTATGTTTTAGTGTTTAAATATAGCAAAAAGGATGTGAAGACCTTATCAAGTTATACGTGGATGAAACCATGTTTAATAGCATCACAATGGAAAATATGTCCTACAACATCTAAGATATTCGTACATACTACATGAGCATTCAAAGAATCATCAACTAACTAAATACTCTTCTATGATATTCATACATACTACATGAGCATTCAAAGAATCATCAACTAACTAAATACTCTTCTATGGATTGTCTCATCTAGTGATTTTTTTATAGCAATGGATACATGTTGACTAAAATAAACTATACAATAAGCTAAAGAGAGTAATAGAATTGTTGCATAGTCTTTGTATGCTCTAGTTCATAGAACATGTCAAAGTCAATGTTATCACGACTTATGTAGCGGTATCTCTAGTTAGATAAGTGTGTGTATGCATGACCAAATATAACACTTACCGTCATTTGCACTAGAACTTCCATTGGGGCTTACAATGTCATTAGGAGATATAGTGCTCAAGGGATAGAATTTGAATTAGGGCTCATTGGATGATAATTTTTTATGGTGGATAGTAGATAGTATTGGAACCTAGAGACTTTGAAACACAAAATGGATTTGGCTCAACTGTAATCTCTCTTTTATGCTATGGTTATGAGCGGAGTGTCATAATGGGCATTTAGAAAGTAGAAAAGATTACTTTGAAACCTCAAATTGGATTTTGTGGTAAAAATTATGAAATCTTGGAACGATGAAGATGTTTTAGCATATTTTGATCGATGGTCACTTTGATCTTTTTGCTATACAATGTGCATGACATTGATAAAGTGGAAACCATAATGACAATAAAGAAGTAAAGTCGATTTGAAGTTGATGTGATAAATTTTGAATTTTTATATTTTATGTTTTAGTGTTTAAATATAGCAAAAGGATGTGAAGACCTTATCAAGTTATACGTGGATGAAACCATGTTTAATAGCATCACAATGGAAAATATGTCCTACAACATCTAAGATATTCGTACATACTACATGAGCATTCAAAGAATCATCAACTAACTAAATACTCTTCTATGATATTCATACATACTACATGAGCATTCAAAGAATCATCAACTAACTAAATACTCTTCTATGGATTGTCTCATCTAGTGATTTTTTTTATAGCAATGGATACATGTTGACTAAAATAAACTATACAATAAGCTAAAGAGAGTAATAGAATTGTTGCATAGTCTTGTATGCTCTAGTTCATAGAACATGTCAAAGTCAATGTTATCACGACTTATGTAGCGGTATCTCTAGTTAGATAAGTGTGTGTATGCATGACCAAATATAACACTTACCGTCATTTGCACTAGAACTTCCATTGGGGCTTACAATGTCATTAGGAGATATAGTGCTCAAGGGATAGAATTTGAATTAGGGCTCATTGGATGATAATTTTTTATGGTGGATAGTAGATAGTATTGGAACCTAGAGACTTTGAAACACAAAATGGATTTGGCTCAAGCTGTAATCTCTCTTTTATGCTATGGTTATGAGCGGAGTGTCATAATGGGCATTTAGAAAGTAGAAAAAGATTACTTTGAAACCTCAAATTGGATTTTGTGGTAAAAATTATGAAATCTTGGAGCGATGAAGATGTTTTAGCATATTTTGATCGATGGTCACTTTGATCTTTTTGCTATATACAATGTGCATGACATTGATAAAGTGGAAACCATAATGACAATAAAGAAGTAAAGTCGATTTGAAGTTGATGTGATAAATTTTGAATTTTTATATTTTATGTTTTAGTGTTTAAATATAGCAAAAAGGATGTGAAGACCTTATCAAGTTATACGTGGATGAAACCATGTTTAATAGCATCACAATGGAAAATATGTCCTACAACATCTAAGATATTCGTACATACTACATGAGCATTCAAAGAATCATCAACTAACTAAATACTCTTCTATGATATTCATACATACTACATGAGCATTCAAAGAATCATCAACTAACTAAATACTCTTCTATGGATTGTCTCATCTAGTGATTTTTTTATAGCAATGGATACATGTTGACTAAAATAAACTATACAATAAGCTAAAGAGAGTAATAGAATTGTTGCATAATCTTGTATGCTCTAGTTCATAGAACATGTCAAAGTCAATGTTATCACGACTTATGTAGCGGTATCTCTAGTTAGATAAGTGTGTGTATGCATGACCAAATATAACACTTACCGTCATTTGCACTAGAACTTCCATTGGGGCTTACAATGTCATTAGGAGATATAGTGCTCAAGGGATAGAATTTGAATTAGGGCTCATTGGATGATAATTTTTTTGGTGGTGGATAGTAGATAGTATTGGAACCTAGAGACTTTGAAACACAAAATGGATTTGGCTCAAGCTGTAATCTCTCTTTTATGCTATGGTTATGAGCGGAGTGTCATAATGGGCATTTAGAAAGTAGAAAAAGATTACTTTGAAACCTCAAATTGGATTTTGTGGTAAAAATTATGAAATCTTGGAACGATGAAGATGTTTTAGCATATTTTGATCGATGGTCACTTTGATCTTTTTGCTATACAATGTGCATGACATTGATAAAGTGGAAACCATAATGACAATAAAGAAGTAAAGTCGATTTGAAGTTGATGTGATAAATTTTGAATTTTTATATTTTATGTTTTAGTGTTTAAATATAGCAAAAAGGATGTGAAGACCTTATCAAGTTATACGTGGATGAAACCATGTTTAATAGCATCACAATGGAAAATATGTCCTACAACATCTAAGATATTCGTACATACTACATGAGCATTCAAAGAATCATCAACTAACTAAATACTCTTCTATGATATTCATACATACTACATGAGCATTCAAAGAATCATCAACTAACTAAATACTCTTCTATGGATTGTCTCATCTAGTGATTTTTTTATAGCAATGGATACATGTTGACTAAAATAAACTATACAATAAGCTAAAGAGAGTAATAGAATTGTTGCATAATCTTTGTATGCTCTAGTTCATAGAACATGTCAAAGTCAATGTTATCACGACTTATGTAGCGGTATCTCTAGTTAGATAAGTGTGTGTATGCATGACCAAATATAACACTTACCGTCATTTGCACTAGAACTTCCATTGGGGCTTACAATGTCATTAGGAGATATAGTGCTCAAGGGATAGAATTTGAATTAGGGCTCATTGGATGATAATTTTTTATGGTGGATAGTAGATAGTATTGGAACCTAGAGACTTTGAAACACAAAATGGATTTGGCTCAACTGTAATCTCTCTTTTATGCTATGGTTATGAGCGGAGTGTCATAATGGGCATTTAGAAAGTAGAAAAGATTACTTTGAAACCTCAAATTGGATTTTGTGGTAAAATTATGAAATCTTGGAACGATGAAGATGTTTTAGCATATTTTGATCGATGGTCACTTTGATCTTTTTGCTATACAATGTGCATGACATTGATAAAGTGGAAACCATAATGACAATAAAGAAGTAAAGTCGATTTGAAGTTGATGTGATAAATTTTGAATTTTTATATTTTATGTTTTAGTGTTTAAATATAGCAAAAGGATGTGAAGACCTTATCAAGTTATACGTGGATGAAACCATGTTTAATAGCATCACAATGGAAAATATGTCCTACAACATCTAAGATATTCAGACATACTACATGAGCATTCAAAGAATCATCAACTAACTAAATACTCTTCTATGATATTCATACATACTACATGAGCATTCAAAGAATCATCAACTAACTAAATACTCTTCTATGGATTGTCTCATCTAGTGATTTTTTATAGCAATGGATACATGTTGACTAAAATAAACTATACAATAAGCTAAAGAGAGTAATAGAATTGTTGCATAGTACTGTATGCTCTAGTTCATAGAACATGTCAAAGTCAATGTTATCACGACTTATGTAGCGGTATCTCTAGTTAGATAAGTGTGTGTATGCATGACCAAATATAACACTTACCGTCATTTGCACTAGAACTTCCATTGGGGCTTACAATGTCATTAGGAGATATAGTGCTCAAGGGATAGAATTTGAATTAGGGCTCATTGGATGATAATTTTTTATGGTGGATAGTAGATAGTATTGGAACCTAGAGACTTTGAAACACAAAATGGATTTGGCTCAACTGTAATCTCTCTTTTTTATGCTATGGTTATGAGCGGAGTGTCATAATGGGCATTTAGAAAGTAGAAAAGATTACTTTGAAACCTCAAATTGGATTTTGTGGTAAAATTATGAAATCTTGGAACGATGAAGATGTTTTAGCATATTTTGATCGATGGTCACTTTGATCTTTTTTGCTATACAATGTGCATGACATTGATAAAGTGGAAACCATAATGACAATAAAGAAGTAAAGTCGATTTGAAGTTGATGTGATAAATTTTGAATTTTTATATTTTATGTTTTAGTGTTTAAATATAGCAAAAGGATGTGAAGACCTTATCAAGTTATACGTGGATGAAACCATGTTTAATAGCATCACAATGGAAAATATGTCCTACAACATCTAAGATATTCGTACATACTACATGAGCATTCAAAGAATCATCAACTAACTAAATACTCTTCTATGATATTCATACATACTACATGAGCATTCAAAGAATCATCAACTAACTAAATACTCTTCTATGGATTGTCTCATCTAGTGATTTTTTATAGCAATGGATACATGTTGACTAAAATAAACTATACAATAAGCTAAAGAGAGTAATAGAATTGTTGCATAAGATCTGTATGCTCTAGTTCATAGAACATGTCAAAGTCAATGTTATCACGACTTATGTAGCGGTATCTCTAGTTAGATAAGTGTGTGTATGCATGACCAAATATAACACTTACCGTCATTTGCACTAGAACTTCCATTGGGGCTTACAATGTCATTAGGAGATATAGTGCTCAAGGGATAGAATTTGAATTAGGGCTCATTGGATGATAATTTTTATGGTGGATAGTAGATAGTATTGGAACCTAGAGACTTTGAAACACAAAATGGATTTGGCTCAACTGTAATCTCTCTTTTATGCTATGGTTATGAGCGGAGTGTCATAATGGGCATTTAGAAAGTAGAAAAGATTACTTTGAAACCTCAAATTGGATTTTGTGGTAAAATTATGAAATCTTGGAACGATGAAGATGTTTTAGCATATTTTGATCGATGGTCACTTTGATCTTTTTGCTATACAATGTGCATGACATTGATAAAGTGGAAACCATAATGACAATAAAGAAGTAAAGTCGATTTGAAGTTGATGTGATAAATTTTGAATTTTTATATTTTATGTTTTAGTGTTTAAATATAGCAAAAGGATGTGAAGACCTTATCAAGTTATACGTGGATGAAACCATGTTTAATAGCATCACAATGGAAAATATGTCCTACAACATCTAAGATATTCGTACATACTACATGAGCATTCAAAGAATCATCAACTAACTAAATACTCTTCTATGATATTCATACATACTACATGAGCATTCAAAGAATCATCAACTAACTAAATACTCTTCTATGGATTGTCTCATCTAGTGATTTTTTTATAGCAATGGATACATGTTGACTAAAATAAACTATACAATAAGCTAAAGAGAGTAATAGAATTGTTGCATAAGATCTTGTATGCTCTAGTTCATAGAACATGTCAAAGTCAATGTTATCACGACTTATGTAGCGGTATCTCTAGTTAGATAAGTGTGTGTATGCATGACCAAATATAACACTTACCGTCATTTGCACTAGAACTTCCATTGGGGCTTACAATGTCATTAGGAGATATAGTGCTCAAGGGATAGAATTTGAATTAGGGCTCATTGGATGATAATTTTTATGGTGGATAGTAGATAGTATTGGAACCTAGAGACTTTGAAACACAAAATGGATTTGGCTCAACTGTAATCTCTCTTTTATGCTATGGTTATGAGCGGAGTGTCATAATGGGCATTTAGAAAGTAGAAAAGATTACTTTGAAACCTCAAATTGGATTTTGTGGTAAAATTATGAAATCTTGGAACGATGAAGATGTTTTAGCATATTTTGATCGATGGTCACTTTGATCTTTTTGCTATACAATGTGCATGACATTGATAAAGTGGAAACCATAATGACAATAAAGAAGTAAAAAGTCGATTTGAAGTTGATGTGATAAATTTTGAATTTTTATATTTTATGTTTTAGTGTTTAAATATAGCAAAAGGATGTGAAGACCTTATCAAGTTATACGTGGATGAAACCATGTTTAATAGCATCACAATGGAAAATATGTCCTACAACATCTAAGATATTCGTACATACTACATGAGCATTCAAAGAATCATCAACTAACTAAATACTCTTCTATGATATTCATACATACTACATGAGCATTCAAAGAATCATCAACTAACTAAATACTCTTCTATGGATTGTCTCATCTAGTGATTTTTTATAGCAATGGATACATGTTGACTAAAATAAACTATACAATAAGCTAAAGAGAGTAATAGAATTGTTGCATAAGACTTGTATGCTCTAGTTCATAGAACATGTCAAAGTCAATGTTATCACGACTTATGTAGCGGTATCTCTAGTTAGATAAGTGTGTGTATGCATGACCAAATATAACACTTACCGTCATTTGCACTAGAACTTCCATTGGGGCTTACAATGTCATTAGGAGATATAGTGCTCAAGGGATAGAATTTGAATTAGGGCTCATTGGATGATAATTTTTTATGGTGGATAGTAGATAGTATTGGAACCTAGAGACTTTGAAACACAAAATGGATTTGGCTCAACTGTAATCTCTCTTTTTATGCTATGGTTATGAGCGGAGTGTCATAATGGGCATTTAGAAAGTAGAAAAGATTACTTTGAAACCTCAAATTGGATTTTGTGGTAAAAATTATGAAATCTTGGAACGATGAAGATGTTTTAGCATATTTTGATCGATGGTCACTTTGATCTTTTGCTATACAATGTGCATGACATTGATAAAGTGGAAACCATAATGACAATAAAGAAGTAAAGTCGATTTGAAGTTGATGTGATAAATTTTGAATTTTTATATTTTATGTTTTAGTGTTTAAATATAGCAAAAAGGATGTGAAGACCTTATCAAGTTATACGTGGATGAAACCATGTTTAATAGCATCACAATGGAAAATATGTCCTACAACATCTAAGATATTCGTACATACTACATGAGCATTCAAAGAATCATCAACTAACTAAATACTCTTCTATGATATTCATACATACTACATGAGCATTCAAAGAATCATCAACTAACTAAATACTCTTCTATGGATTGTCTCATCTAGTGATTTTTTATAGCAATGGATACATGTTGACTAAAATAAACTATACAATAAGCTAAAGAGAGTAATAGAATTGTTGCATAGTCTTGTATGCTCTAGTTCATAGAACATGTCAAAGTCAATGTTATCACGACTTATGTAGCGGTATCTCTAGTTAGATAAGTGTGTGTATGCATGACCAAATATAACACTTACCGTCATTTGCACTAGAACTTCCATTGGGGCTTACAATGTCATTAGGAGATATAGTGCTCAAGGGATAGAATTTGAATTAGGGCTCATTGGATGATAATTTTTTATGGTGGATAGTAGATAGTATTGGAACCTAGAGACTTTGAAACACAAAATGGATTTGGCTCAACTGTAATCTCTTTTTTATGCTATGGTTATGAGCGGAGTGTCATAATGGGCATTTAGAAAGTAGAAAAGATTACTTTGAAACCTCAAATTGGATTTTGTGGTAAAAATTATGAAATCTTGGAACGATGAAGATGTTTTAGCATATTTTGATCGATGGTCACTTTGATCTTTTTGCTATACAATGTGCATGACATTGATAAAGTGGAAACCATAATGACAATAAAGAAGTAAAGTCGATTTGAAGTTGATGTGATAAATTTTGAATTTTTATATTTTATGTTTTAGTGTTTAAATATAGCAAAAAGGATGTGAAGACCTTATCAAGTTATACGTGGATGAAACCATGTTTAATAGCATCACAATGGAAAATATGTCCTACAACATCTAAGATATTCGTACATACTACATGAGCATTCAAAGAATCATCAACTAACTAAATACTCTTCTATGATATTCATACATACTACATGAGCATTCAAAGAATCATCAACTAACTAAATACTCTTCTATGGATTGTCTCATCTAGTGATTTTTTTATAGCAATGGATACATGTTGACTAAAATAAACTATACAATAAGCTAAAGAGAGTAATAGAATTGTTGCATAATGCTTGTATGCTCTAGTTCATAGAACATGTCAAAGTCAATGTTATCACGACTTATGTAGCGGTATCTCTAGTTAGATAAGTGTGTGTATGCATGACCAAATATAACACTTACCGTCATTTGCACTAGAACTTCCATTGGGGCTTACAATGTCATTAGGAGATATAGTGCTCAAGGGATAGAATTTGAATTAGGGCTCATTGGATGATAATTTTTTATGGTGGATAGTAGATAGTATTGGAACCTAGAGACTTTGAAACACAAAATGGATTTGGCTCAACTGTAATCTCTTTTTTATGCTATGGTTATGAGCGGAGTGTCATAATGGGCATTTAGAAAGTAGAAAAGATTACTTTGAAACCTCAAATTGGATTTTGTGGTAAAAATTATGAAATCTTGGAACGATGAAGATGTTTTAGCATATTTTGATCGATGGTCACTTTGATCTTTTGCTATACAATGTGCATGACATTGATAAAGTGGAAACCATAATGACAATAAAGAAGTAAAGTCGATTTGAAGTTGATGTGATAAATTTTGAATTTTTATATTTTATGTTTTAGTGTTTAAATATAGCAAAAAGGATGTGAAGACCTTATCAAGTTATACGTGGATGAAACCATGTTTAATAGCATCACAATGGAAAATATGTCCTACAACATCTAAGATATTCGTACATACTACATGAGCATTCAAAGAATCATCAACTAACTAAATACTCTTCTATGATATTCATACATACTACATGAGCATTCAAAGAATCATCAACTAACTAAATACTCTTCTATGGATTGTCTCATCTAGTGATTTTTTTATAGCAATGGATACATGTTGACTAAAAATAAACTATACAATAAGCTAAAGAGAGTAATAGAATTGTTGCATAATCTTGTATGCTCTAGTTCATAGAACATGTCAAAGTCAATGTTATCACGACTTATGTAGCGGTATCTCTAGTTAGATAAGTGTGTGTATGCATGACCAAATATAACACTTACCGTCATTTGCACTAGAACTTCCATTGGGGCTTACAATGTCATTAGGAGATATAGTGCTCAAGGGATAGAATTTGAATTAGGGCTCATTGGATGATAATTTTTTATGGTGGATAGTAGATAGTATTGGAACCTAGAGACTTTGAAACACAAAATGGATTTGGCTCAACTGTAATCTCTTTTTATGCTATGGTTATGAGCGGAGTGTCATAATGGGCATTTAGAAAGTAGAAAAAGATTACTTTGAAACCTCAAATTGGATTTTGTGGTAAAAATTATGAAATCTTGGAACGATGAAGATGTTTTAGCATATTTTGATCGATGGTCACTTTGATCTTTTTGCTATACAATGTGCATGACATTGATAAAGTGGAAACCATAATGACAATAAAGAAGTAAAGTCGATTTGAAGTTGATGTGATAAATTTTGAATTTTTATATTTTATGTTTTAGTGTTTAAATATAGCAAAAAGGATGTGAAGACCTTATCAAGTTATACGTGGATGAAACCATGTTTAATAGCATCACAATGGAAAATATGTCCTACAACATCTAAGATATTCGTACATACTACATGAGCATTCAAAGAATCATCAACTAACTAAATACTCTTCTATGATATTCATACATACTACATGAGCATTCAAAGAATCATCAACTAACTAAATACTCTTCTATGGATTGTCTCATCTAGTGATTTTTTATAGCAATGGATACATGTTGACTAAAATAAACTATACAATAAGCTAAAGAGAGTAATAGAATTGTTGCATAGTACTTGTATGCTCTAGTTCATAGAACATGTCAAAGTCAATGTTATCACGACTTATGTAGCGGTATCTCTAGTTAGATAAGTGTGTGTATGCATGACCAAATATAACACTTACCGTCATTTGCACTAGAACTTCCATTGGGGCTTACAATGTCATTAGGAGATATAGTGCTCAAGGGATAGAATTTGAATTAGGGCTCATTGGATGATAATTTTTTATGGTGGATAGTAGATAGTATTGGAACCTAGAGACTTTGAAACACAAAATGGATTTGGCTCAACTGTAATCTCTCTTTTATGCTATGGTTATGAGCGGAGTGTCATAATGGGCATTTAGAAAGTAGAAAAGATTACTTTGAAACCTCAAATTGGATTTTGTGGTAAAAATTATGAAATCTTGGAACGATGAAGATGTTTTAGCATATTTTGATCGATGGTCACTTTGATCTTTTTGCTATACAATGTGCATGACATTGATAAAGTGGAAACCATAATGACAATAAAGAAGTAAAGTCGATTTGAAGTTGATGTGATAAATTTTGAATTTTTATATTTTATGTTTTAGTGTTTAAATATAGCAAAAGGATGTGAAGACCTTATCAAGTTATACGTGGATGAAACCATGTTTAATAGCATCACAATGGAAAATATGTCCTACAACATCTAAGATATTCGTACATACTACATGAGCATTCAAAGAATCATCAACTAACTAAATACTCTTCTATGATATTCATACATACTACATGAGCATTCAAAGAATCATCAACTAACTAAATACTCTTCTATGGATTGTCTCATCTAGTGATTTTTTATAGCAATGGATACATGTTGACTAAAATAAACTATACAATAAGCTAAAGAGAGTAATAGAATTGTTGCATAGTCTTGTATGCTCTAGTTCATAGAACATGTCAAAGTCAATGTTATCACGACTTATGTAGCGGTATCTCTAGTTAGATAAGTGTGTGTATGCATGACCAAATATAACACTTACCGTCATTTGCACTAGAACTTCCATTGGGGCTTACAATGTCATTAGGAGATATAGTGCTCAAGGGATAGAATTTGAATTAGGGCTCATTGGATGATAATTTTTTATGGTGGATAGTAGATAGTATTGGAACCTAGAGACTTTGAAACACAAAAATGGATTTGGCTCAACTGTAATCTCTCTTTTATGCTATGGTTATGAGCGGAGTGTCATAATGGGCATTTAGAAAGTAGAAAAGATTACTTTGAAACCTCAAATTGGATTTTGTGGTAAAAATTATGAAATCTTGGAACGATGAAGATGTTTTAGCATATTTTGATCGATGGTCACTTTGATCTTTTTGCTATACAATGTGCATGACATTGATAAAGTGGAAACCATAATGACAATAAAGAAGTAAAGTCGATTTGAAGTTGATGTGATAAATTTTGAATTTTTATATTTTATGTTTTAGTGTTTAAATATAGCAAAAAAAGGATGTGAAGACCTTATCAAGTTATACGTGGATGAAACCATGTTTAATAGCATCACAATGGAAAATATGTCCTACAACATCTAAGATATTCGTACATACTACATGAGCATTCAAAGAATCATCAACTAACTAAATACTCTTCTATGATATTCATACATACTACATGAGCATTCAAAGAATCATCAACTAACTAAATACTCTTCTATGGATTGTCTCATCTAGTGATTTTTTATAGCAATGGATACATGTTGACTAAAAATAAACTATACAATAAGCTAAAGAGAGTAATAGAATTGTTGCATAGTCTTGTATGCTCTAGTTCATAGAACATGTCAAAGTCAATGTTATCACGACTTATGTAGCGGTATCTCTAGTTAGATAAGTGTGTGTATGCATGACCAAATATAACACTTACCGTCATTTGCACTAGAACTTCCATTGGGGCTTACAATGTCATTAGGAGATATAGTGCTCAAGGGATAGAATTTGAATTAGGGCTCATTGGATGATAATTTTTTTATGGTGGATAGTAGATAGTATTGGAACCTAGAGACTTTGAAACACAAAATGGATTTGGCTCAACTGTAATCTCTCTTTTTATGCTATGGTTATGAGCGGAGTGTCATAATGGGCATTTAGAAAGTAGAAAAGATTACTTTGAAACCTCAAATTGGATTTTGTGGTAAAAATTATGAAATCTTGGAACGATGAAGATGTTTTAGCATATTTTGATCGATGGTCACTTTGATCTTTTTGCTATACAATGTGCATGACATTGATAAAGTGGAAACCATAATGACAATAAAGAAGTAAAGTCGATTTGAAGTTGATGTGATAAATTTTGAATTTTTATATTTTATGTTTTAGTGTTTAAATTAATCTTTTTGCTATAGAATTTATATGACAGAAGTTGTACTAAAAATTGATGAAGTAGGTCGATGCTTATAGTTACCTTGGGGCTTAGAATCAAGATTGGCCAAAATAGATTTTGAAAAAAAGTGCCCAAATTCCAAGATTTGATATTTTGAAGTTTTTAGATCAAAAATAGAAGCTATAGGCTATAAGATTACCATGTATTGTCCATTTGATTTGAAATTTGGGGGGTCATAAAAGATGTAAAGTATCTTGCGTATGTTAAAGATGTCAAGCACAAGGATGACAGTGTTAGAATTGCAAAAACTTGACGTTTAGGGCCCAAAATTAAAATCAAATATTTTTAAAATTCTGCATAAATTTCAAATAGTGTCTTTTTGCGATTTTTTTTTTGCATTGGTATAGAATTGAAGTAAACGCCTTTTATAGTTGGATCATTATCAGATAATCATTTTGGAAAATAGAAGGCCTCCAAAACTAAATGTTAATATTTGAAAATACCCTCTTAAGGCTATATCAGCATGGGTTTGATCCCTTTGATGGATGTTTTTGAGATGGAGTATTGTTATTTATATTTATTGTGATTGATATAACTTCATCTTGGCTTCTTGTTTGTGCATCATATTTGTTTGTGTTGGTGTTGTGTTGTTTGGAGTGTTAGTATTCATGTGTGTTGCTGATAGTAAGGCTAGATTTGCATACCACTCAGACTATTCATGTAACCCCTTAGTGAGACACGAATTACGGATATGTAGACTGGGTGAATGTATGTGGTGATGGCATGTTTCAAGTTACCCTCATATTAGCACCTTCTTATGTCTCGGGTATCTTCTGTTGTAATTTTTAGTTTCACTTGAGGACTTGTATCTATAGGGTTACGAAGGTGATACACTAGTGTCACCTTCGTAACCGTAGTTCTATGGAGGTTCTGAAGGAGAAACTACTTGGGTTAGCAATAGTGCATCCGTAGTGGAGTTCAGTACCAAGCTTGACCTTTGAGTTTCACAAAAGATTTTAATTTGATGTCAGAGAGTAACAGAGCCGAGCTTGGTGATATCTTGAATTATTTCCCCACACCGTTATTGTGGGACATGGATGATATCTATGGGATCATCAAGGATCCCATACGATATTCAGATACTGTTGATAGCCCATGAGTCTAGTTATGAGGTAAATGTTGGGTATGTCATCATCCCATGTATTACAATTTGGCATCCATATTTTTGGATAACAAATACGATGTGATGATTACTTTTGGTATTGACAACACTAGTAATATTGATCTTGGGATCATGAAATCTTCTAGTGAAACTTGGCAAGTTACTGTCATTTGAATGATGGAGTTACTAGTGAGGCCGGCATACGAGGGTGTCACCAAGTGCATTGATGTTGGATAATAAAAGTGGTGTCTTTTGTTTGATCGGACCTTAAGGAAAGATTTATCAACCTCAACATGTGTGGTTGGATTCTGGTGCATTACCCATAATGTTGGATAAGGATGTGCGGTTTGATCTTGGTTTGCAAAAAGATCGATGTTGAGAGATGTCCATTTTAGATTCATACATCTCTTGGAGGTTCTAGCAATGCATCTCCACCATACATCACCCATATGGAGTTGACTTTGCAAGTGCAACTAGATCATGTCACAATTAGCTCTACAATGCAAGCATGTGATGTAATTATACTTGCAAAGTCCTATGATGTATTGATGGATGCAGCAATATTATACATGATGGGGTTTAGCATTAATGAATGAGAGGAGATAGCCTCTTATCGGCCAAGTTGGTAATCTGGTGAAGGTCGAGTGAGTTGACTATTGGTAGGGTTCATTATCAGTTCTAGTCCTTTACCAAGTGGAGGTTTGGTGTATGTTGCGGCCTTCAGTACTTGTGTTACTTAGTCTGGTGATTTGTTGGAGGGAAATATGTTTGCACATGATACTCCATGTCTAGAGGATGTTACTCTCATGCCAAGTCTTAGTGGAGTAGTGTCATCCACGTTGGATGAATAACTAGGCACTTTATATATGCATCTACAAAAGATGTCATATCAGTTGATACATCATGATTGGAGTGAATCTATTGCTTCATAGATGGAGGAGACGAAGAAAGTTATTTACATTTTCACTATGTTGTCACCTTTAGATACAACATCTATTGCTTGGCAATATCCAAAGAAGAACATATGTGTATTGGGTCTGTTTGGTGGGATCATCACACATTTGGCTACTATTTTATAGTCTGGCATATGAGTACATTGATACTTGTATGTGGAGTGATATAAGATTATGACATGTATTTCATTATGACATGTGGCATAATTGGTGCAACAATACCTAGATCTTCTATCATTGTCTATTGTTCAAGGATATCAACATGCCTTGATATCAAATATTTTGTTGCGGAGTTCAAAATACCTTGCTTGTCATGACATCATACATCTAGTTATTGTTGAATGGCCATATCATGCACACAAATCGGCTGGTAATGATCATGGGCTACATGATTCACATTCTTACATATTTTGGGAGATATTACGTATTACGATCTCTCCAATCATATAATACCTATTCACTTGCATACATTTTGGAGAATGTTCCCTTGTTGGATGGTCCACCTGCACGAGTGATGAAGAGTGCACATCAAAATCGGTCATGGATTAGACCATCGGTTTTGCTGGATGCAACGAGAGTATGCGTCCTCTTCTGGCAGGTCCATGGGACATGAGACCCAATAGGAACGTAGTGCTCAACCCGATAGGTTAAACGTCCTTTCGATCACAAAGTGTGTAACATCTCTCCCTATAGCACTTGTGTGTGGGAATAAATCATTTTCGCAAAGGATCTTGTGCACATCATCCACGTCTATGATGGACAAGTCTTCTTCAAAGAGAGATTTTATTTCAAACATATGACAAGACGCAGAGGCACTCACATCTCACAATGGAGAGAATTTTGGATGTGGGTATACACTCCCATGCAATAATTTTTTGCTAATAGGTCACTCATGGTAGTGATGAATCTTGTGGGTCAGCCAAAAGTTGCATTATCCACATTGTTGAGTTATCTAGTTTCCCATGTCTACATAGAGGGAGGAGCTGAACTTTGTATGGGATTCTCGATTGTAGCGGTTGGTGAAACTCAACGCTGAAGAGAGAAAGTGAGCTATGGGATTTTGTACTTGTACTATAGTAGTACCTATATTGTCGGAGGCATCACGACGTCATGTGTTGATTAGGCTATGGATCGGGACTGTTTGACATGGATTGTGAGCCTTGGATTGGATTAGCATAGATGCATGCGGTCCACATGTATGACTGCAAGACCATTGGTAAGCTCTTTTCCTACCGAGACGGTGGAGGCAAAAGTTGGGTGCGAGAAGTGCCCAAGATCTCATTCTTGGTCTTATGGGGATGTTAAAGAAGGAAGGGTAAAATCTTCTTCAAGTATGGTTGGAGTTTTTTGTGTGGAGCAAGCCGTGGTTATCACTACAGACCTTTATGATACAAGTCAAGAGGTTACATCTAGAGCAGTTGGAATAGTTCATATTGAGCTAGTGGAGTGTGGTATGAGAGATCATAAAAAACTTTATGCTCAAGAGGTCGTAATTAAGTAACTAGATACTATGTCTTCTATTTGTAGTGGCGATAGAGAGGAGATTTGGGATATTGAGATTGTCCCAAAGTGACAAAAGCAGAAAAACGTAGGATGTGGAGGTTTCTAAGGAGTTTTAGAAATTATTTTACTTTCAATATGAAGGATTTATGCTGTTTGAAGGAACCTGATATACGGATTGACTTGACAACTGATGCATCAGTCTTCTATCATCCCTATCGATATAGTGATATGGAGAGAGATTTGATTTGAAGTAGGTGTCAAGACCTTCTTGAGGCTAGATTAGTGGAGAAATCATATAGAGAGTATGACTTTGTTGTGATGATGTCAGTCAAGAAGGATATATGTGACAATTATACGAAAGACTGATGTGTGGCAACTATCAATCTATCAATCAACGGACAAAATCTGATCCATATGTTATGTTTACACTTGAGTAGATCTTTGATATGTTTTTGCATGCAAAGGTTTTCAGTACATTGGATTTATGAGCAGTATATCATCAATTGCGGATTCAAGATGAGGATAAGGCCAAGACAACCTTTTGGATAATTGACTAACATGGCAATGATGTGTTGTATTAGTGGAAGTTCTTACCATTTGGATTGAAGAATGGACTTGCTGAGTTCCAAAGAGTGATGGATAGGATCCTAGATGGATTTGATTGTGCTTGAGCCTACATCGATGATATTCTAGTATATAGTGCTATAGTGGTGGAGCATGAGAGATATTTGCATGAGGTATTTGAATGATTAATTGCTCATGTCCTTAAGTTGCATCCTAGAAAATGTAAGTTCTTTCAAGAGCAAGTAGAGTATTTGGGTCATACCATATACCCCGGAGGATTGGGAGTTCAAAAATCAAGATAAAGGCAATCTTTCGTATTCCACAACCCTCATATATGAGTAGGATGCAAGCTTTCATTGGACTTGGAAACTTTTATTGGCGATATGTGGGAGAATTTAGTACTATTTCTAAAGACTTGACAAAGCTAACAAATCTAGATCAAGAGTGGTATTGGGGGAGATGAATAGGAGAGAGCTTTTGTTGAGCTAAAGGAAAGGTTGACCTCTTCCCCTATTTTGAGGAAACAAGTGAGAGTACATACTAATTGGAGTATGTTGGGATTGAGAGAAGTGCTTACCCAACATGATGATGACGGGAAAGAGTCTGTAGTAGCTTATGCAAGTTGCTCCAACAATGCAGCAAAGTCAAAATATAGTTCTTATGAAGTAGAATGTTTGATAGCTATTTGGACAATGACACATTTCATATGTTATATGTTTGGAAACTCCTTCACTCTCATCACTGATCATCAACCATTGAAATGGTTGATGGAATCATACAAGCTTATAGAAAAGCTTGCAAGATGGGCTATTATTTTATAAAAGTATGAATTCATGATAGTTCATAGACCTAGAGTGGTGAACCGTGATGCAAATGGGTTAAGTCAAAATCCATATACAATTCAAGTTGACGAAATCAGGGCTTGATGACATTGTGATATTGATGAAAAGATGGTGTCGGGTTGACATGCATCTGACTTTTTGAGTATGTTGGTGCTTGAGAGCTATGTGATATCTCTCTTGGATAAGAAAGTGGATATGTTATCCTTGGACCTTGAGACTGGGGACGGATTGGTGGTAAGCCGAGACATCCATGATGATATGTTGGTATTGGAGTATCTTTGTATATGTGCTTTGGTGGGCATTTTGAGTGCCAAGAAGCAAGATCAAGTTTTATAGAGAGCTCGGCGGTTCATATGAAAAGGTAGACACCTTCTTTGAGTATGGGGAGATGGTACCGTTCGTGTTGTGCTACTTTCATCTCAGAAAATGCAATTGATTAGACATGTTCATGAGGAGTTAGGTCATTTTGGAGTGAAATAGACATATAGCTTACTTCAAAATCATTATTGGTGGAGGGATATGCAAACTGAGGTGCAGCAGTTTGTGGCCATATGTATGATATGTGATCATGTTTGAGCATCATTTCAATGCCCCTATACCACAATAACATCCTCTATAGATTATGAGACTTGATTATTGTTGGAGCTTGGATTTTGCATGACCTATGCTATTGATTATACTACATCATCAATATGTATTGGTGTAACCAATCTTGGTTAGTCATAGTTAGTTTAGCCAAAGCGTAGAGTGGTCACTAGATCACAAAAAGACAAGATAGTGGTGTGCACTATCCAAAAAGTAAAAGGGTAAATGACGAGGTGGCTACCATGCATTGGTGGATCATATTGTGTGCTAGACGTATGTTAGGAATTGGTTAGGATAAGATAACAAAACATGCAACCTACGCATGTTAGCCATGTGGCATAGTTTGGATTTCGGACTCCTCTAGTCATACAGTATATAAAGCAAGGAGAGGTCTTGAGAAGACCATCTCTCATCTTGGAAGTCATTCCGGAGTCATTGCTTCAGTGTTACAATGGTATCAGAGCAGGCTTATTGTTCCTATGAGTGTGGATCACCCCTCTTGGAAGAATAGTCTGGGTTGGTACAATTATTTGAGGAGAGAGAGTGTTTGTTAGAGGTACCGGTGGGCCAATGAAATGCAAGTAGTGGAAGGGGGTTATTGTGGAGTGCGGGGTTATGGATGGGGGAGATAGAATAGTACCGAGATTCCCATTTCTTAATCCTTTTCATGCCAAACTGTTATACATTGAGAGAGCAAGGTTGACTCAGTATTTGGTTTATCATTTTGGTGTCAACTTCATGGACCAAGTGATGAGATCTCGAGATCCTGTTATCTTACCTATAGTCACCTACGATGTTACTTGGGATCTCACGATTTACATTTTAGTTTAGAGATGGACCTCAATAGACCACCACCGGTGAGATTCAACACACGGTGTGAAATCTATTGTGTGTATCATCCTAAAGCTATGTTTCGGAGCCTAGTTATTAGAAACTTTGGAGAGAAGTATTACCATGAGGTGATAGCATCACCTATTCCTTTTGTGTTGCCAACCTTGAGAAATTGGAGAGTGTTCATCTTAACCCTATACTGAGAGAGAGTGGACGGAGATGAATCATGGAGGACACTTTGAGAGAAATGATTCAAGGGTTGAGAGATTTGAGAAACGCATTTGAGCAAAGTCAGACTCAAGTACAAGAGTTAGCTCAAGAATTAACAGTAGTTAAAGCGAGAGGAATGGAAAATGAGAGAATGAGAGAAACTCCAATGGAGATGGAGACGTCACCATCCATGGTGGAAAGTGAAGAAACAGTGAGAGCCCGTGCTCTTGAAGCCCAAAAAGCGGCAACGAGCAAGAAAGCTAGATCTTCGGACATCCATGATTACGAAGATGACAAAAAACTTGTAAGATAGAACCTTACCGAGGTAGTCGAACCATGGGAGTTTTGGAAGGTTGGATTGAGAGAATGGAGTATCATCTTGCTTTGTTCAATATCAATGATCACATTGCAGGTCTTTTTTGTTCGTACTTTGTTGTTGGAGAAAGCATCTACTTGGTTTCAGGGTTGGATGATGGAGCTCAATGAGTCAGGCCAACAGGTTACTTGGAGTGCAATGAAGCAAGGTCTTCTTCAGAATTTTCAAGCAATTGATCCCATCATCACGGCACGGATGAGGTTGTGGAAACTTGAACAGAAGGGAAGTGTGGAGGAGTACATTGAGGAGTTTGAGATCTTCGAATTCAGATACGAGATATGAGTGGAGCTGAAGCCCTTGATTTATTCAAGAGAGGATTGAAGAAAAAGATTCAACAGGAGGTGATTCGGGACAATCCAAGCAACTTGAATGAGGCTATTGCTTGTGCACAACGAATGTCCAACGTTTATCACAACGGTGGAGAGGTATCAGTTCCCTCAAATCAATACTGTGGACCCATGCATATGGAGTTGGGCAACATAAGGAGGAGAGAAGATTTCATTCCAAGGGGAGTGAACGCACAAGGAGGAGATCGTCGCAACTCGAATCCTCATCGAGAAGCAAATTCAAGAGGAGGAGACGGAGTGGAGGGAAGACGAAAATGAGGCGTGCTATAATTGTGGAAGATTTGGTCACATTGCCATGAATTGCCGTACCCGAGTTCTGGCAAGAGGAGCTAGACCCCCCTATTGATGAGCCCTCAACAATCTTGAAGGTGGAGACGAAATGACCGATGGAAACCTGGGAAACGACGAGCACCAGTAACCTTGCCTCGTGGCCTTACTTGGGTTCGATGAAAAGGAGGAAGGGCGAGGGAAGGAAGCACAAACATGAGGTAAATGGTTTGAGAAAGAAGGAAACATGTTTGATTGTGACGGATGGCGAGATAGAAGGAGTAAAAGTGAGAGTATTGATTGATCCAGGAGCTACAGAAAATTTCCTATCTCGATTTATTGCTATAAAGTTGGGATTAGCTTTAGAGAAAGATGAGAGTGAAAAGATAGAGTTGCCAAACGGGCAAACAAAGAGCATTGAGAGCATTCCTAGGAAAGTGGAGTTGAAGATTGGGCAATACAAGGAATTGTTGGAGTGGAGAGTAATTCGATTAGCTCGCTATGATGCTATTTTGGGTATGCCTTGGATGGAAAAATATAATCCTGAGGTAGATTGGCGAAGGAAGATAGTAAAAACTATGAGTTGGAGGATCTTTGGAGATAGACTTAGATATGGACACAAAAACTTACCTCTCTATGTGATAGGAAGAACCGCTATCAGTCACAAAGATGTATGTTTTTTGGGCCTAATAAGAGATGTAAGCGCTCCAAAAGAGCAATCTTTTATACATGAGGAGTTAACTTGTATCTTGAACGAGTTTCAAGATGTTTTCCGAGATGATTTGCCTCGTGGTTTACCACCAAGAAGGAGAGTGGATCACAAGATAGAGATCTTACTGTGGAAGTTCACCTCCTTGTAAAAGTCCCTATCGACTTGCAACGAGCAATTTGGAGGAATGCAAGGCACAATTGGAAGAGTTGTTGGAGAAAGGGTTTATCCAACCTAGTGTGTCACCATAAGGAGCTCCAGTATTGTTTGTGAAGAAGAAGGACGGCTCCATGCGGATGTGCATGGACTATCGTGCTCTAAATCAACAAACGGTGAAAAACAAGTATCCATTACCGCGAATGGATGACTTGTTTGATCAACTTCATGGAGCTAAGTATTTCACCAAACTTGATCTTAGAAGCGGATACAATCAGATCGAGTGGCGGATGAAGACATACAAAAGACGACTTTTAGAACTAGATATGGTCATTTTGAGTATCTAGTTAAGCCATTTGGTTTAACCAATGCCCCCCCTTTCATGGGACTGATGAATGATATTTTTTAAGTAAATATCTGGATAATTCAGTGATTGTGTTTTTTAGATGATATCTTGATATATAGCAAGTCCTTACAAGATCATCAAAAACATCTACGAAAGTACTCCAAGTGTTGAGAAAAATAAGCTCTATGCTAAGATGTCAAAATGTGAGTTTGGCAAAAACGAAGTAGATTACTTAGGCCATAGAGTTAGCGCTGATGGCATCCAAGTCATGAGTGACAAAGTGGAAGCCATTCAAAATTGGATTGCCCCGGAGAATCAGACTCAACTGCGTAGTTTTTTGGGTTTAACCGGCTTTTATAGAAGGTTTGTGGAAGCTTTTGCTCGTATTGCTCAAGCTTTAACAAGTCTCTTAGGCCAAGGGCAGAAATGGCAATGGGGTACAGCTCAAGAGATTGCATTTCAGGCTTTGAAAGATGCGCTCTTACATGCACCAATCCTTAAATGGTATGAACATGGTAGACCAACAAAACTTGATACGGATGCATCAGGTGTGGCAGTTGGAGGAGTGTTACAACAGGAGTGGAAAGATGGATGGCACCCAATTACTTTCTTTTCACGGAAACTTTTGCCGGCGGAGCAAAATTATCATACCACAGAGAGGGAGGAGTTAGCCATTGTCTTGGCTACTAAACATTGGAAGCACTATCTAGGAGATAAGGAGTTTGTGGTTGAGGCAGGACCACAAGCCTTTGGTTTATTTAGAAACTCAAAGGATCTCTCCAAGCGGCGGTCGTTGGGGTGAATGGCGGCAAGCGTTTCAACATGAAGATCGTGTATGTGGAGGGGAAGAAGCAGCTTGCCGATGCATTGACACGAATGCCATGCATTAATCACATCACGGAGGTGAAGATTCACTCTGAATGGTGGGAGAACCTGAATCGAGCTACCAAGGAGGATGAGGAGATTGCACAAGCCCTTCAAAGTCGAGCACATTTGGAACAGGGATTGGCGATCTACAAGGGAAAGATCTGGATACCCTCAGATGTTGCCCTTTGTACAACAAGCAGTTAGAGGAGGCACATGATTCAGCTATTGCGGGCCATGTAGGAGTGGAGAAGACCATTGAAGCCGTCCAAAGGGTATACTTTTTGGCCAAAACTAAGAGAGGACATCACCGGCTATGTTCGAAGTTGTGTGGCTTGTCAACAAAATAAGGCTAGCAATCGAAAACCAAAGCAGTCTACTACAACCTCTACCAACACCGACTAGAAGATGGGAGCACGTCAAGATGGACATTGTATGTGAGTTACCAATGACGTCTACAGGTTATGATTCAATAGTCGTTTTTGTGGATAAATTGAGCAAGATGATCCATATTAGGCCCACAACAAAGACAGTTATTGCACCGGAACTTGCTCGAATTTATATGGATGCAGTTTTTGCTCAACATGGCTTAGCTAGAGTGCTCATCACCGATAGGAGCACTCAATTTACTAGCATGTTTTGGAAAAAACCCTATTTGGGCTATTCAAAACAAAACTAGCCATGTCCACGACTTATCATCCTCAAACGGATGGGCAAACTGAAAGAGCAAATAGGACTATTGAGGACATGCTTAGAGCTTTCACTTTGGAAGAGCAAGACGGTTGGGATGCACTTTTACCCTTGATTGAGTTTGCTTATAATAACTCAATCAATGCATCCACAAAAGTCAGCCCTTTCTTCTTGATGTATGGAGAACATGCTATCACACCATCTAGCTTGGTGAGTGTAGGTCACATGCGTGAACCATCAACCCAAGTTGAAGCAAAGGAACGAGTTTGTGGCACGAGTCCAACGAGGAGTACACCGGCAAAAGCACAAATTAGCCATTGCCCAAAATCGGCAAAAACAATATGCTGATGCTCATCGACGACATGTGGAGTTTCAAAAAGACGATCAGGTGTGGTTGTCTACTACCAATTTGTCATTAATAGGGTCCGAAAGTTCACCACGGTTTATTGGACCTTTCTTAATTGTCCAACGGATTGGAGAAGTTGCCTACAAGTTAGAGTTGCCAACACACATGAAAATACATCCCGTTTTTCATGTGTCTCTCTTGAGGAAGTATACCCCACGATCTCCTTCCTTTGGCAACCCACATCAACCTCCTCCTTTACCAAGCCATGATTGATGGTGTAGAGGAATATGAGGTTGAGAGAATCCTCAAGAAACGGACAAGAGGGCAGCGGAACACCAAAGTGGAATATCTAGTCCAATGGAAAGGTTATCCACTTTATGAAGCTACTTGGGAACCATTGGCAAATCTTACAAATGCCAAGATACTTGTAGAGACTTTTGAGTCTTCTTGCAACGAGGACGTTGCGACTTAAATGGGGGGACGTTTGTAACCAATCTTGGTTAGTCATAGTTAGTTTAGCCAAAGCGTAGAGTGGTCACTAGATCACAAAAAGACAAGATAGTGGTGTGCACTATCCAAAAAGTAAAAGGGTAAATGATGAGGTGGCTACCATGCATTGGTGGATCGGATTGTGTGCTAGGCGTCACATTAGGAATTGGTTAGGATAAGATAACAAAACATGCAACCTACGCATGTTAGCCATGTGGCATAGTTTGGATTTCGGACTGTAAGACCCAAGGTTGTACATATAGGATAAAATGAAAGTATATCTAAATTGTGCCTAAGTTTATCTTAGTCATGACTATATTTAGCTAGTTATGGTTAAGTTGGAGGAAAATATAGAGTAACTTTTGGTGTGGTAGATGAGAACTACTATTTTGTTGTTTAGTATGAGTCAAGGAATAGATTCCATCACATGGGTATCTTGACTTCCCTTGACTTGGACTAGTTTTCATTGGTTGGACTTGGTGAAGACCCTTAAATCTAGGGGCGAGATTGACTTGGTACACTAGAAGTCAATTAGGGAGTAGTTGGGCTTCTAGAAGATCCAAGTGGACCAATTGCATGTTGCCATGTACCCTTTTCATTGGGGTTTGTGATCTCTACCTCGTTTAAACTTGGTAAGAGGAAGTTACATGGTGATTACTTGTAGTTACTAGGGTAAGATTCTAAGTAGTATAAATAGAGAGGTTGAGAAGCACCTCTCAAGTAGTTTTTCAATGGAAGTTAGTTTTGGGAGAAGATAATGTGGTGATCTTAGTTTTGGAGAGCTTGGTTCTTGGACGCGTCATGTTCGGAGTGGAACCTTGATTCAATGAAGACTTTGATTACCAAAGTATCCCTTTCCTTTTGAGTGATATCTTACTCTTGGTGATAATGTGCATAATAGAGCTTGGACTTTGAGAGTTTGTGTAAGAGTGAGCAATAGGGTCATGGTCATAGGGTGGGACTAAGTCCTTCTAGATTCATGATGAGCTTCCAAAAAGCCATCGGAGGTAAACCTGAGTGAGAGTCGGCCCGGAGGTCACAGGACTCCTCTAGTCCTACAGTATATAAAGCAAGGAGAGGTCTTGAGAAGACCATCTCTCATCTTGGAAGTCATTCCGGAGTCATTGCTTCAGTGTTACAGTTGGCCATGGTAGAGCATTTCTTCAAGTGGATTGAATTGCCTAACAAATCAAGTGAGGGAACAACTTATGCATTCTTAGCTGATTTGGTGCATCAGCGGAGGTATTGACTAATCAAGGTACTGAATTTTTGGATAAGTTTCAGGTTTTATGTGATCGAGTGTTGATCCATCATTGTACCACCTCAAGAGATCATCATGAGGCTAATGATATAGTAGAGAAAGTTGTTCAAACGATGAAGAGAATACTAAGCAAGTTTGGCTTGAGAATGAGACATTGAGATTTTGGTTGGCCATGGGTTATCAATTTAGCCGGCAAGTATTTCTAGCCTCATTAGCGGCAAACTTATTTGTAGTTATTCGTTGTGAGCTAACTAAAGTCTTGGATTTGGATAACACTAATATTTGATTTAGGATGTGATCTCAAGGAGTATAATTCTTTCGTAGGATAATGTCCATGGTAGTTGAGAACTTGACTACTGTTCAACATAGAGATACTTTGAGTTATGCTACCATCCGAGAAAGTGGATATTGACCTTTAATTTGCAGATTTCATATTGATGATTATGTTTACTTGCATCAAAGGGCACTGACCACATTGGATGTTAGTGATAGTTGCACAATTCTACAAGTACGTGAGGTTTTACCTTATGGAGTTTTGGTATTAGAGAGTCGTGATGGTATGATTTGGAAGATCATGTGTGTAATTGTGTGTCACCTTCCAAACATTGATGGTATCATGGATCCAAGTCTGGCAATTGAGTGGGTAGGCTTGAGATGTATGTTATGTGGATTAATTGGTGAAGCAACCAATATGTTGATTTGTGATTCTTATTCAAGAGGATGGCATATATCATGTTTGAAAACTCCTCTCAATGTGGTATCTTTGGGCAGTGGAGATGTCCTTGATGTTAATAGCAGACAAGCTGGTTTTACCGTTACATGGTATGGATTGACATATGATTAACAATGGGGCATGGTAGCACCTTGCGTCCTGATCTTAGCCCCACAAAGGTCATATCAGGTTAATGGATTAGATGGCTATCTAGTGTTAGTAGGACTTAATTGCCAATTAGTGGTGCATACATTTGTGTTGGTGTATGACGATCTATGTATTGTGATGTTTGATGTGACAATGATGTATATTGTGATGTGATATGTATGTGCACGACAACTTTCATGACTTATGTAGTGGCATCCCTAGACAGGTAGGTATAAACATGTAGGAGCAGATATAGGAGTTAGGGTCGATAGTGCAATTAACGCCATTTGTACTGAAACCGCCGTTAAGACCACCAGCGTTGTTAGGAGAACCAAGTGATTGTGATACACTTCTGTTGGTGTACGAAGATCTATGTATTGTGATGTTTGATATGACAACTATGTATGTTGTGATGCAATATGTATGTGCATGACAGTGTCCGCAGCTCCATATAACTCGAAAGCCTAGAAAAACAAAAGGAGAACTCTCTGCATACCCATATACTTGGATTCCTTAGTTGCGATTCCATTTGCCGCATATTCTAGAGGATGGGTAATCATCCGCTCATAAACAAATAAGGATCTCATAAACATTGTAGGATTTGTAACCATGACGGAGTTGATAGTAGGGAACCAAATATAGGTTTGCTGTAACCCAAGTATATGTAAAGCATACTAAGAGAACCTCCATGTGAGATATCCACCCCATGGACTAGAGTAGGATGGGGCTAGGCCCCCTAGCATCAAAATGTATATATGTAGGTATCTGTACGTATAGATATCTGAGGTATTTTCGGTTGGGGCCTTTATAAAGGACACGTGTCCAAGCTGAGAATCTGGACACGTCTGAATTCGACCAACTGTGTGAGGAATATTTCAAGGGGAGCATGGAAGGATACCGGTGACCCCGAGCGGATTGGAGCAAAATATCAGGCTGACATTTGTTCTGCATGTTATACAGCAGCCTCTGCTGCACCAGTTGCCGGCTGCTCTGAGCATGCTTCCGAAGCTGTCGAGGAAAGAAGATCCTGCTTGACTTCAGTCTTCAGCTGCCGGTGCTGTGAATGTGTACACCCACCAACGAATCAATTCCACTGTTGTGCTTGCCTGTCTCTTTGGATGGGGAGTTTCTCACATGTTTAAAACGCCCGCGACGGTTTTTTGAGAGTCTAGTCGAGTCGAGTCGGGTCGGATCGACTGAGTCGGTCGGTCGACGTGCATGCTGATGGATCTGAAAGAGAATGTCATGCTTGGGTCAGCTCGATGGGGGGCTGGGTGCGGGCGAGTAGTAGCTTCAGTGGGACGGAAGTCATAGATACAAGACGGCTTCCCTCTCTCTCTGGACAAGAAGATACCCGAGGGTCAAGGTGTGCATATCGAGTTGTCATCATATGATCTCAACCTGTTCGGTGCGAGTACTTATCATAGCTCGTGCGATGGATACGTAAAGAAACAAGGTGTTCTAACATGTTCTAAACTGGGGCCTAGCCCCATGTTACCGGTTTGGTTCCATCCTTGTACGCTTTGATGGGGTCTTCCCATCCCTTTTGTTATTATACTTTGTCCTCTATACTTGTAGTTCTAACAACCCCTGCTATCTTCCAGAGAGGACGCATTGTCCGAGAAGCTGAGCATTCACGGCCCGTCCTCTGCATACTTCTAGACTGATAGCTTTGCGCCTAGTTGTAACGGGAATCTGCGAAGTGTACTTGGTGATATCGATCAGACATGTATAAAAGGATGCTTTACATGTTTGAGCAAGTGACCTACAGCATTTTGAAGTTATGATTTCTGCGAATTATTAAGATGCCAGTCACAGATATCTAGGCAGCCCAGGATCAGACTCTTCGCTTTTCTTGTTGATGATGGAGTCTACAGAGCCCTATTTCTGATTGCAACTCCGGTTTCACTACATCATGTATGTACCTGCAGTCACCCCGGCTTTACATGTGGTCCACCGTTGTACTTCATTGTGCTCTTCCACAACACGTCGTGAATGTTTCAGAATCAGAACTTCTATCTGCAAACAGTTTCTGACACGACTCATGCCATAAGAGAAAACCACTGACATGAAATCGATGGCGTAGTTCTATTTCTGCCACACCCACCATGAAATATCTCACTTGTGAAAGCACTCTTGTCCACTTCCGACATGCCGCATCAATGTACAATGTGAATTTAGCACACATGCGGTCGGGGCAACAGTTATTTTAGTGAGTCACTCGCACTCACTTGGCCTGACCAGTCCAGGTACCAAAAAACATTACATTCCAATATGGAGGCAAAAGATTGAAAGAATCCCCAAAGGTTATTTTGCTCAGGTTACAAAAACTGAAGCATTTTAGTCGGCATGCAACCAAGACGTGCTCTTTTTGTCACGGGAAGAAGGTGTAAAGTACTGGACAGATTTTAGCCGAGCAACCGGGTGGGAGCAGGTGTAATCCTTCACCGAATTGCAACGAATGATGTTAGTCAGTGCTTCATGCAAAATGTATGGGTTGAATTTCTTGGGGCCCTTTCTTCAATTGTGGGCGAGAATACGCACAATACGCCAGAAGACTAATATGAAAATTAGGAGAATGAGTGGCGCCGCCAAGGATGCGCTGCGCACTGCAAGTTCAAATTGGAACCCTATCGCAGGTTGAGCATCTGCCGTTTTTGAGCGAGGGGTCTCTTTGTAGAATATAGGTGCATATTTTAAGCATAAAGAAGAGGAGATCGAGTGGTCCTCGCAATAATCTGAGATCTGAAACTCTAGACTTATCATCAAAAGAGTTCAGTATTCAATCAATATACTTGCTGATACTAGGAAGACTGTAAGTTTGATGAAACCTTATAAATGATAAACACATACACTTGAATTTAATATTGCCGTTGATTGCAAACTGACAAGTCTGAATGAACTTGAACAGTAAAAGCAATGATTTTGTAGTATGTAAATTTTGAAGAAAAGAAGGAATGCAATCCCCTGTGCACACACTTCTGCAGGTAGCTTGTTCCATGCGAAATCGATGCCTTGTGCTCAATCCATTTGTTACAGTATCAGAGTCGTCACCTATATGACCTGATGTTTCTGGAATAGTAATGCATCAAGTTGGTGGACCGCAGGGCATGCAACATCAGCAGTCTGTCACATAACAGTGCGCGAACATATTACAAGAAATCGGATGCAAAATACACTTAGGATAAATCTGAGCGTCACTGTTGGACAGCAACGATGTCACTTGCCACTTAAACGTTCGTAATGCTCTGAGAGAGAGGTCAATGAAAACAGAGTCGTGGATTTGGATTTAGGACATGTACACCAGCGCAGGTTTCTTCCGTCTAGTTGACGGGCTGGGGCCTTTTCGTTATTTAGACGTGCACTTTAGAGTTTGAACACTCTATTCCACTTATTTCACTGATTCAATAAACAGAGTCTTTGGGTTTGAGTTCATGGAATAAGTGCACGTTAATATATCTCATTGCGGAGTTTATGAACGAAAACAGCTCCAAGAAGCAAACCTTCGCCCCTGTTTTCATCGATCACCTTAGCAACTAGAGGACTGCCAGTGGAGATGAATATTCTGAATGTTCGAAATGTGTAACATTTGAAGCCTTAACTTCAGCATAGTTCACCTGAAGCATTAAAAGCAAAATATTTTGAGTAACAGTATACAGGTGCTATAGTAGAGAAATTAATGCACAACAATTCGAGAATATTTGTTATTCTGATGGAACAGTCAAGTATGGTTGAACCGGTAGCGATAAGCCCGAGCAAAAATCTGCCATTGTGATGGAACAGTAACATTCAATTGGTTGAACCGGTAACAAAATATTTCCTCCGGAATTGGAGGCATTTGAGATTTGTATATCGAAAATCAAAGATTCGTAATGCTGAAAAGAAATCTGTATGAAAAGATTCTTCATCTGCTTGTGAACTTTGTCTTAATAGTCCTTATGAAGCAGGAAAAGTGCATTGGAAGGAAAATGGCGATGGAGATTTTCAGAAGTGCATTCTGTATATATCATATAGCACACATTGCGAAAGACATTATCTGGTCTTCTTTCAAGGGAAGATACCTTGCTTACATCTGATGGATTCACATGCAGTTGATAGACAGCAAAGATAACATAAGCCCGAGAAAAAGAGGTCATCTTAGAGCGATTTTCTCTGTTTGAGGCATACAGCCTTAACAGATAAGTTAATAATAAAAATCTACAAACCAAATCGTGTAAATAAATTTCTGCACTGATATTTATTTATTTATATAATTTATCTTCACACATTATTTGAGTGGTTCATAGTCTTGTATCTAGCAAGACACTAACTATCATGTCCAGCCTCTGCCGAGAACCGACATCCTGTGTAATGTCGACCGGCAGATTTTGACAATCACTCTGATCGGGCTGATCTAGTCTACTCTTACACGAGGATCCCTCCCTCTTCTGGGTAGTATTGAAGACACTCACAGCTATGGGTGGAGATAGAGAGAAAGCAAGAAACATACAAGGTGATAAGTGAGATAATATATATATATATATATATATATTTCTTAATCTTGAAATAACGTTTCATTTCTCTCACATTTCATAAATAAAATGTGACTATAGAAGGAAACTATGAAACCTTTTTCGAGAAGTGAACGTTGACAATTTTAACCTAGGTGAGTGCGTCACGTCATTCTTTAATCTTTGCGTTGCTGCCGTCAACAAAGACTCCTTAAGAATCATCAAACTGCATTCTGTGTACATAACCTTATAGCAATTACAGAAATCTAACTTTAAAAAGTATGGTGGCAACTAGTACCCACATGTGTATTACTATTGACTATTTTTTTATTTTTTCTATTGGCATATTTTTCAATGTGCCTAGCCCAGATCCGTGTTCGAGTCCGGGCTAGGCACATTGAAAAGGGAATACCCTCTTGTATGACGTAAATCAGTGCATGCCGCAAAAAAGATATTAAAAATCCCAAACAAAACAAAAAAACCTATTGGTATATCGTCTGCCCACATGGCATCTTGAGGGTGCACGGAAGCACATGCAGTAATGACGTGGCATCTTGTTACCTGTTTCAGAATACACTGTCATCCATTAGAAAAACTAATAAGTGGAAATATAATTGCCCAAACTTAAATCTGAAATTTAACCTTACTGTGTTGTTGATTCGACAATGTATTAGAGATGCATAAATCATAAACTTCGGATATGAACATACAGGGGTAAATCACCTTCAATTATTGAGTTAAAAGCTTAACGAATAAGATTGTCCTAAGCATTTATGGACAAAAACCAAGAAAATCTTAGAAGGTCCGTGACCTAAATAATGTGAAGAAAGAGTTAGTTTCAAAGGAGGAAGTCTGATCTCAAGGATTTAGGAACATCAATTCAGTTAGGTTCACTGACTGAAGTCGGTGTGAGTATTAAATTAAAGGCATCATTTAGACATGTGAAATCAGTTTTTTGAAGGTACTTTGTGTAAGTTGAACACATTTTGCTTGAGGTCTAAAGAGTTCTTCACTCGAGGATAGACTTCGATGATCTGTAAAGTTCTATGCTCGAAGATATACATCAGGAGTTTTATATGAGGCATTACGATCCCCACGTTACACTTCAAGCATGTGTTTTGATATGTTACCCATTCTACTTGTGTAGTCTTGGAGCTGACGCTCTTACTTCAGGACATGGGGAATCCATAACACATTCATGGCACGATACGCCATGTCCGATCATGAATGATGTCATTGTCATGAAAAGAAACTCAGCCATTTGGCAGGTCGACGCATTCAACCGCATACTTACAACTGTACGTGCCTTCGGATAACAGTAGAAACCTTGAATTCATAGTTTTTTGTAAGCAGAAAGATGCAAAATTATGTGCGCTGACTAATCAACTCAAACGCACGCCCCAGTTTAAAATTATCTTCATATGCAAACCTATTCACGGTCCTCCTACGTTCCTACTCGATTGCTAGACACTGTGCCTCATAACACCGCTTGCACTTTATATGTTTGAGCATGCAGAAAAAGTGAAGATTCAGTATTCAAAAGATCTAGAGAACAACAGTGCACGTGTATGGCAGTCAAGGAAAGTGTAGCTGACTCAGCTGAGGACGTAACATGATCATTGACACTGCTCTAGAGGCACTAAAGAAGAGAGAGCTAGATGTAAGTCTAAAAGGTAAAGAGTACAATAACTGCATATTTTAGAACATATGCATTTTGGTGAATGAGCAATATTTACACGTCCAACCATCATACTCTCCTTGCCTTGAAAATCTGTCGAACGCTGATAAGAAATCAGAAGTATTATAAACCTTTACGTCCATGGGAGATGTGCATTCAGTTGCCCCAGTCTCTCCAAAGATATGGTTGATACAAGTTGATCCTTTCTTTCAGCATTCTTCAAACGATGATAGTATAGATCTCAACAAGGCCACGCTGTCAGATAGAGTTTATGATCCTATACCCGTCGAGAAGACGCCTTCTCATCGCAACTTTGAATTCGCAGTAACCACTAGAGTCGAATTATTCAAAGTGTTTGAGTTTAGCGTCCAATGTGAACGTATGTGATACGGTATTTTGGAAAGAAGAAATTTAGTTGGCTCGGCAAATGGGGCTCCCTTGCCAATATTTCTTCGATTCCACCGATTACTGGTTTTATAGTGCACGCTGTAAGAATAATGCCTTCTATTCAAAAGCCATTGCACAAATGTCTCGTTATCTTGGATCGGCATCAAAGTTATCAAGCAGAAATCAAAGCACCAGAGTTTAACTTAGTACCCGTCCGATCTAGATCAATCTTTTCGACGACCTAAGCTCCCGACAGGACTCGCCTGAATTTTCAAGAACATGGGCGTGGAACTTTTTGCTGTGACAGGCACGGGGAAGCAACTGGATCCCAGAGTTCAACACTCACGTGGGTTTTTCTCCAAACGCATGGGGCTCGAAATTAGGCCTGGTTCGAGCCTGGCAACTGGGCTGTCCGTACGTGCTAGATCTCTATTCCCAACAAAGGTTGAGAACTTACTACGGTACTGCTGAGAACTTCACTTCGTGATCGGGCTCCGGCCACTGGCCTCAGTCCTATCGAAATGCTTTGTTAAGCCGCTCCCCTAAAATGGGATCTTTGAAATGCCACTTTTTCCGCGTGTGGGGTTCTTGAACGTAACGCCTGGTTTAATATTTCCGTTCAAAACGAAGAAGGCTCCAAGTATACGATGCCAGACGAGCGGTCGAGTCGGGTAGGCCATATCAGGTTAGCTAGAAGACAGGGCCCTATACATAGAATGGAAAGACTGATGGGAGCAGGTTTAAGGTTAGATCACGTTTGTGTATCACGAGGTTTATTCTGGAATGTTGTGGAAGCAGGATATTCAGAAATACCTCGAAGCTATGAAGCTAGCCCATGCAGGGCAATAGCAGCAACCTCCGAAATGAAGTTTCCGGGTTTGTTCTTCATATGGCCTTAACGTTACGTAGAGGAGAGCCCGATTTGCAGCCTGTGGAACATGATGTCAACGTGTGTTTGTACGACTTAATCCGGTAATGAGTTCGGTAGTTACATTAGGGCTTCAACGTAGGGCAAACTTGACGAGTCAGGTTAAGTTGGCCTTCGTCGGCTTAAGATCCTCGCGTGAGCTTAATTCCTGCAATGTGCGATTTGAATTGTTCACACCTCCGTATGTGAGTGAGCCTCCAATTTCCGGCGATTTTATGAACCATAATGATGAGTTGTAGGGATTAAACTGATCAGGACATACCAACTGAGGTCAAGCATGTTTTCGGCATTGGGGACGTTCGTCTTTGTGAGATGACGGTCCTAGTTCAGCCCATTGCAGTGACCTTCTGGTGTTAGTGGCAGCAACAGTTTGGAATCTTGTTCTGATTGGTACAAGCCTGAATCTTTCATTCTACGTTCATTGAATATGGATAGTATTATAAAGCTGCAGGTCGTTCTCGCTTACAGAATGGCCTGCAGCATGACCTTGGAGGAAGGGTAGCCAGGATTATACAGTGTTTCTCGAAGACAAACTTGGCGTTCGAGTCGTAATCAGTGCTAAGGCAGAATCAACACCACGACATATTTTCTGAGAAAGAATCGAAAATCATTTACCAATTGCAGCCATCTGCATCAAGATGAATCAAGTTACGGCGGAAAGATAATAACCAGCCACTGGGAAGGTTGGTCTAGCTCTCCGTTTCATAGTCAAAGAACAGTACAAAGAACTCGATCAGTTTATCTGTGATCATGATCTCTTTCAACGCACTAGTCATAATATCATCAAGGCCGCTGTCAATAGTGGCAAAATTTAACAGTTCACACAAAAGCAGAATGTACATTCTCCTATTCTTCAGTTTACGTTCTGAGGTTTAGATCTAGGATCGCGGTTCAGATCCCCCTCAAAAAATTGAAGATCAGTAGACAACGTCGAAGTAAGATGATGTAAGAAGGGAAGGTGGTGGACAACCGAAGTAATGTACTGGTCCCATCGTTGTCTGAAATATCACGTACTATGCGTCGCATTCAATGCGAAGCCTCGTGATTATTGTGAAAATATGATTAGATGATCAACGGGTAGACTATGTTCTTGATAAAATTGAATTTTACACACTCATATTCAGCGATTAAATACTTGATGATTCTCGTTGTTTGTCGGCGGAACTTTCCGTCGATCCACAGCGACTAACGCAACATGGCACCTAAGAAGGATGCGGCCAAGAAACAAGACCCTCCAACATCCCCTCCTGCAAAAGACACGAAAGCCCCTGCAAGCAAGAAAGATGATGATCCTAAGTCTTCACCTGCGAAAGACACCAAAGCTCCAGGAGGCAAGAAGGTGTCTGTCAAAGCAGCATCCGATGCCAAGAAAGGATCGAAGACAGGAGATGCACTTTTGGGATCTCCGGATCCACCTCCTGTACGCCCTCTTACCGAGTTCCTGTAGAAGACCAGTCAGTGCTGATAGAAGTAAATATACTCTCCTCGAACAAGTCTTGATAGTCCATGATAAGCTCCCGGAGGTTATCAAGGACTATCAGGACTTGTTTGAGGTATGGAATAATGCATATGGGATAGGAGCATTGCCGTATGTATGTCAATAATGCACGTCGGTGATACATCCTGGAAAATGATGTACATTATCTGCACCCCTAGTTTATCTTAAGTTTGTCTAACCTGTTCGACAGTACCTGATGCCCATTATGCGCAGATAATGGACATCATGTTCTAGGATGCTCCTGCTGCACTGGGAACCTTCAAACTGCATAATGCTTGAATTTTTCAATTTCAATCATTTTTTATGGGGAAGGACCGCTGGAGACAAGGTTCAGTCATCCAACGTTATTAGTCACAGAGAAAGGTCATGTCTACTCTATGCCTCTTGTCAAATGATTCTATTGCTGCTCTACCGCTAGGCGTCGCCTATGATCGATCTATCACACTCCACCAAGTGCTCTTCAAACGGAAAGACCTATTCTCTTTTTTTCATCACAGGAGGATCCAGTGGTGACTCAATTGAAGGCAGACTCTGAGGTTCAGAAGGCCGAGATCATCAGACTCAGGTACAAATATGCTAGGAGAATTACAAATTCTTCCGCTCAATGCCCCGAAGTATAAAACATCACCATGCCAACGTTTTGTTTGAATGGCCGAGAATCAACAAATGCATCCTGAGAACTTCCGTTTTCCTTTGTCATTCTCATGCCTCGCTGTGGCCAATCTCGACCATAGATGCGTTAATCCAGTTAAACTATATTTTAAGTTATTCAAGCCTCAGCCGATCTTGTGGATCTGACATGATAATATACAGAGAAGTGTTGAGCATCATTGGAAGTGGTGAGGGTGACGTACGGGAAGCTAAAATCATCGACTTGTTCAAGAAGGTAGGTAAAGCCAAGATTCGCTACCTTTTAGACAAGGCAACGAGATGGTGCTTTTGAGTTGTGTCATTTAAGTAACATGGCTGTCAAACATTCGATGTTACTCTTTGAATATACATATATAGGATAAGGTTATGTGAGGGAAACCTGTACCTGCAGAAGTAGAAGCTAGTGCCAGCGATCGGTAGTACATATAGGAGTTGGAATATTTGAACAAAATCCACAACAAATTTAGGTAATGCTCCGAAGACTTCTTTTATGTGCTGACTCAAGGAGACAATGGTTTCAGAATCGGTTTTTGAATCTCTCTCTTGAAAAAGAAAGAGTAAGGGCCAGCAAGATGGCCAATCAAATCAAAGTTCTTCAAGAAGAGGTACTAGCCCAACTCTTTACTTCAGAAAGAATGTGCTCTTGAGGTTCTTCATGTACCGGACCAACATAATTTTCTGATATCCACTCCTAGGATCTTTTATAAGAAAAGGTTTTGTCATCCCGCGGTCAAAACTACTGGTTGCGAACGAGAGCTAAACAACATGCTAAATTGCCAGTGGAACTGTTCAGAGGGCCTGTCAATACCTACATGAAAACCAAAGACCCCCTCTTTGCCTTGAAAGTTTGATGCGCCGATACGTAATGTCTGCATCCGAAAGGAACTCGAAAAAGGCTCTCCGAGGCATCGTCGAGCCAATCCCGTATATCAGCAACTGCTGTACATCCCGAAAAACATACATCTCCTTTAGGTTCCACATTCGTACTTATCTCAAAAACAGTGTTACTAAGAGTACATGAAGGCCAACCTTTCTTCTCGAAGGAGAGGAGATCGTTTCTTGTACTGGTACTATTACGGATATTTTAGGTCCTGTAGTACATATTTCCCGGTGTGATGTTAATGGGGCCTAGCCACATGTTACCGGTTTGGTTTCATCCTTGTCCGACTTTATGGGGTCTTCCCATCCTTTTTGTTATTTTACTGTGTCTTTTCTTTAATACTGGTACTATTTTGCCACGCTTGTCACATAACTATTCTGAGCTACGGCTGGCGACTTTTTTTTCCCTTTTCTAAGTCTACTTGCTCCTTTTCCTCTGATCTAGATACCTGCTTTCAACATTGTTTTCCATTTCATCCTCCTCCCTGTTCTTCTCACCTCCAGCTGACGGTGAATGTTTCTTTTAGCCTTCATGTGGAATATGTGCTTTACTCCTCGTCAACAACTCAAGGAATTGAGGAAATTTGGCAGCGCAAAAGTCAATTTACCAAATGAGTTGTAACTCATTTGCAAAAAAATTGCACATTAAACATTTTCTCCACTGTACAGGGACTGTATGGAAGATAAATTCATTTAACCACTAGCCAGACCAACTACATATATATATGATGCAGTTTTTATCTTCGCCCTGTACTAAGATAGTAAAGGCTGTTCATCCTTGTAATTTTGGTTCGAAGGTGATTACTAACTGCGTCGATTCTATCACGGCTCGAACCTCATGACGTCACCCTGAAGATTTTTTTGCGTATGACTGCAATATATGAACCTTACTCATTGTTTCTTATTTGCAGCTACTCAAGAAAGTGGAAGCTGAACTGAGTCCAGAGTCTGATATTCCAGACTTTGGTCAGAAAAAAGAAGTTGTGGAAACTTGGGAAGACAAGTACAAGAAGGTCTTAAGGTCTACAAACCATCCACGTCAAGACATTGCATCTGATAGCGCACCACCAACTTTTATAATCAGGATTCGTCAGATTATGCATATTATGAGATGTGACCCTATCAGCAGGATATCAACCGCAATCATTTCACTCTGTATTTTATTTCCTGTAAATAACGACGAAAACGGTCAATATAATATATTGATAGAGTGCAGATACAGGCGCCAAGAGGCTCCTAAGAATCTAAAAAACATTTACTGGAGACCTAGTCGCACAATAAAATATCTTCAGAATCTTCCTGTAGATTTCATGGGTCACTCTTCCTCGCTTTCTCCAGATTCTCTGGATCGGTCGTAAGTCAAAGGCCATGAACTTAGCTGCCGTGTAAAAATCTAAACTTCTGTCTTTCAGGTTCTAGCAAAAATGCAAAAGATTCAAGCCAAGAAAGATATGCTCGCTGCTGATATTCCTAAGTTACAGAATATAATCAGACGGGAAGTTGGAGAACATATTCCCCTCAACAAGGTAGATTTCTTTCTCTTGTTCTAAAAGCATTGTAGTGTCACTTGGATGTAGTTGAAAATGTCCAGTACTTCGGGCGATCTCGTCGTGCGAGGAGTGGGCACCATATGATCTTTAATTTGTCAGGAATTTGTGATCGAAATGGCTAATTATCGATCGATTAGATTAGAAAATTAAATTATCGATCGAAATGGCTCTAGAACCCTTTTGGCTTGTTAATGATCGATAATTTAATTTTTTTATCTTCCTTTCTTTCCTTAGCGTCCGGGTGATGATATTGAGGATCTTCAATAACTCAAAACCCGTTGAGAACACTTGGCAGACTATGTGCTGTTCGCTTGAATATGAACTATTATTCTGCTCCTCAATCGTCAGTGTTTGCAAGCACCAGTCATCAAATGTTTAGCTTAAGATATTTAGTACATCTTAATTCTTCAGTAGCAGTAGATTTTACTTGTTCAGAGGGGATATCTCTCCGAAACTTGCCCACACAGTGTGGCAAGGAGGACGAAACACAATTTCATAATTTCAAGGAATGCAACTCTCTCTGACCTCTGAGCAAAACAGTTTCGTAAAATCGCTCTGCTGGTGGAGTCCAAGTTGCTTTCGGAATTCACAGGCGTTGATCCAAAAGCATCCCCACTTTTGAGCCATAGTTACGGGAGCTTTCATAAACGTCAGGTTGAGGAGGTAGTAAAGTCTTTCTTGGTTTATGAGTGAAACCTCCGTGCTGATCCGATTATTGAGGTTGATACTGCACTCTTCTCTCTGAAGTAGTCCTTCCTCATTTTCCCTGTACTTATGGCCGGTGTTCTCCAATTTCTCAATCCCTTCATACTAGCACCGCTAGGTCATGGCGTAGACTCTATGGTCTTGAAGCTACGACAGGCACATAATGTGTACAGCTTGTCCAGCTTAAGAATTGACAAGATCATTAATCTTAACAGTTTGTATCTGGATACCTCATGCGTAACATATGTGAATGCGAATCATGTTGTAGCTTCTATTGGAGGGAGGTACTAGCGTTCCCTCTGTGATTGAGGTACATTCACATCAAGAACTGAGATTTAGATTCGAGTTCTGAGAAACTGCAGATCCTTGAGGAGGGCACCATTTGGAGAGGAAGGAGTGAGCAAATTGCTCTTTTAAAGGTGATCACTAACCAGTTCTTTCTTCTTGAATCTGCTCTGGTCCTTACTCTCTCGTTTTGTTTTCGAGTAGATCTATGTATCCGACGTTTAGTTCTGTGGGTCTGCATATATCTAGGTACAAACTGAACTCTGCGCAGTGATCGTCAGTCTGCTCGTTCCTCTATCTTGTATCCAGTATCCCGTGTCCCCCAGGGAATACGGGATGAAACTGAAGCCACAATTCTCGGCTTGAAAGCAGTACAAGTTAACCTCTTGCTCCAGGAGCAATTTGTAGGGAATTTCATGAGAACTTTCTCTTGAGGAGTTTCAAAAACGATTTTGCCTTTAGTATGAAGGATTTAGGCTGTTTGAAGGGACCTGGTATATAGATTGACTTGACAACATATGCGCTATTCTTCCGTCGTCAAGATATGCTCCAATCAAGATTCCACATGTTCACCTCATGGGCTAATATTTGACTAGGGGCAGGTCCTCTACCACCACCCCTGCCATCAACCTTGCCACCTTTAACTTCTCGTCCTCAAAACTGGCAGTCTTTATAAAACCTTTTGACGTATGAGCTGTAGCACCTGCAGACTTATATTTTGGTTCTAAAATGAACAACTCGCAGGGCCAACTGGCGGAGTCCCAGAGGAGACTCAATGAACTTGAGCCAATTGCAAGTGGGGAAAGTCGACCAGCTACCTACAATGAACAACGGAAGATGGTGGATCTTCAACTGCTACATCGAAATCAGCTGGAAGCAGCAAACTATGAGCGAAGGAAAGAGCTTGGGAACCTAGCAAACAGCTATAATGTATGGATCTGTCATCCTGAAGCCAACGTTTGATTACTTCTGATATTTATGTCAATAGAACACACCGTGTAGCTTCTCTAATCAACCTGTCTTATAAATATCGAAGAATAACAGGATCGTTTTTGTTCGAATTCTGCTGCAGTTGCTTCGAGATCATTGGGAGATGACCAAAAACAAACTCGATAAGACCATTGCTCGAAAAAATATCTTAGAAATTGAAGTAAGAAGACCCATCCAGCTCTATCTTTCGCAGTATTGGTCCGGTCTAAGTCTAATACTCGTTAAACAGCAAAACTTCTGCTACTAAGTCTACGACCGCTTGGATTAACCTTTACTCTCCTTGTAAATGAAGAGGTTGTAATTAGATATCATAAAAAACGGGAGTTTCTGGTTATCATTTGATCCAGTGAACATTTCCATTAACGTTCGCGGTTGATGCCACAACTAAAACCCTGCAAGATCAATTATACCAACTACAGCTATAAGAATTTCTGAAGGTTTCGTGCTTAACAGATACGTGATGCCAAGGCGAAGGTGGCAGTTTTGGTAAGCAAAAGTGAGAATGACGATCTGTTGATCAACGCTCTGACTTTGGAGCTTGCAGCTGCTAGACAGGTAAATCTATGTGCAAACCAAGCTGGAGCATAAAATCACAATTCGTAATCATGCTTCAATGTGTTGTAGCCATCAGAGGGTCTCACCCATTCACCGATGTAGTCTCTTGATTTGGTACCAAAAAATTCTGAAGGTAAGGAAAGCAGACTCTTCCTTTGTCTCGTGGCCAGGAATTTACTCACATTGCTTATACACGTGAAGTGCATGGGATTATTATGAGACATGGTCGTCTGAAAGTAGGCTAAGCAATGACAACAGTCGTACGTTTCTGCTACAGGCATGAGTAGATTTCCATGCCAAGTTGAAGGAATGTCCTCAAAAAGGATATTCTTTCAAATGTATAAGCAATAAAATAAATCGTTCAGGAGCTCCGACTGTGCTGTGCTTTTACTGTGCAGGCTCTAGGACCTCCATTCCCAAGACCTGGTGGACCACTTCAGCTGGAACATCATTATCGGTGCAACAAAATGGCAGCAACGTTGTCTGACCTCCAGTACCAGTGTACCCAGCAAGCAAGTCCCTATACCTCTTCCGAGTTCTGCAGGCACTATACTTTGATTTTTCAACCATTCAGGCGACCAAATGCGTTATCAAAGCTTTAGTCATTTTGCTGAGTACCTGGAACCTCTGTTCTGCACAACAAGAAAGATTGTCCACCTTTTGAAAGATTCTTTGTTGTGTCCTACTACTGACTCTCGAAACCTGGAATTTGAATGAAAAAGATGACCTACCCTTACCTTCTGTAGTGAAGTGCATCAAGTCTGTTTGTGGGACCGATAATGGGTCCACGCTTTAGAAGCATTCACTATATAACGTTTGACGGGATGGCCATTGGTGCTACTAACTGTATCCCTTTTTAACATGCTCTCTTTAGGAGAAGGAGATTAAATTGCAAGATGACATCATCGCCACCGTGCGAGCGACCGTTGTTGAAGCTGGCCCTGGAGGTTTTTTCCGCAACTTCCTGCCTGTCGACCCATGATCCTTGCTGCTCGTATTAGTGGAAATTTTGTTGCGTTTAGACACCTACATGAGGATTCCTACAATATAAACTATACGGCAAGATGGAGAAGAGTTGAGAAAGAGACAATAATGGAAATTCCACTTTTAATCTGAAGTACCTTGAGAACTCTGGTCCTCCGTCCTTGTAGATTGGTGGAGTAGTAACTTGAATGAAGATCCTTCAGAAGTTTCATCGAGTTCTCGGTATACGGAAGATACCAAGCCGACAGAGGGTACCTGAATTGCGCTCTAAGAAACACCTTCATGCATGAAGATTTGACAGCGTTCTGGAACAGAACGAGGCAGTACAGTGAGCAAAATATCCCGGTCTGGCGCACCGCTTTTATTTCTGAATTTTCCATCCACTTCTCTCAGTTATGTAAAGATTGTCCAAATTTTATTAGACGAGTAAATGGATTTGCCTGTTCTTACACGAGCTCGTAGCTGTATTTCGTCGCTTTGCATCTTGCATCTTCTTCGTTGTGCCTATCTACTTTGTAGGGCAGAGCTGTAGCTACACTTAAGAAACCCTGCTTCCTCTGAAGCACTGCTTCACTGAGTTGTAAATTCCTAGCTTGCTCCTTTCATGATTCCCACTTGGATTCATGGACAATAATTCGAGATTAATCACATTCCTTCGACAGAAAAATGAACGCTTTAGACAATTTTGACGAGCTTCAACAAGAGTTCAATTCAGCAACACTGAGAGCTCTGAGACTACTCACAATGTAAGGTTCTGTAAAGCTGTTGACCAAGTTAACCAAAAGCTGAATGGAAGTCAATTGGCTATATAGTGTGCACCTACATTATACCTTTTCCAGACATTTCCACACAATAGCGCAGTATAAGGACTGGTGCTTGGGGCACATGGTCCTCAGGAGCATACAGAAGTTACCATAATGAGATGGAAAACAAATGATTTTGTCGAAACCTTTTCGATTCCTCAAAACTCTGGCAATAATGGCACCTTGAGTGTCGCCAGTCTTATCTTACTCCACATCAATAGTCAACAGTAAAACCTCCTACTGTGATGCTTTGAGTTAACTGCTCTGCGGCGCTTACATTTAGTAACATGAACTCTATTTCACTCGCTATTGCCGCTTGAGATTCTAATCTTTACAGGATATCCATGGCATCACGTGACTGTTCTAACTAAAGTTGGTACAAAACCTGACTTCCATAACTACATGATTTTCTTTTGAGTGCGCTGGTCTGTTAATGCCATCCCAGCTGTACTCTGTATGTAAGAATTCGTCGTTGCAGCACCCACTGAGAACTGGCCCCTTATCGCTCACCAAAGGGTGCCTGCATGAGCTCGAACGCCTTGTCCAGTAGCTGCCAAGACAATCAGCACGCGTAGTTAGAAAATGACAAGTAAAGCTGAACTCCTTAATTAATCTCTATATAAGGTTCTATGGATAAATGACTTTCTTTCAGAAAGCTTCGCTGGTTACTTGACATGCCTCACTACTAGAATAATGTAGGTAACGAGCGTAATGCTCTCACATATGAAGTTAGGAGGTGGAAGGCAGTACTCAGGATGAGACTACGCGGTGGGCTACTTAAAAATTAGCGTAGATAGCGTATTTACTACGGTGTGGCAGTGCGAAAGTTCGAACGGTTCAGCTTGATTAATGAACAATTTATAATCATGAACAGAGGTCAATTAAGGCATCTGTTTCTGACACTTTGTGGATTCACAAAATGTCGAAATTCATTAATTTATAATGCAGATATGCACTATTAATTACCATAAGGCAGTAGATGTTCATTGTCAAGGAAATATTCTTCACTAAGATAAATATTGTCAGGAGGTCTGATTTCGAGGAAACATGGATTCTTGGCTTCATCAGATTGCAAGTGACAGAGGTCGATAATGTAGTTTAATAAAACTCCTCTATTTCAAAAATGACATGCCCTCTTCCGTCATATGATGCGTCTATATAAGCAGGATGTAACCTGCATTCCAGAGCCATTTTTTAGGTTCTTAGAGCTTGCAAGATTGTTTTCAGATGTGAGGCAAAAACCTACCTTGCTAAAAGTCTTCAGTTCACGCCCAATGGGTTCAAGAGCCTTAGTGCTCAAATTTTCCGGCAAAGGTACGGGCCAAACCTACAAAACAAGCAGAAATGAGTACTGGATCTAGGACTAATTAATTCATGTCAAACTTTATACAAATGTGTGCACTCCGATATAAAGCAAAATCTGATGATCTTACCTGCACACCAAGCACTCTCACAGGTCTGGTAAGACCAGGAATGATACAGTCGGGGCCCGCTGGCTCCACAAAAGCTTCAGAGGCTAGTCCATGACCTATGGGGTCCGGATGCTGCACATAACTCACACTAGCATTGATTCAGAAAAGCATGCAGCTGAATCAAGCCGAGGCACTGTGTGCCAGGTTGAATAGCATCGGCTAAAAACAGCCGTCAAGTAGGGCTGAATGATGAACGTTTATCATATCTTCTCACAAAGTGCATTCAAGCTTTCAGCCCTAGTTTCGATAATTTAATTTCCAGCTTCTAAGTAGAACCTCAACTCGGGAGAGACAGCTGCAAAGCAGATGCTGATCTCTGCTGAATTTAATGAGAATGAAAGTTAACGGACTCCAAACTCTGAAAAAGAGAGACACCACTGCTTGACAATGGGGTGGCAGACAAGGATTTTTTCAAAACCATGATAAAGAGCTGAACGGCAAGCTCTCCGTGAGCTCGTCAGCGTCCATTGGAGCCTTTAAAAAACAGTAGGTGCAAGTTTTGCTCCGGTCCTGTCCATGTTCCTAAAGTCCAATATAATATGCCAGGGCCCTCTCTTACTCCAACCTAGTACGCATTTTGATCGGTCATAAGTGTTCAGTGCAGAATGTTATACATGTTCGAGTGACTTGCTTAGACTACCAAATACGTGTAACGTCTTTTCAGAATCTCTGGTACTCAGAGTGTTCTGCATGTTGACGACTGCCGAACCTTGAAATTTCATCCCATGAGGATAAAGTCCAAACAAAATACTCAAACTCAGTGAATCTTGAACTGCAGAACTTAAGTCAATTTTTGAGCTTGCTGCTTAAAAGACGTCCTTGGCTCTGAACATTCTGTCTCAGTGGACAGTGCATGAAAACGAGCTTCCATGGCTCCTCTAGCCAAAAGCCCTCTAGGGCGAAAGAACCCAAAGCTCCTCTAGGACGTGCAAGGTAAGGACTGCAAGGACTTGATAATGTTTCAAATTTCACTGAGATGATACATCGACATAATGAAAATGCAACGATGAAATTTAGTTCAACTACCTCACTCTCGACTGAAGACCTTTCATGCATGCAGAGAGCAGTGCACTTCATCATTCCACTGTAAAATATTAAGCCGTCTCAAAACAGAGCACGAGTGATTCATTCCACTTCTACTTCAAGCATTTTCACCACTCTGTAAAATAAATTCATAAACCACCCGCTGCATTCACAATACAGTATCAAACAGCTCTGACAACCGAGTGCTGTTCTGATAACCAGCTTGTTCATCTCTAAAGAACATCCAATTTTGAAAACACAAACAGAAAATTTGAGAAATTAATGAGCATCTACTAAGGCTTTCATCTCCACGAAGGGTCAGCAGAGCCAGAGAAAAACCTTGAGAACGCTCATAGCATAGTTGAAATTGGGACCCTCGCGCACATTACACACCACACCCTGTGAAATTTTGGGAACTGTCTTCTCTCCTGATGGGGCTCTCCACGGCGCATCTTCCGCAAACTTCCGAGTGGCGCCCTTCTTTGGGGCCATCCTCCTGCTTTTAGCGTTTCCAATTCTTCTCTTGTCTCTTCGAAGTTTTCAATTCCAATTTTTTCGCATCACCTTCCACTCCAGAATTTCATGTCACTAGACACGGAGAGTCCGAAGGAGACGAGGAAGACGAAGATTCTGCTGCTGTGTCATCACTCGTGAGAGGAGATGATCCGCTAGCGCAGGCCAAAAGCAGGACGGGAGAGGATAACGCTCATCTCCGGCTGGAGCCTGGAGCGTCTGACGATTAACTTTTCTTTCCCGATCGAAGGATCGCTAATTTTCCCTGTCTATTTTCCTGCCCGGTTTGCGGCAGCTCTCTATTTTGATTACATATATTGTTCCTCGGCAAAACAGCGTTTCTGCAGAAGAAATTGGATCCATCCCATTATTTGCCAATACACTATTTTTTTGATCGTGAAGCATCAACGAATTCGAACATTATAACTAACAAATTTATTAATATATAAGTAATAAGCAAATCTTATGATAATTTTAATATTGATCGTATCATCTAATCAGAAAAACGCAGACTCATGGAATACCAAAAGCGAATTTATTTATACAACATACGTCCAAACATTATATTGATCTACTTTATTTTTATCTAATATTTATTAATACATTTGAGTTGATAATTTCACATGAATTTCCCAATATTTATTTATGGTGCATAAGGTTGTCATTGATCTAAATGTCTTGAATTCATATATGGAAACACATGACTAATCTGAATTTTATTAATTTCCCTTAGTAATGTTTTAAATAAATTGACTTGATTATTTGTCATGGGCATCATGCATTACAATAAACATGATAATGTCCATTGTTTTGAGATATTTCATATTTGTGATTAAGTTTATACCAATGTTTGCCAATGAAGCAATTATATAGTAGTCTAATTTTCATATGTAATTAAATATTCACAGTTTATAAAGGAAATATTAATCCAAAGCTCTATTTATGGTTCATAATGTTATCACTAGTGACATCAAACAATTGGACAAACCCAGGTTGAAAATGCTTGACAGTTATCAAAATATACATGATAATGCATATTGTTGATACTCTCAAAATATCATGAATTCATATATTGAAAACCTACATCAAGACAGATCATTATGAACGAAATTAAAAAATATTGGAAAAAAATATTATTCAAGATAAAAAAAAATTATTTCATTCCATTATATGAAATTCTAGTAAATAAATGAAAAAATATATAATAAATCTTTTTACATTGAATATACACAATTATATACAAATATTAAGTAAAATTGACCCCAAAATTTTAAGTTTGAATTGATATAAGAATTCATACATGATATATATAAATATATTTTTCAACTTAATATATTATAATGATACAATAAAGTATAAACATGAGCATTTAAAAAATAACATGACAATCAATTAAATTTTAAGTCTTTCACTTAGGTATTTGAATAACATCTTGCAATTAATATCTTTATGAACATTGATTTTTCTTTAAATTCATCTATTATTATATGTAAATAATTCAGCCAGAAAATTCAAATTTTAGATTTGCAATTTTTATCTTCTCATTGAAGATTATTTATCATGCATAAGACAAGTATAAAATAAATTAAAATTTTTAAGTTGATGAAAAATATAAATTATATTAATAATTTAAAATATATTTTATATATAAAATTAATATTTTAAAAAAATTTGATAATATTTTTAATCATATTTTATTAAAATTAAAAAAATCTAATGTAATCAATAATTAATCAGTTTATAATATTTTTAGCTGCAACCACATATATAAAAAATAAATTTAACACCAGATTTTTAATAACATAAAGTAACTAACATTATATCACAATTTAATAGCATCACTTCCATAAAACTTTAATATTTCATTAATATTTTCAATAGATTTTTTACTTTTTATTCTTGTATTTTTATTCAACATTTATTTGATAAAATCATTCAAATTGATGTCAATTTATTTATTATAATTAAAAAAATAAATTTTTATTATAAATCTAAAAAAATATTTTATATATAATATGTAACCATATTTGATCTTATAACTTACATCAATCAAGTTGTAAACTGATTATTTAGATTGATATAAAAGTTATGAATTTGAGTTAATTTTTATCAACATACAAAATATTGAGTTATAGATTTTGTATAAGTGTAAAAATATAATGTATCTAAACAAAAACTGCAACATATGACATACACATTATATATGTCATATGTTGCAGTTTTATTTTCATGACACAAGATAATCATGCAATATTATATGTTGTATAATGTAGTATATTATCCATGTTTATCAAACTTGTTTAACTAGAAAATATGTCAAATTTAGGTCCTATATCTCCTTACATTAACCATGCAATGTTTAGTATTTGATGAAAAATTTCATTAGCTTAAGAAACTTTCAATTATCAATATTATTTATTCTCATAAAAATCACAATGAGAATGACTATGCTTTGTATCTTAAATAATCAATAAATTAACTTTAATTCAGTATTATTTTCAAATTTATAAAAATAATAAAATATTTCAAATTTTAAAATAATTTTTATTTTTACAATTAGATGTAAAATATATTAATTTTTTAATAATTTTTTATAAAATTTAATTAAAAATCTTAATTTTTATTTAAAAATATATTTTAATAATAAAATAATAATAAATATTTTTAATTATTATATTAAATTTTATTTTTGATAAATTTATTGCAATATTTATATATAATTTGATGCAATATATTTTTATTTTATATTAAAATTTTAATGTTTACAGATCTGTTTAGGGCTTCACTGTACTGTAAGACCCAAGGTTGTACATATAGTATAAAATGTAAGTATATCTAAATTGTGTCTAAATTTATCTTAGTCATGACTATGTTTAGCTAGTTATGGTTAAGTTGGAGGAAAATATAGAGTAACTTTTGGTGTGGTATATGAGAACTAGTATTTTGTTGTTTAGTATGAATCAAGGAATAGATTCCATCACATGGGTATCTTGACTTCCCTTGATTTGGACTAGTTTTCATTGGTTAGACTTGGTGAAGATCCTAAAACCTAGGGGCAAGATTGACTTGGTACACTAGAAGTCAATTAGGGAGTAGTTGGGTTTCTAGAAGATCCAATTGGACTAATTGCATGTTGCCATGTACCCTTTTCATTGGGGTTTGTGATCTCTACCTCGTTTAAACTTGGTAAGAGGAAGTTACATGGTGATTACTTGTAGTTATTAGGGTAAGATTCTAAGTAGTATAAATAGAGAGGTTGAAAATCAACTCTCAAGTAGTTTTTCAATGGAAGTTAGTTTTGGGAGAAGATAGTGTGGTGATCTTAGTTTGGGGGAGCTTGGTTCTTGGAGACGTCATGTTCGGAATGAAGACTTGATTCAATTAATACTTTGATTACCAAAGTATCCATTTCCTTTTGAGTGATATCTTACTCTTGGTGATAATGTGCATAATGGAGCTTGGACTTTGAGAGTTTGTGTAAGAGTGAGCAATAGGGTCATTGTCATAGGGTGGGACTAAGTCATTCTAGATTCATGATGAGCTTCCAAAAAGCCATCGGAGGTAAACCTGAGTGAGAGTCGGCCGGAGGTCACGATCTCACCCTATATATACAAGGGAAGGCAAAGCCTTCCTCATCTCATTCATGTACACTCTCTCTTGTCCCTTTGGTGTGCTCTCCTCTTCTTGGAGTGATTCCTGAAGAGTCGGTTTCTCAACAATCACAACTCTTGCAAAATTCCACACAATCTTTGAAAATGCACTTCCAATGATAGCATGCATCTAGGATCTTAAATACAGTTACCTTTCCTGCAAAGTGTACTCCACATATTGAGCCTTCGTGAAACTTCTTTTTTAAAATTAATGTATTATTATTTATTTAATATTTATTTAAAAATATTTTTTGAATAAAAGATATAATATTAATATAATTAATTAATTAATTAATGGAATTTTGAATATATGTATATAAAAAATAAAATATGAATATGATAAATATGTGAAAATTTAAAGCTTATAAAATATTGAAATATATGAATAATGTAGGTTTGATGATATTGAAAATTTTATAACATCAAACTTATTATATTTGTTATGTATATTCAAATCACATTTATAAATGTATTTTTTTCACATAAAATCCACCAACATGACATTTGCAACCACATATCAATTTAGTTCTCTAATGTTGAACTAAAAATAATAATTATTAAAATTTCTAAATTAGTTACGAATTCAAGTGATTTTATTTTTTTTGTAATCTTCATTATATTATATATTATAAAGTGTTGTTGTTGATTGCATGAACATTACATTAAACAAAATTGAAGTGTCATTTGAGAGTCTCATTTGTTGAAAAAAAACCAATGCTTATACTTGTTATGTACACATTTATTTAATTATTTTTTGTATTATTAAAATTATATTTTTTAAAAAATTAAAATAAATTGATGAATAATTTAATATTAATACAAATATAGTTGACCTATGCATTAAGCTAAAAAATAAAATCTTTCATTGTTACATATATTATAAAGATGATGATTATTTCATTATTTATACAAATAATAATTTTGTCTAGATGATGCAAAATAAGAATAAAAGGTAAGATACCCACCACCAAAATCTTTATTTATAGAGTTCACATAATAACTTACATACATTAAATATAATTTTTCATATTTTTGATTGTATGCCTTTAGTCCAATTGGTGGTCAAAGAAGAAAAGGACAAGAGCTCCTATTGTACCTCCGGAGACAAAATGTCTCTCGTATGCCGTTATAATATATGTAAGAAAAATGAACCATATAAAAAGTCATGCTAATAGAAGAGAAAAGAATAAAAAATAATAATAATTTCACACCTTTTACATTAATCATCATAATTGTCCTTACAGGTCTGTTCCCCCTACAGACCTCGTAAAAAGGTGTGAATCATAGAAGAATCGTACCAAAGGAATGATGTTCAACAAAGATACACTAGCCTCTTTAAGCTCTCTAATGATGAATGCACTTGAGACACTATTAGAATCATTTTCAACGTCCACCTACAAGATCTATAATGTTCAACTCAATGGAACCAAAATGGAACCAAAATTTAAAAAAATTAAAAAAATTGTCTATTCATTCTCAACTTTCGGTAAAATATAAACTCATAATGGCTGAAAAACTACTCAAGTTCTCCTAAACTACACTCTACTCTCCCCTATCTCTCCGATAAACCTAATCCCTCAATTCTCATATCTCACTAACCTTTCCAGTTTTATTTTCCATTTCTAAATTGGTGGCAGTAAATCAAATATAACACACGTTGTATATAGTCGTATGAACACTCTTGGCCCTAAGTTGAATCTCTAGTGAAATTACTCTCTACTATAGCCTATATAATCATTGTCAAGCGAAGAGAAACAATACATTTCACAAAATGAGTTCTTTTTTGAACTTCTGTGTTATAGTACTCGTATCCAATTTATTGGTTGCTCTATTGAGGAGCCTAGCAAACATAAAGATTTAAAGCTTGGAATAAAATCTTTTAGCTTTATTAGGTTCATTTAGTTGTCAAAATTCCACTTAGAACACTATTTTCATTGCGAGAATGGGTACACATAAATCAAATGTTGAAATCTGATAATGTTTCCAATATTCAAACTGCCAGAATGAAACAATCAGGTGTTGTTGTTGTTGTTAAACCTAAACAACAGGTGTAACAAAGGTTTTTCTTGAGCTAGCTTGTCAAATGATTTAAATGTAAAAGTATAAGGTTTTGTATCATATTCATGACAAATATAATTATTGTTAACATTTACATAGTGCTAAGTATGTCAAATGAGACAAGATTTCAAATGATTATCTATAATGCTTATGAAACTTTTATTTATCACATGTATTGACAATTTACTTGTAAACGACATCAGAGTTGCAGTTAGAAACATAGTGGTTTATCACAAGAAGGACTAGTTTTTTTTCCTTTTGGCTCTAGGTTGGACTTTTATCTAACCTATGTGGCTTTTGTCTTGTTCTCTTGTCAATACATCACACTTTTTATTCCATAATTCTTCATTCATAGTGTTCTTTTAAAAAAATTATAACAAAAATTTGATGATATATAATAAATAAAATATCATCATGATAACAACATGTTGCTAATTGATATGACATCACAATATAATCATTGTACTATTCTAATAATTCAAAAAGTATTGATGTCAAATTTAGCATACATAATCTAAAATATTTTCATTTTTTTTCAAAGAGAGTTAAATAGCATGGAAAAATTAATTATATTAAAATATATTACATAATAATTGGGGATATAACTTCATCATTACATTAATAATATACATCAAATTTGGTAAAAAAAAATTATGTTTACATGATTACAAAAAAATTCATATAGGTGCTTATCATATGGCAATGTAGCCTAAAGGCTAAGACCTCAAAGGTTGAAAATTAAATAAATATAAATATATATAAAATAAAAAAAGGATGTGAAAAAACAAAAGGAGTGAGTCATATTGAAATTTTTTTGAAAGATATAGTGAAAAAATGATTAAAAATATCAATAAAAATTATTTTATTTTATTTTACGATGCAGTTCAATATGCATTTTTTGTTAAAAAAAAATTTCACTTTCAAACTTTTACTACCACAATAATTTATGGTAGAGAAATTTTTCAAGACTTATGTTCTATAGTAAATTTCATAATTGATGTATATAGCTAATTGGGATAGATTTCTAATTAATATGTACCAGATTTACATATAATAATCAAGGTACAAACAAATTTTTAAAATCACTGAACACAAAATAGTAATAGAATTACAAATTCATCATTCTTACATCTTACATGATATAATTTCTTCTTGCCACTTCCTCTTCCGCAAAGATGTTTGAACCAAATTACTCTGATTTATTTTTTATTTAAAAAAATAAATTAAATGATTGTAAGAATTAAGGAGGATATATCCTTTAGGCGAACATAATTATAATTTGTGGTCGGTGTAAAAAGCTTCATAAAATACATTTTAAAATACTTCATATGGGATCTTTTAGTCTTGTATTTTTTTATCAACAAATTACTTAAGTAAAATACTTATTTTGAGTTGAATTAAACATTAAACTCAATTTTCAAACAAACTATTTAAAAACATATACTAAATATTACTGTAATATGTAAATAACTTTACACAGTAATAGAATATTCTAATATTAGTGTATATTTTTCATTCAGGTATCTACACTAATATGATATATTATAAATAGAAGATGAAGAGCTAAAAAGTCCAACTTGGAAATAGTCTATAATCCGCTAATTAACAAATTATTTGTAGCTTTCTTTTCAATATGAAAAATTCTGCATGTAGAAGAATCAGCAATATTAGATTATCCAAACCAAGATATGATGCCAACATGATCATATGTGAATTGAGAATAGAAGTAAAAATTAGCCATGTCTATGAAAATAAATGTTTTAAGATTGAGGGTCTAAGATAAAGAGAAGATATTTTCCTCAACCTACTTACAATCCATAAGTCGAACGACTAAGGGGTTGTTATTAGCAACTTTACATGCTTGTTATTATAACATATTATGATATTTCAAAATATATCCATTAAAAAATTAGAATATTGATATATTTCTCATATCTTGACCCCTTTATATTTAAATTTTTTATTTAATAAAGAAAAGGGTCCAAAAAATATCTTATGGATGTATGCAATAAAAAAGTTCTTCTTATGATAATCCAAAATAATCAGAATAAAATCAATTTATTGTAAAACTTGAAAAGGTGAAAAGTTATCTATAGAAATTATAGAGTTCCAAAATTTTTATTTATATCTTATATGGATTCCATATATCCTTATAATTCTCTTAGGGATTGACATACAAATGTATGAATGTCTTTGGAGATTTTCTATTTTTATGCTTAAATGTTTTGCTTGATTGTTGTAATATTTACAAACCAATATGAGATGTTAAAATTAGTTAAAATAAACTTCAATTTTTTATATTGAAGAGGGTTAGTAGTACAAAGAATGGTTGGATCCACTAAGAATGAATGTAGACACTCCTCAAACTGTAGGTCCATCAAGGTAGACTGAACATCTTTAGTCCAATCGATGGTCAAAGAGTAAAAAGACGAGAGCTCATGTCGTACCTCCATGAGTAAAGCATCTCTCATATGTCACAAAAGTACATTTAAAAAAAATGATCTCGTATCCACGTCCCTTGCATATATCTCAAGATAACATCCCTAACATATCCCTTAGATATAATTGTTAAGCTAGGCTTAGCCCAAACATCACACTTATCAACAAACTCCCACCAAACACAATCCCAATTATCAAAGTTTTCATCAAATCACATTTACAAATTTTACATAAAATAGCAATAGAATTTTCAATCCAAAAATTAAACAAATAAAAAAACACTTTTCTAATTACATACCTTCGCCCTTGTTTAGAACTGGAGTCGGAGCCACAATTTCATTTATACCCCTTATCGATCACAAATTCAACTTAATGTTACGTAACGTAAAAAACCAAGCATGACACTACAATGCTAACGTAATTACTAGCGAATGCTGCTTAGAACCTCGTTAAACCCATCATCTCTTCGTACCCATGGGTCATCCTTTAGATGGTTAGTTGGGTCCAGCGGCTGCTGTTGGAGTACCAAGAGGATTTGCATCTAGTGGGGTGTGGGGTGGCGCTTGGGAAGGGGACATTGTTACCTAAACTGTTCTCAGGTTTAGGTAACAATGTTAGGTTTCTCAATGTATGCAGCATATGTATCGTGAACATGCGGTTAAATATTTCTTTTTTTGAGTCTAGATTTGTCTCGACGCACATCGCCTGATTTGTTTGTAAAAGTCAAAGGAAACATACAAACCCAATGAAATCTATGTCCGTAAAAGAGTCTTCAAATCTTCGCGGATGTTTTGAAACTCTAAATTCATAATGGAAGTGGCTGTATGGAATTGCGAATGAGAGTTTTGAGCTTATAAATATGTACCCATATGAGTATTAACCTTGTTAATTGTTATAGACTGGAAAGATAGAGCTTGATCTTGAAAATTGCAAAATATAGGTGGGATGTGTTAATAGTTAAGGCCAAAATGTCTCACTCAGACATCTCCACGGTAGTAATATACTGTCTATGACATCCATAGTCACCATCTCGACAGTGACCAAAACTCAAGGAGGGAATTCTCTTGAAAATCCTTAAAGTCTCGAAATAATGAAAACGTGGGGTGTGTCGATTGTCACAAAAAGCGCACAGAATCAAACTGTGGTGAGAAGAAACTGTTCCATACTCCATTGTACCATACTGCAGCTTCCAAAACAGAAGTTACGTTTCGTGTAGAATATTTGTTTCCCTGGTCACCCGAAAATCCCTAGGTGAGTGATTCTCCTTCCGTACGGGCGGCACCAAATGATGTTCGCTAAGTCCCGTCGACACCACTGGCCTGTTACTACGGCAGGAGGGCTGCCGGACTATATCGACAGCTTGTGATACATCCTCGAGCCTCTCTGATCTGTAAGGTATGCTGTAAATGGTAAATTGATTCAAAACAACGCTCAAACCTCGGTTCCTTGTGGCACACGCATTGGCTGTATGTATTACATATTGTCGTCATAGTGATTCTGAAACTGTTGCCGGAGCGTCTTTGACCTTAGTGTATCTCCGAACTTTTAATTGATCGGAAACAGTGGGAGGAGTTCAGTAACTTGTAGCACAAGCTCTGACTGCAGTATTACAGATCGACCTCTGGAGAAAACGCAGTGATTAAGAAGACGGGGTGCACATTGATCTAGGTTTTTTATGCAGCAAATAAGGCATTCATTTGAATGAATGTTGTGTCCCATGTAGATGCGGTCGTGCCTGTAGCATGTCGAGCGCTGAAGCAAGTATTATCGTACTTGAAGCGCAACTTCAACAACACCACCCTTTACAGGTAATTTGTAGAGGTCGAGACGCGTGAAAGAACCGGCCTTCCTTAACGGCCACCAATTTTTAGTCACAGTGTGATGTTAGACACGTATGTAGTTTGGAATGGCGGGGATCGTAAAAATTCAGTGTTTTCCACGTCCATGGGTAGCCGTAAAGCCGTGTGTATGCTGAGAGTGCTTCATTCTCCCAGACTTGTTTGTTATGTTACGCTTTGTCCGCGGATTGAAGATGCGTTCAGTTAAAGTGGTTTTTTAAAAGCCAATGAATTTCTGATTAGTTCCCTGGATCAGGTATAAGAAGAAGTAAGGAAGGATGACTTCGGATTTGCAAGAGCAAAAGAAGGCGCAGGCGCTGGCGTATGATTATGAGGGGGACTCCAAATGGACTGAGTATTGGGCCAATGTTTTGATGCCGGAAGATATGGCTGCCAAGCCTGAAGTTCGTCGTCACTACCAGCTGAAATACTACCAGCGGCATGTTGTATGTTCACACTCTTATGGCGTTAACTCCTTCCCACAGCCTTCTATACACAGACCGCTTACACATCCGAGATTTACACACCGCTTTGGCAGAAAGAGCGATAGGCTTTACGTGATGAAATTAAGAATCTTATGCTTATCCTTGTCAGTTACATAACTTTTTGGAACAAATTGAGATCTTAGGGTTGGAATGCAATTATGTTCCTCATTTCCCGATGTTTCACAATTTGAAATTTGAGACCTCGTCCTACTGTTTTTTAACTTTTGCTACTATTCAATCTCAAACAAGTTTTTAGTTATGTCTCGTATATAACAGAATAATTCGCGTGACCAACTTTAGCAATTTGGAAGTTTGGTAACTAGAACTGCTCGGAACAGGGAACGCCTTTATCTGTGCTTTACTACTGGGATGAAGTGTAGTCTCTTGAATATATTTTCTTCGGTTTTGAATCCGCTTGGCTTTGCGGTGTACCAGGATCCCGAACTGAAATTGGAGGGACTCTCGATAAAGAAGAAACCTTCAACCTCAACATCTTCGGAGCCGGAACGCCCGGTTAATCAAGGTTCTTATCTTGACTTTGGAGTCTGTCATGTTTTAGTTGACCTCTGTACTTTTAGCTTGATTATTTGATGCTTGTAGTTGTTCATAAATTAACGATAGCCAAGGCAGTTATCTTTTGTTTGGTTCAATAATACAGCTTATCCGAGAGAATTTTATGGTCCTACCGCTCCAGAAGCTTTTCTGGGACGGGTGTATGATTTCTGATGTGTAGAAGGAGTTGAATCTTCGTTTAATCAGGATTATTAAAGATTTAATCTCATATTGTGTTAGATTTTTCTTCGCTTGAGTGATTTGTTAATTAATTCTAAGTGTGACGAGCAGGGACAAGTCGGCCTAGATCGCAGCCTACTCCAGCTCCTGCAGCAAGTAGACCTCTTAGGTTGGATCGTCAATCCATCCAATTTTTGGCCAATGCCTGGGTAGTTCCTACCCCTTTCGTTTATTCTGTTACTCAGTTTCAATTGGTGCATGAGAACTTTCTTAGCGTCGGAGTGCCTAACTCTGCTGGAAAGCACCACACGTAAACAACTGCAGTTACCACATTTGGAAATTAAACCCCTTCAAGCCTCACCCCACTCAATATCGAACATATGTGAATTGGCTAGCTTATTCAACTGCTGCTCGTGGTCTTGGGGATTTGTGCAATCCCTTAAATGGTGATTATATCTCACTATGGGAGTGTTATTAAATGCTTTCAACATCCTATCCCCGTTAGGGTATGTCTGAAAATGAATGTCCAAAGTTGTCAGATTTTAAACGTTAGTTTGAGGGGCTCTCTTCTATTGCCTTTTCAAGTTGAGGTTTCTTACGGAAGTCTCTGTATTTTTTTCCTCGTGGCAGGTGCTAGTCATGGCGATTCTGGCTCTGTTCCCCTTCTTACCGCGAGGGCTTGGTGATCGTGCATATCGCTTCACGTTGTTGGGAACAGCTGTTGCTTGTGGTCATTCTCTGTATAGTGCTTACGGGGTAATACTCTAACTTATGCTGACAATCATATGATTTTTTGAACTAGCCATAATAATGTGCACTGAAGAAGTATGATAGAGCTGAGAAGTTGAGATTTTTTCCATTTGATGACTAATTTGCAGTTTTGTATTTTAGGCCCCTCGATCCTGGAATTGGCAAGGCCTTCAAGCATGGTTGCAGTCTGTAATCATGGGAGCTGATTTTCTCCACCTTCTGTACTGCATAGCTTTCGCCTCTTCCTTCTCGCCAATTAAATGTGAGTTTTGCTATCACTCTGAAAACTTCTGATGCATTTTTCATCCATTGTGGCCCACAGGTAAGAGATTTAAAACATTTACTTTGGTTGGTCCTCCTTGTAAGTAGACTTACAGGTAGAATATGCCGGTCTGCATATACCATTCCGATATTATAGTTATCAATAGACGTGTTGATATTTCCCTACTAGCACCATGCCTAAACAGCATAAAACTTGAGTCTTGAACTGGGTTAGATTACCGAGTTTTCACCCGCTCCGTCAGACTGGACACAAACATCGTGAGTAATTTAAACTACACATAACGTAAATATCATTTTAGCATGAAGGCATAGCGAAATAAAGTGGGCCTGAGTTATATATAATGGACATAGAAGTATGGATCAATCAATAATGCTCGACATACAGGCATAAGCGATGGATGGATCGTGGACTGAAATTTTCCATCATGCTGGAATCCATCACGTGTTACGAGGTTAGAAGAAAATCCCATAAGCATAAAGCTGGCTGGTTTGAAGTGTGTATTAGGGTCTTGAGATTCGAGATTTGTATCCATCTGAGCGACGACAGAAGCTGCGCAAGAAATGATGCAACCAGCTTGTTTCGTCGTTTTAGACGGGTTTTGCCGACTAGTCCGCCGACGTTTTGGAATTTAAGTTGAAATCAGTTCGCATTTTTGTACTCATTCCCATCTCACAGCTAGTTTTCCTTGAACCCGGAATGTAGAGTATGACAGTCATCGTGAAAGCGAGCCGCAAAAAGTCGTAGAAATTTTCAAGGTTTACGTAAGTCTAGTCGGGTTGTTTGGAGAGGGTTTTGGGATTAAATCTTGATCAGTTTTTACTGATTAAGGTCATTTACCACAGCTACCCTGCTTTTAACCCGAGAAAGGTTGTTACAAACGTTGCTGTCGGATGCGATAACCAGGGTTTTAGAGAACAGAGCACTGAGGAGACAAACAGAAAACTCATTGCTTTCTACCTACGAAATGCCGTGAGCCCTTGGCTTTGAAACAATATATTCAGTGGCTTTCGTTTCTTGGTACAAGCTGAAAGTTCAAGTTCCGGAAGGGAGTCATCCTTCTCATCACAATAGTAGCAAGATGGGGAACCACTCCGCAACCTGCATACTTTCTCCCACAGAGGACGAAACCCCTGTTCATTAACTGTTTAACTTTGGCTCAGACCGAAAGTGATACTATATCGCAACCTTGCTCGGCCGATGGAACCAGAAACATTTTCAAAACTTTGTGCCTAGATTCAAAGCTGAATAGCTGCCGCTCTTCTGCTCATATGAACTTTTGAGATAACTTGTGGGAGGTTATTGCACTAAGGTCAGCGTTGCAGTGGCCTCTTGAAGTATGCGGACCCATTGTGCAGGCAAATTTATCATATGTCACCTCACCGGTGACCGCGGAGTCTCATCATAGGCCGCCTGTACTTGTAAAAGGACAAGGTCCTGTTCTTTATTGGTCGTCAGTTACAACGTATGGATATATGCAATAGCTAAAGCCCCCTGTAGTTGTACCTCCCGGGTCTGTACTCTTCGGTCCCCTTGCATGTTAAGCCCTTGTGGTTTATCACGTGGTATTTCAATTTTAAGTGACAAGGGTGGCCTTGAGCTAAGCTCAAGATGTAGTGAAGACAACAAGATTTCTGCTGGGATTCGAACTTTGTGAATAAAAGGCGGTTGTCTTTGAAGCGTTTATTATGGGGGCGATAAATATGCCTAGTGTGAACTCTCCATACACCCAACTTGCCAAACTAGCAATAATTTATGCTTGAGGAAAAGGCACAAACGATGAATGGAACGCAGCTGGAAAGCTCAGATGATGATAAACCACCACATGTTGCTAGGTTAACTGACAGATTTGTAAGTGAAGAGACTGCCATGTTTGGGTGTGTATAAGAGTTTTAGCTCATAGTCACAAATCTTACGGAGGCCCTGAACGAAACGACGTAGTTAAAGTACGAATTCGGTTGGGAGCCTGAGAGGGCCTTTTGTCAACTCATGAGTCCACCGTTGAAGGTTTATAGATATTTTGTTTTCATTTGTTTTGGGAATGAATTTCTCAGAAACTGACGTGAAAGGACCCCACACGAAAGACCTAGAGGAAAGGTATCCACAACACCACCAAGACCACGGTCTTGGTGAACGGAGTGCATCCTTGTATGTTGATCAAAGAGGAGGGCTCGGCTGCTCTTTTTCCCCAACACTCTCTAACATCTTTGTGAATCCACTAACTTCATTTCTTGGGATAAATTCCACTGGAGGCAAGACCGTCTTCATTCTCAAGTATTCCTCTCTTTTTAGATTCCTCCTTAGTCAAAATTTTTCTGGCTGCCTCGGGAGCCCTTTTCCAAATCCTGTGATTCGGTATAATTTCCCCAACTCGTGTTGCAACTTGGGCATCTTTGCTCTCTAGGGTGTTTTGTAAACGCATTATTGATTGGTAACAACGTTGGAAGTTTGATTCTTAACTCGTGTGGCTACCTGAACATCTGTCATCTTAAGAGTATTCTGTAACCTTACTATTGAGTAAAAATGACGTAAATAGTTCGGTTTCGTTGTAGCACAATTAAGGGGTCGCGTGCCTTGTAATTCCCGTTGCCAATTATTGTCGGTATGTGGAGGGTATGCTACAAACGGTTCATTGACTGTAAACGACGTTAGAAAATTGGTTTCTTGTGACACAAGAGCTGGCTGTATGTATTAAATAATGCCGTCTCGGCCAGTCTACAGTGATTATTTTTTATTTTGTGTATTCTGCAAACGTTGTATTGATTGTAGAAAACATTAGAGGTTTAGAAACTTGGAGCACAAGCGCTGGCTGTATGTTTTACAGATCGACATCTGGAGTAAGTTGCATCGATTAAGAAGATGGTGCACTCATTAGTGTTTGTTCTTCATAGGGTTAAAAAAGCTGGTGTACACAAGATGTGTGCCATCTTTGATCTAGGTTTTTTTATGCAACAAAAAAGACATTAAACTGAGTAAATTTTGTGTTCCATGTAGATGCGGTCGTGCCAGTAGCATGTCGAGCGCTAGAGCAAGTAGTACCCTACTTGAAGCGCAACTTCAACAACACCACACTTTACAGGTAATGTGGTAAGGTCCAGACGTTTGAAAGAATGAATAGTTTATCATCGTTTATCTTTTTCCGCCGTCAGCCTCCCTTATCCGTCCATGTATATATATCAACAGAGTGATCGTAGTGACACGTATGAATGTTAGTGGTTGGGGATTGTACGACTTACAGTGATTAAGCTAAAGCACCAACAAGCACTGCGTGAGCGCTTGCGCAACCATGTTCTTGTGCCAAATTTCTGTTCAGTTTTTGGAGATTTGTAAGAACTGGTTCAGATCTTTCCACCTCATGTTAAGACTGATCCCTTCTTCTAACCTATACCTGATTTTAAGAGGCCAAAACTACGACTCACCTTACCTTTCATCGTTCACTTGCATTCTCAGCTAGTTAGCAACTCACTGTTGACTTGAAAATGAAATTGCATGCTACAAAAGCAAATTTTTTTTTGCATGTAGCTTGCTCATCTCTTTATGTTACGAAAGATTCGATGTCTAGAGACATTAGGCTTGATACCTCTGTGTATCTCCTACGGAACCTTCCATTCGGCAGCTGATGTGAATGATTTGTTCACCACATACACAGATGTGTGATAGTCCTCACCAGTTGTTGCTTAGCCCTCGGCAGATATCAAAATTTTTGCTTATTTCCCTGATCACTCTATCTTCAACAACCTTACTCCCACATCTTGTGAGGTGTTATATACTGTAATGGTTTAGTTCTATATACGTCATTGCATGTTTTGTTCTTATCGCCCAAATTTGTATTTTCTGTAAAAAACGTTTTAGTATTTGTGAAATTCTAGCGTATTGTAGAGTATGTAACAGACATCAAGTTCTGTTTAATCTTCTTTCCTAGTGCTTTCAAGGAAGATGCGGGATTTGCTTAAAGTAAACAAAGCCCTGGTAGAGATTAGACGTTGAAACTAATTCCATTGAAAGATCATGGAGATCAAAATAATTGGTTTGGTGAGATAATCCAGTGCTTATCTCTGGTGCGATGTTGAGTTGTTTTGCCTCAATCGAGTAAATGAATGGTGCAGAAAATTTTTGGCGAAGCCATGTACCTTGGTGGAGGCGAACACCGTAGCTATACGGAGCCTCAGTGCCAACCTTGAAGTTGGATTGGGTTTTCTTTTGATCTTCATGGTTGTAACGTAAGTGGTCACCTTGAACTCTTTCATTTTTTTTAAAAAAATTTGCTCGACATTATATGATAATTTGTGAAAATGCTAGAATGTTTTATTTTTTCATGCTGTATGCAAAGTTGTAATTGCCACTTAATGGTCTTGTTGACTCTTCGTTCCTTCTTTTCACAGACCTCAACGAAACCTTGTACAGACGTTAGTCTACTGGCAGGTGGGTGCTGAAATTTGTCTACTTCCATGTTTATCTGTTGATTTCACATGATCTGATGTTCTATTCTAATCGTATGATGCCATTGTTTCTGCAGCTACTAAAGCTGAAGTATCAATCTCCGACCAGTTCCACATATCATCGCGATGCATGGACAAAGCTCAGTGCGCGGGTTATGCCCCTTATTCAGCGCTTTGCTCCGTTTTTACAGACCCCGATCGGGTATGCTAAGAGTTGGTTCCTTCGCACAGGGTAGGAATATAATCAGATATGACGTTTAGTTGCTGCTTGCCACAAAGCAATTTTCAGGACAGCTACGAACAGATGTTATGAAAAGTAGTACCAAACCAGTATACCGAGCCGGAGTGGGTCCTGCGGGACGATTTTTCCAGATTTTTCAGGCCACCATAGGAAAAGAGAAAGCGAAGTGCCATGTCCATCCGGTTACGTCTTCTGACAATGTACACATCTTGCACTGCCCTTCCATTGTGCGGCCGATCAGTACGGATGCTTGCAAGAGCGATCAAGTTTCTATGATTTTAGTTCTTTCTGGTTGGTCAATGGCTCTGCTTCGAAGCTACCACTGTGTGCTGCACTAGCAACAGCTTGAAGCAATGTCAAATTTTCTCGTGGAAGTGCTATCTGTTCTAGTTTGCCGTCCTGATTCTTGGTATTTTTTGCGGTAATTTGAAACCTTAGACCGAGAAGATTTCGATTTATGTTAAGTTCATCACGTAACTCTCACGTATGCATCTTGGGCAGGCTTTTCTTTCTATTTGAGAACAACGCACGGTGTGTTCATCTTTATGAAGGGATGTTGTCAAGGTACATTGAAGATTAAATGTTGTATTATATCAGTTTGTTTATCAGTAGCTGCAGTAGCATCCATAGTCACTGCTTCAATTGTCTCACCAGCTCGAACGTGAGGTTTAACACCTTCAGCCGTCTGACCAGAACTGCCAGGAGTCTCCATGAACTAAGGGCAGAACTCAGTCCCACCAGCAGTATCATACCAATCAATCACTCATTCATACCACTCTCCCACCACAGATGCCACACACTCATAACTCTGATCAGAACCTAGCACAGCCTTTCTGAAGTGCCCACTCTCTGACGAGTAAACAGATAAAACTCTGGCTACAGCTTTAGAATATTTACCTACAAAAAACGTCCACTACAAAACTCGTTAGGTAGCAAAACAAAATATGCAGATGATTAGTGTGAAGAAACAAATCATCTACCGTGAAAGATCCTTGAAGGTAATATATTATAGAGCAACATACGTTCAAATGTATTACACCGGCAATAATAGATAGAGTACCACTTAGGGATGGGAAACACATAACCCACCTCACTAGGAAGATTGGAGTTGTGGGAGTGATACGTGAGTTAGGATTAGTTTTTCATACATTTGTGATGTTATATTTTGGTCAAAGTTGAGGGTGGGGTATAATTATTTTGGTTTTTTTTTATTGTTATCTAAATTGAATATTATAGAAAATTAGATATAGAAATATTTGAACTTGTTATTTTTCAATTCAAATATTTTTAAATCAGACATATAATTTTTGTTTTTATGCATTGGTATCCCGGAATCTCAATCTAAAAAGAATAAAAATGTTTCAAAATCTCAATCTAAAAAGAATAAAAATGTTTCAAATCTTATTATTTGTTTGCGATTAATTTTTTTTGTGTTATATTAGAGATTATTATGTAAATTTTTAACAATGACCAAAAAAAAATAAAATGTAAATAGAGAAACTTATGGTGTTTTATGAGAGAAAGAACGAAGATATAAAAGTTTTTGTGATTGATTTCAAGATAGCATGTATCGGAAACAATAAAAGAAAGAAAACCTCAATGGACTATACTCTTGATTAAATTTTTTGGAGTATTTCACATTGAAGTGGTACAATCATTAGAATAAAGTAAATGTGAAAGAAAACAGTTGAGAGAGTTTGACGGAAAATCTTATTGAAAATTTTCTTCCAGATGAAAATTATGATAAATTGATGTGTGAAGTCACCTTTTTTAAGCAAGTGGAGAATGAAAAAGTGATGTCATCTGTGGAGAGAACGTAGAAGTCAACTTTTCGTGTGGTATTAAGAAAGAGTGGAGACGAGGTGGAACCAACCATGGTGGAGATTGTGGCGATGTTCAAAGAATTTCATTGGAGGTTTGAAGTTTCAAATTCAAAGCAATGTGAGATATGAAAAGCACTCTTCTAAGGTTGAGACTATTTGCATTGCTATTTGAATGGAGTAGCGTGTAGAAGATGATTCTAACAAAAAGGCTAGAATAGTAGCACTATTTGTTGTAAGAACAACAACTCATACCATTGTTGCTTTGCTAGTTATAAATATTCTAGTGATAGATTTGCAGCATGAGTTAAAATCCATCATAGAAACGCTTGGTGATCTCAATATCAACGTAGTACAATTATGTGAAAAGAGGAATCATAATGTAGAGGGTAGATCTAGAGGGTATGGAAATTATCCTATGAGGGGAAATCCACCGTAAAGAAATTTCACAGTTTCATGCTTTGGTTATGGATGTCCTCATTTCCATATGAATTGTCCTAATCTTTGACAACATGATGGAGTTAGACACAACAATCCTAATCATGCTCCAAGTCAATTGAAGTACAAGGGATTAATATCTATTGATGTGTTTCCTCACCATTGCACGTTTAAAAATGGAGAGAACTCTATGAGTTCAAGAGTAAATATTCTTGCACAAGAAAAAAAAAGAGCAAGATTTGTAGAGGAGTCCATATCAAAGAAGGATCAACTGAGCTAGAGCACTCGATCAAGTGGTGTGAGTCAAACGAGAGGACCAAAGTTGAGAATGAATGATTTTTCCATTTCGTCTACCCAACTCAAATACGATGTGGTAAAGGATGTAGGGAATAAAAAAAACAATATAATTGTTGGCCAATTGATTGATCTAAATCCTAAGTTGAGAAAGGAGTTTAGGGGATGTTTAAGTTCCAAAATGACAAAGAAGCAAAGATCCAAATGGAAAGTTTCCATGACAAATGTTGGAGTATGAGTGCTGCATGTTGCTATCTTGAGGGTATGTACTCAACTTCAAAGATTGAAGTACACATTAGGACATGTGTAACAGACAAGTTACACAAAGGAATGCGAAGTATAGTGAATGTGAGTTCGTTCTCTTGGGAACGGAGCGTTAATTCACTACCAATAGCGGAAGTGTGAGTTTAGTCGTCTTGGACATTCACGGTCCCAAGAGCTGTGCAAATGAGTAACATCCTGGTATGTCATTTGACTGGACCATTCAACAATCATCCATCAGAACATAGATCTACACACTTAATTGAATTACTCCTTGAATTTATTGATGGTAAAGTAGATCTTTTTTATTACAAGTTGGGCGAGAGTTCGACGAAGTTCTACTGGTGAAATTTCATCTGACCATGGCCCATGGACGAATACCCGGGTATTTTCATAGGTATTCTGCTCCAATCTATGTTGAGCAAATGTAACTCACACAAGCTTCTTGAGCTCTCGTTCTATCATGACTACATTTGCGGTTCTCAATGAATACTTGCAACTAAGAAAGATATTCATTCTCTAATTCTACTATTATTTATACACATTCTAACACTTGTTCCTAACCGTTGTCTACATGGATCAACCTCTTCTACTCCTCGGGAAAAAATCTGCATCTTTTGATGTTGACTCCATCCTCCATGCAAACGCATCGACGCTTATTTGCAACTCCCGGATGTCCTCTACTATCTACATTTTGTGCACTCGCATTGCTTCTTAGCATTCCCGACCCATGATTTCGTACATCTCCTTCCGTCTTTCCTTCAAATTGACAGGATGGTTCATTATCTCACTAAGCCGTTCCAACCACTTCGCTTCAACTTCGTCACATCCGGCAAAAAGATACTGCGAACACCTACTCGTCAAAATTTCTAATCTACCTGATCTTTCTACATCGACTTCATGCAGCTGCCACTTCACATTCTATAATTGCTAGTGCAGCTTCGTATTTTTTGTATTTACCCTTCTTCTTGCGGGTTTCATCCTTCAATTTAGTCGGTTCCTATCTTGTTTAATTCCATAAGAACTGACACTATGATATTCTCCAATTTTTGTGCCAGCTGCATCACCAAAGAAATATGTTCTCCCCCATCCTTTGTAGTCTTCATTTTAGGTCATGAGACCTTTAATACCAGGCTTTGGGGCTGCACAATTTCCTTCATCTTTCTGTTCTTCGGAACCGGTTTCCTGATCTCCTCTACACTCGAGCTTTGCCTCACCACTTCTCCAACTAAGTTGTCCCTTCCGAATATTGACTCCTCAATGTCATGCATGACATTGAGGAGTCGGGCCACTACTGGCTTCATCAACATTGGCCTCCTTACAATCTCTTCCACTTCAAGATGATACTTCTTCCTTTCTAGTGGTGTCAGTCACCCCATTCGTGAGTACACATGTATCAAGAATGAAGAGATATACACCACCACCTTCTCTCCCACACTCAACTTTTCTACCATTGCTTGCACATTCCTAGCGAAGATCTCTCCATAGTTCATCCTTATTGTTCCTCTCACGAATCCTTCCACTATCCTCACCTTATGCATACAGACATAGGTGGTTCTTTGAGGTGAGAATAGCTGGTTGAGTGTATACATGATCTTCCTCCTAAAATCATCCTTGATGAAGTCGATCTTGTAACCATTTGTCCCTTTACTTCCCTGTGGGTCGAACCACTTAGATTCATCAAAGGCAAATCCAGTGTGCAATGCTGACCCCTCCTAGTCAATGCCATCCTTTTCATTTGCGTAATCTCTCCCTAGCACTTCAACCCACAAGATGGCATCCCAAGAATCGGGATACCCTCTCCAACCGATTAGATTTTTTGTTTTTTTTGTCCAAACTTTTTCACACAACTCGGGTCAAACATAGTCTCATCGTCATGCTAGAAATTCTCCTCCTATCCTCTTCAATCTTTGCATGTCTTTCGCCATCCAATTGGGCTTTGACACTAACGGCCTGAACACTCCTACTGGCAACTTCTGGACGGATGGCAACCTCCCGAGCGCTTGAGCGAATTATTGATTGTTTCTTCTCGCTCCATCCGCGCATTGCACTTACACATCGACACTTGCTCTCTCGTCGACACTACTACTACTCCTCTCCCAACCCTAATCCTAATTACTACTCCCGTCGGTTCTTAACAGCCTATTCATACCTCCATATTCGGACTTGTAAGGCTTATTTGTATTTGTCAAGCCACCTTTTCTCCAAATATTATTCTTTTTATTCATAAAAACAAAAAAACAAGCTCAACTCTCCTAACTAGGGTTCTACAACATGATATTTTGGATGTGCTCATGGATGAAGGATCTATTGTGAACGCCATATCCGAAGATCTATTGTGAATGCCGTGTCAGAATATTTGTTGAAGAAGTTGGGGATTAAGCCTTCTAGATCATCCAACATCATTGTTGGAATGGCCAACAAGCAAAAGGTGCAACCCATTGGAATCGTGGACAAGATGGTCGTAAGTGTGATGATAGTTCAAATCTTGTTGTCTTTTCAGTGCTTGAGGAGGCTAGCTATGATTTGTTATTAGGAAGGCCTTGGTTGAGGGTGGTGAGGATTACGGATTGATGACACAAGGGTTACCTTCATATAAAGCCAAAGAATCATCAAGTGAAGATTTTTTTTGACAAGTGGTGGAGGGGCAGTATCAAGCTTGGATAGGCCTACCGATGATTACAGAGAGTCTAAAAGTGAGAAAAGTGACAGCTTTTCATAGGTTGACACCAACATGTCGACCGATAAGAATATCTTGTTTGAAGACACTTCGGAAGATGATGTTTAAGTACAAATTCTTGCAGCAATGGATATACTTCATGGGCTAAGGATGATGAACGATCCCGACAAGAATGAGATGAGTGAAGAGGAGATTATTCAATAGCTCTCCACTCTCAAGTTTGGTGGTCCCAAGGTTACTATAGAGGAAAAGGCAAGCTTCTTGGATATATTTTGCAAATATATCCATGTCTTTGCCTTTAGCTACAAGGATTTGAAGCAAGTAACCTTAGAAACTCACCGCATTGAGTTAGAGGAGAAAGTTTGTCCATCACGTCAAAAGCAAGGTCGAATAAATCCACTTACAGTTATGGTAATGAAGGAGGAGATTGATAAGCCAAAGGCGGCCAATTTCATCTATGAGGTAGAAAATTCCGAATAGCTTTCTCCTATTGTGATAGGGAAGAAGAAAAATGGTAAGCTCTGTGTATGCCTAGATTCAAGAAGTTGAATGTTATCACGAAGAAGGATTATTATCCTTAACATTGCATAAATGAGATTTTAGAGGAGGTGACAAGTCATTAGTGGTACAGTTTTGGAGATGGTTATAGTGGTTATAACCAAATTCAAATTGCCCCGGAAGATCAGCTCAAAATCACTTTTACCACTCCATGGGAAACTTTTGTCTTGAGGGTAATTCCCTTTGATCTATGTTATGCTTTATCAAATTTTCAAATGTTCATTAACAAGGTATTTGAAGATTTTATTGGGAAGTTTGTGCGAGATTTCATAGATGATTTTTGTGTGTACAAGAGCAGTATGATCATTTTGATTATTTGATCAAAATTTACAAGGATTGGAAACAACAAAGGTCTCGCTCAATCTAGAAAAATGCATTTTTGGATGAGAGTAAGGTTTTTTGTTAGGGCACATCATCTCCAAGGATGGTAAAATGGTGGATCCAAAAAAGATGAAATGCATCCTTGACTTGTCTTTTCCTATGAGGTTGACCAAGTTGAGTGAGTTTCTTGTTATGGTGGAATATTATCAAAGGTTTTTCTTTTCATTCTCCAAAAAAGTTTACGGATTGACGATTTACATGAAGAAGGGGATGGATTACAAAATAATCTTCAAGGATGAAGAGGCGGTGGTAACTTTCAAACTTAAGAAGGTGTTGATAACGGCTCCTGTTTTAGTGAAATCAAAATGAGATAAACCTTTCATTCTCTACATAGATGTATCAAACATTGCTATAGGATGCATTCTAAGTCAATAAGATGATGATAATCATGATCATCCAATTGCTTATGCTAGTAGACATATGGTGCAAGTAGAGAGAAGTTATTTAATGACAAAAAGGGAGGCTTTGGATGTGAAATCTTCTCACTCAAGAAGTTTTGACATTATCTATTGGGAGGAAAATTTACTATTGTTACATATCACAAGGCTTTGAAGTACATTTTCAACAAGCCTAATACTAAGGGTAGGATAGCAAGATAAAAAATTTTACTAGTGAAGTTGGATTACATCATTGAGGATCGACCCGATAAGAAGCATGCTAATGTTGATTTTATGTCTTGAGCATATGATGAGGAGGGAGATCAACCGATGGATGATACATTTCCATATAAGGATTTGCTGATGATGGACACCATAACGGAGATACTTGCGGAATACAAGGAGATATGGGATTTCATCTCGGAAGGAGAGTTTTCGCAAGGCATGCATTCACGGGAGAGGAATACATTGGTGAAGAGATGTAAATCTTATACCATCATAGAGAATGTGTTGTTTCATCAAGGAGCATATGGGTTACTCAGAAGAGTTGTTGGGAGGGAGGAGTCAATTCAACTCATGAAGAAGTCTTATGAAGGCTGAGTATGTGGAGGATATTTTTCATTAAAGGTAATAACATTTAAGATCCTAGATGCATGTTATCATTTGACCCTTGAATAGGACCCTTGAATCTTACTCATGAGGATAACAAGTTCATTGTGATAACTACAAATTATCTAATCAAGTGAATAGAAGCTAGACCTATAAAATCTACTACTGAGGAGGAAGTGGGTAGATTTCTTTTTGAGAGAATAATAACAAGATTTGGATGCAATCTAAAAATTGTGTGGGATAGAGGTGGTGAGTTTGTTGGAAGCATTATACAAGCCATGTTAGATCATTTCTCTATCAAGGCAAGGGTGACTATTTCCTACAAACCAAATGTTAACGAGTTGGTAGAGCAAACCAACTACACATTTTGCATGATGTTAGCCAAGGATGCATACATGGACAAGAGCAAGCAAAATTGGAACATGAGGCTACATGCTATCTTGTGGAAGTATCGGACGACTTGGAATATATCAACAAGATACTCACCTTTCCGTATGGGATATGGTGTTGAGTAAAAACTTCCAATTCAATTTGATTTGACAACCTTCTTAATTATCCATCAGAAGTTAAATACAACGAATGGAACAAAAGCTATCAAATCAAGTTGTCAACAATTGTTACAGTTGGAGGATGCGAGAGATGTGGTCATATATGTGTGGAATGGGCTCAACAGAAGAAGTATCATGATAATCAACTTGGGAAGAAGAAGATGAAAGCTTTTAAAGAGGTTAATTGGATGATGCATTACGACTCGATTAGATATAAGAGGGCTAGAAAGAAGTTTCTCCAAAAGAACTTTGGTCTTTTCATAGTTCACAAAGTGTGGGGTGTAACAGACAAGTTACACAAAGGTTTTGTCTTTACCAATTGTAAAGAATTAAAGTTCGTTCCCAAGGGAATGAGGTGTTAATTCACTACCAGCGACGAGTATGTGAGTTTATCCATTTTGTAGAGAAGGAGAATGCTCAACTTCGGGAGACAGTGCAAGACCTGAAGAGAAGACTGATTTTAAAAAATACCTTAAAAAGATTTATAATATTGAATAATTAAAATGTTATTTATAAAGATTTATAAAAAATATATCACAAAGTGTTGAATGTTAAACTATTTTTGAAAAAAAAATTCTTAGTTGTAACTTTTCTTTACTCTATATATAGGTCTATGTATTTTTTAAATTTATAGAAAAAAATACTAATCATAAAAATTTAATATGTTAGCAATTTGAGATAAAATCTACTCTTCAATAGTGTATCCAAATCATATTATGTATGATAGTATGAATTATCTTGCATGATATCATTATTTTTTTTAAAGATACATGATGTATTATTGGATTAAAAATATGAAATATTATGCTAAATTAAATTGACTTAAAAATATTTTATATAAAATAAATTAAAAATTTGTATGTAATTTTTTCACATTATTGTCATAAATTTTTTATTCATGTAAATAAAAGGTTCTTCATAATTTGAATATAATTATTTTTTTCATTTGAATTTAATCATAATTTGCAATTAAAATTTGATCATCAAAATTTACTTTCACATAACTAGACATAAGCTACCTAAAGCATATACAAAATTTGATGTGAAAAAAATTAATTAGTCAAATCATGAATTCATGTGATTATAAATTTTTTATTCAAATAAATTAAAATCAAAACGATTCATTACATTTTATAAGATTGAGGATCTAATATCAATAGTTAAATATTTGATTAAAATCTTAGTGTTGTTATTACTTTAAAGTGAAAAATTAATTTTTGTTTTCAAATGATACAAGAGGAAGATTAAAATTAATATTATGAATTAGAAGTAATTAATTGGAGCTCTAATCTTCACAAACATGGAAAAAAAATAACTTAAGATCCCTTTCATTTCTTAATACAAATAACATGTCTAGCATAGAAATGGACTTTATTTTAAATTCAAGGGAGTTCATATTTTTGAATTTCTCGATATTTTGGGATCAAAGTTATAATTTCGATTGTATGAAAAATATTTTGGCAATTTAGGTGATCAAGCGAGGGTTTTTGAGTAAATTGACCTCGACAACTAATATGTAATGGCGCTGGTCTACTGAGAGAATCAAATGAAAAGATAACATGAAGAGGGAAGGCTAAGAGATAGGAGTCTTATGAATATTTGTCCTTCAAAGGTTTTTACGGGTCACATCCATCAGTTGAGGTAAGGTATTCGGTAAGAAAGGCTATACACTTGACAGGAATAATCCAGTACATACTTATCTTCCAAGGGCATGACCCTAGAAACCAGTAAGGGATTACAGAAGATAGGAGACATAATATCCAAGAAGGAAAGGAAATAAATGCGCATGTTGAAATTCATGAAATCACGCTCATAACCACCACGTCGTCTGATGACCCTTTGACGAAGGTCAGATCGATCCTCCGCCAACACACGTAGACTATCAAGATGGAGGTTCATCACGACGAACCCAGGTTACATCGAGTCAGCAGGTCTCGTGACTTCGTCTTCGTGGTCTTCGTTTCAAGCTCTTGTCATTCGTTGCTTGTACTGTGGCACATTGGAGATTAATTCAGAGTCCGCTGCGTCTACTATTGAAGGATATACACATGTGATTCTCTTAATGGCCAGTAGTACAGTGCTAAGAGTACTGTAAGTTCTAGCGTCGTTGGTAGATAATACATTAAGTACGGTAATAGTCCTACTATGTCATAATTACGCTTATTCTCGTTTACTAGATCAGTAGTGCGGCACCTGGGGTACAGAGCTGAAGGTGGATATGGATTCTGGATCTACTTCGGAAGGGAGTAGCAGCGGCGTAGGGCAAGACCCGGCACGATTTGGTCGCGGTTCTTACGGTCATATCAAACTTCAACCCTTCACTGATTGCGAGGGGAGGTTCGACAAGCCACGCGTCACCTCGATCCAACGTCGTTGGTAGCTCAGTTATGAAGAGTCAGGTCTCATGGAAAGCCCCCTATTGTGGGGTCTAGGACGTTACGAGCTTCTTCAAAGTCGCCAGAATCAGCAGAAAAGTACTTCGGTCGCATCTTGTGTCGCGACTGGCGTCTCTGTTCGATTCTACACAGTCGACAGTGTTGCCGCAGATTCTTTCACTTTCGCGCCAACTAACAGCAGTCGCGGCTCTATCACCATACCCGGTTTAGGCCTCCTTCGAAACTGCGCCACAAAACGGAAGAGAACGTGGTGGGACCACGAAATCTCCGTGAATCGGACCATGTCTTGAAATTGCATCAAGGGTTCACGCTATTCTTGATTCGGTGTGTCTGGGGAATCTCTCACGACGTCGGTTCTTCCTGTCAGACGCACGAATCATATACAGCGACGTAGAGGGACGAGCTGGGCGGACGACGAAGTTCATGGAACCTGGTTCTCATTTCAGAGAACCTGGTTTAAAAATAAACTAGGTATACATATTGAGTGGTGCGGACCGAGTGGTAGGGTCCCTCGGGTACCGAGCCTGAGGTTCTGACTAGGATTGTTAGGGCAGGAGTCCACATGCTTATGGCGCGATTCTTACGGGACCCCAGGCCAGGAAATAGGGGACTAGTTGTAATTATGATGCCCTACCAGGCTTTTGCAGTATTACACAAATCCACGACGTCGGCAGAAAAGCGGATCGTGACGTGGGTAGGTCATGGAGTATGAAGTAAACGACAGTCGGGGAGTACGGAGAATACCTTGGTCAAGATAGGCGGCTGAAAATATGATATCTCTGTTATGTAGAAAATATAGGAGTCTGTTCATGGCAGAGGCCTGAATTTCGTTTTCCAAACAATTTGAACTTCCCAGGAACCAAGTAATATTCGAACCAGTTAAGAGCTTCACGATGGTGGCCAGTGTGAAATGAGATGTTAAAGACATAAATTCAGTCTATAAATTTCCCGCCTTGGGATGTTAACAAACGAATGATGTTGAAGTGCAAGCCAGGAAGCATCCAAAAAGTGCAGAGTAGATACTTTGGCTCTATGGAGAGCTTTGCCACGAGTTTGAGAGGCTGAAGTTAAGAGTAGATTTTTCATTTTGCTTATTTAAATCAATGGCAAAACTGATCATTAAAAGTATCATCACGAATCACCTAATACTCAATTGCAAATCGGATGACTCGTTGTTTGTCATATGATCTATATTAATACATAGCCGTCCTACACCAACACAAGTGTACCACAATAATCTTTTCTACTCTCAAAACATCCACAAGGTCATTCCGCTCATAACCATAGCATAAAAGATAGATTACACTCAAGGTAAACTCACTTTGTGCTTCAAAGACTCCAGGTTCTCGCATTAACTATTCTCCACTATAGCCGAATTCTCAAAGTCTCAACTTCAAAAATTGCCTTCCAAGTAGCCCTAAGTCGAACTCTACCTCTTGAGCCCTAGGTTTCCTAACGGTGATGTTGGCCCTAACGGCCATTCCAGTCCGAACGACATTAAATGCACGATAGGCTTCAACTGATGTATTTGCTGATGCATACACTAACAAACCTAACTAGGGATGCCGTTTGAAACTTCAATAATATTATAGTGGGCCAACATTTATAATAGTGTACCTTGCATTGGTTTTCTTTGGTGGGTTTTTTTTTTCTTCGATACTCATCATTATCATCACAAAAATGATTGCATGCCAAAATATGATTATATATTTACACGAAAAATATCTTAAAATATGATTAATTAAAAAATATACTTGAATCAAACTATGATGAACTGTAAGAGAAAAAATTGCTAAAATACCCTTGTATGTAGAACGATTGAGATAACAATAGTCTTGCAATCTTGATCATAATAAATTGAAGAATTAACTAAACATATTGAGGATGATGCAGTTGAAAAAGTACAATGTATGCACATGCTCTCTACTTGCTTTTACTCTAACTTAGGCATCGCTTCTTAAGCCTGAGTTCTTGTTAAAACATAGACATATGTTCTCTAGTTGCTTTTACCCTTGTCAACTAAAGTATTAATTCTCTTCCTCAAAGTGATTCTTACTCCCTATCCACAAAAAAAGTAAGTATTACAATTTTAGTTAACTCTAAAAGCTTCCAAACCATTTTATTTTAAAAAGAATGAAATTTTTGTAATTCTTAAAATACATATATTATTTGATAATATGATTCTTTTATTCAAAAAAGAAATATAAAATTCAATCCTACTCCACACATATGTATCAAGAAATTACTTTATATGATAATAAATTTCACTTTAAATAGTGTGCATCAACTTTTGAACATTAATAAGATGTGAACAACAAATAGAAAGTTTAAAAGATTACAAGTAATGCACACTAGGAAGAGTATACTTTCTTATCTATAATAATAATTATTATTATTATGCATAATTTTTTGTTCACATCTTAATAATGTGCACTATATGATGCACACCAATAAAATCAATGTACCTTTATTAAAATTTTAACTTTTTAATTTGCTTTTACATCATTAATTTTGGACTCAATATAGACTAAACTTTAAATAGTCCAATAACTATATACATTTAGCAAATATCACATTTTATGATCAAACATTTACATTTATTATGAAACTAAACCTGATTAATAAACATAATCTAGTTTTGTACTCCTAATAAACAACAAGTATAAATTTTCATGACTTATGTCACGGCATATCTAGTTAGGTAGGTGCACGTATCCATGAGTAGATACAGCAGTTAGTACCGTTCGAATTAGAACTGATGTTAGGGCCGACATGGCCGTTAGGAGTCCTAGGGCTCAAGGGGTAAAGTTTAAATGAGGGCTCCTTGAAGGGCAGTTTTCGAAGTTGAGCCTTTGAGAATGTGGTTATGGTGGATAGTAATAAAAAAACTAATTATTAATTTTTTTTGATATAATAGCTAGTGTGGGGACCTGGAGTCTTTGAAACACAAAGTGGATTTAGCTCGACTATAATCTCTCTTTTATGCTATGGTTATGAGTGGAGTGTCCTTGTGGATGTTTTGAGAGTAGAAAAGATTACTTCAGAAATTCAAAGTGGATTCTATTGTGAGAATTGTGAGTTCTTGGAAAGCTGAAGGTGTTTTGGCGAGTTTGGATTGATGGTAGCTTGGATATGTTGGCTGTTGAGTGTGCATAGCTTTCATGGAGTGAAGCCCATGGTGATGATCTAGAAGTAGAGTCGATTCAAAGTTGATTTGATCACTTTCAAATTTTTATATTTTTTATTTATGTGTAAATCCAAATCGGAAATTTTTGAGGACGGAAGGGTTGTTAAAAATTGACAAAGTGGGTCGATGCTTATAGTTATCTTGGGGCATTAAATTGAGATTGGTCGAAAGAGATTTTGAACAGAAGTGCTTGAAGTCCAAGATTTGGTATTTCAAAATTTTTGGATTGAAAATATGATCGACATGCTATTAGATTATCATATAATGTCCGTTTGATTTGAAATTTGATGGGGTCAAAAAAGATGTAAAGTTTGTCGCAAGGGGGTAGGGACATAATTATGACATTGTTAGAATTGTAAAATTTTGATGCTTAGGGGTCTGAGATTGGAGTTGAAGATTATTAGAGTACGTAGAAGTTTCAAACGGTGTCCGTTTGCGAAAAAAAATGTGTGTTAGATAGCAAATTGAAAAAAATTAATTTAAAACAACACCTTATACACTCGGATTACCAGTGTCAAATTATTAATTTGGAGAGCAAAAGATCTCCAAAATCAAGTTTTTGTGTTTTTAAATACCCTTCTAAGGCTATGTTAGTACGGGTTGGGTTGGTTTGATCCCTTTGAAATGCAATATTATTATTTATGTTTTTTGTGATTGATATACCTCCATCTCTGCTTCGTGTTTGTGCACCACGTTTATTTTTGTTAGTGCTTTGTTGTTTGGAGTGTTAGTGCTCCTATGTGTTGCCGATAGTGAGGCTGGGTTTACGAACTAGAGAAGGCTATATGTGTGTTGGATCTGTTTGGAGGGATTAGCAGAGGTTTGGCTGATGTTTTGAAGTCTGGCATACGAGTACATGGCGCGGATCATTACGCCATGTGGCACAGTTGGTGCGGAGATACCCAAATCTTTTACGAATGTCGGCGGTTCAAGGATATCAGCAGGCCTTGCGGTCAGATATTTTGTTGGGGCGCAAGACCTTGCTCGACAAGGCACCATACATTTGGTTATTGCTAGATGGTCATGTCAGGGACACACACAGGCTGGTAATGGTCATGGGCTACATGATTCATGTTCTGACATGTTTTGGGAGATGTTCCGTGTGTTACGTTCTCTCCAGTCACATCAGACCTATTCTCTGGCATACATTTTGGAGAATGTTCCCTTGTTGGGTGATTCACGTGCACTAGTGATGACTAGTGCACATCATGTGCGGTCCTGGATTGTACCATCGGTATTGTTGGATGCAACGAGAGTATGATCTCATGCACACCATCCAAGTCTATGGTGGACAAACCTTCTTCCAAGGGAGGTTTTATGAGGATCTATGTATTGTGATGTTTGATGTCACAGCAATGTATGTTGTGATGCGATGTGTATGTGCACGATAAAATAAAGATTATATCTGAATAAATGTGCATGAATATACCCGCAAAAGGGATGTGTTCAAAACATTCAAACAAGTTTCATAGTGTTTTATATAATATAAACTTGAATAATAATAAAAAAATAAGTAAATTAACATTTCAAAATATTTTATCTACTTATTCACAAACTCCGATGTAATAAAAATTAAATCATATATATTAGTTTATTTAATAATTTTTTTTCAAAAAATTATTAAATAAAAAATATAGTGAATTTGAAGATAATGAGACCAAATTTTAATCATTAGTGTTTTAATATTTAAAATTACTTCAAAATTTTAATATATTTATATATCAAATTTTTAAATATCAACATGAATGAAATAATAATATTATAATCTATGGATAAAATATTAAAAAATACTATACTTTATATATGTATAAAGTTAAACATATTACTCAAATATTTATTATTTTATTTTATTTGAATCTAAAATATAAATTTATTTATTTATTTATTTTATATGACATTATAGTACAAGATATCAAAATATGAAAAATTTTAATTTTTTAATTTTTAAAATTTAATTATTAATTATTATTAAATTATAACATATATATTAAATTTTTATAAATTATTTTTTATAAATACTAACTATTTTATGTCTTCATTTACTTTGTAAAATGGTATTAGAACCTAGAGTATGAAAGATTTTTGTTACATTGATACACAAAGATATCATAAAGAAAAAAAAATCCAATTAATCAAAAGACAATGGATATATTCAAGTAAATATCAAAATAAATCAAAATCAGTTTAATCTGAATTCTAGATGATAATTTTTTTATATATTTGTTGTGTATGGTAGTATATAGCTTATGATTTCAAATTTCATCTAAGTAATGAATTTGAGTTTCAAAAACTCAATAAAAGTCAAAATATTGTACATCAATATACATCTTATTGTAAGATAAAGAAAATTGAATTAAAAAAAATTTTGAAACATAATTTAAACTTGGAAATAATTTATTTTGATCAAATTTTTTAATTATACATTAAAAAAATTTAAATAAAATACTTAACAACTGAAATTTAATAAATAATTTTTAATCTTAAAATTCAAATTGATAATTGTTTACAATTATTAATTTTTAAAATTTAAAGAAATATTTAAAATTAAAATTTTAATCCATGCAAAATTAAATTTATATAATAATTATTGGAAATTTAGAATTTTTCACGCAATGTATCAATATTTTTAATCAAAAATAATTTTAAAGATATATGTATTTTATTTTTATAATTTTATATAAATTTTTTATTTATTTTTTTATTTATATATCCTTATTTATTTAACAATAAAATTTGAATTAAAAATATTTTCAATTTATTCTTGTTATTTTTTAATTTTTTATTTAATTTTTTAATTTTATTTAGTTTTTTATTATTTAGGGTTTTCATTTTATTTTATTTTATTTTAATATTTTAAAAAATAATTATAAATTTTTTTATAACTTTCAAATCATGATTTGACATAAAAAATAAAATTATGTCTTAAAATATATTTTTCAAAATTTTCACATAATATTATAATGTAAAAATTATCACCATGTATTTTTTGATAAATTTATTAATTTTAATTATTTAAAATATGTAAATCTAAAAAAAAATCTAAAAAAATTATCATAAGATGAAATTTTTGAAATAAAATATTATTGAAATTTTTGAAATAAAATATTATTGAAATTTTTTTTATTACATTAAAAAAAATTTACCACTAATTTCTTGTTATGAAATAATTATATTTTTTTTACACTTTTTAGATATTGGCTTAATTTGATAGTGGTATGTAGAGCTCTCGCTTTGGTGCGAAGGGTCTAAAGGAGAATTTTTTTACTTTACAAGGTCAAAAAAATACTTCTTTGGCTTTACAAAAGAATCACCCAAGGCCGGAAATGGCAGGTCTGCACACGATATTGGGAATAAGGCACGTAGTGCATTTAAAATAAAAACTCCAATTAATCCACCAAATCTTTGTTTATCTTCAAACCAATTCATTAAAAACATAAAAAAAAATTCTCAATAAAATAAAATAAAATATTTTTATGATAAAATTTACAATGTGCTTATTGCACATGCGTGTAATATTTATCTATGTGTAAACATAATTAACTAATAAAACTTAAAATATTTAAATCCTTATATTCATTGTAACTTTTCTTTTATTTGAACATCATCACACTCTTGAAAATTTTATTTCAATATAAAATTTATAGATAGTATTTTTTTCACTTGAAAAAATAAATTAATAAATAATAGTGTTTTCAAAAATATATATGAAATGATGTTTTGATATGAATCATTGAATATTATTTCATAATAAAAAATCATTATCAATATAATTAATTTTTTTAAATACATAATATAAATAACAAATTCAATGATAATTTTAATATCACATAAAAATTTTATTTTTTTTAATATGCTCAAATTTTTTTTGTCGTGTTGTGACGCGATTACTATGAGAAGATGATGACATGTGTTATTTTCAAAACCGTTGTTACAAAGATGATACTTTAGGTCAGGATAACAAATTACTCATTGTAAAGCTGTTAAGAGCCCACAGTTGGATTGACTTGGTAGGTTGAGGATATTGATAAGACTCCAAGAGATATTATCTTGGAGCTTATCAAATATAAAGCGTAATCATAGCGCAAAGGGGAAGGGAGAGATCTAGAACATCACTTTGATGACTAAGGAGCTTATCTCATCAAAATGGAGCCGATATGGGACATGGATAGAGGACAACATGATTATCAAGATGTACCGATGCCCAATCCATTTGTCATCAACATCATGTGTTTTCATCATGATCACTTTTGGGCATTGTTAATATATCATTTTGGAGATAACTTTATATAACAAATGATGAACTCTCCAAATCCAATTATTCTTCTAGTTGTTTCCTACGGTACGATTTGGGATCTAACAGTCCATATTTTCATTTAGTTTGAACTTTATGGATCTGAACTTGCTAGTAGTGATGACTTTCAACACATGGGTTCCAATCCATCACTATTGTTTACCGAAAGCAAGCAGGATTGAGTTGATTGTTAGTAATTTTGGCGAATTTTTTTTTTTTAAGTTATAAACTCTCAGGTTCCATTTGTAGTTCTATTCATACTCAACTGGTTTTGAGTTGTTATTTAGACTCTTTACTAGTAGTAGCTTATATTATTTATATGATGGTTGATTAATGTATTTAGGTTAGTTGTAAAACTCTAAGTTTACATAAAACTAATTTGGCCACACAAGAGGTCAAAAAAATCAATATTCATTCTCAATGGTCATGAAATTTGGATCAATGAGGTCACTTACCTAAAGTTCTTTAATGTTTTGAGGAGTTTTGGAAACTTTCCTGGGGATCATTCACATATTTGGAGAAAGTGCTGGAAAGCTTATGACAAGAACTACAAGGTGGACTCAAGAATGGACTGTCAATCTATTGTGATAATTTGAAGTTGAAAGTTGAAATTCAGACCATAGAGTGTATTTGAAACTATTTTGAGAAATCTAAGAAGTTTTTGAGGGATCTAATTCAATTTCCATATAGTTTAAACTTGGGTTTGTGTTTGGATTAAAATTTTAACTAATTGGAGGAGTTTTAAGCATAGAACAAAAGCTTGAAATTTGCGTAAATAGTCAGAATTGCAAGATTGCATTCAATATCACAAAGTTAGGATAATGATGATAACTTTTGCTATTGAAAGTTTTCATCAATAAAACTTTCTATATTTGAAGCTTGAATGATAAAAGATCTTCTCATAAAATTTGAAAACAATTAAAATGAATTATTGGGATGTGTGAGGGTTTTAATATACATGGGTTTGCATATTGCCTTGTGATACAATGTATAATTAGAGAATTATTTCGAAAGATCTGGAAGTGAAAAACATAAGGAAATATTATAAGAGCACAAAGAGGTTGTAATGTCATTCTTTGTGAAGTTTGGGCAAGAGTTAATGGTTCAATTGTTGAATAATATGATCTTTTTATGCAAAAACTTTATTGGTTGTAATAAACCCGAATGTGAATTAGTGAGGAGGAGAAAGAGAGAATAACAGCTCACATGAGGATGATGAAAGTTTTTTTACAGCCAAACGTTTAGATGTTCTCAAGCAAAACAATGTCCTTGTGATAATGCATGAGTCTATCACTACTTGTAATTAGATTATAATCACATCAAATAAATAAATAAATAAAAATAAAAATAAAAATATAACATATTTATACAATATATGATTGACATGTGTCAAATTAGATATATATTTTTATTTTAAAAATCTTTAAAAATATAATAACAAATTATTGATTATATTTTTTTAAATATAATTTTATGATTAAAAGATTCATTGATTGTTAAATAATTTTGTAAACAAAGGTTAAAAAATGATGTGTTTGTATTGATAAAATTGGATTTAAAAATTTATATAAAGTTAAAAAATTCATATAAATTAAAATATTAATATCAATATATTTATAATTAATAAATTTTTTAAATAATTGTTTTAATTTTATATAAAATTATTTCAAATTGATTTTTTTATTACATAAAATGTAATTTTAAATGAAAAATTTATTCATAATAACTCTAATAATAAAAAATATTATTCCAAATATAAAAATATTATAAGCTGTTTAGAGATCATCTACATTTGTTTACAAAATAATTTGTTATAATATGTGTCATGATTTAAAATATCTTTAATAAATTATAATTATTTTGATTGAAATAAACCAAATCTTTATTTTTGATACAATATGTGAACATGCTAATAGAGTGTAATTGGTCATCTTCCTTAGAAAGCATGCATCACTCTCCCCATTTCGTCCCCATCCTAAGTATATATGATGTGACTATAATATAATAATTATTATTTTGACTCAAATAAATCAAATCTTCATTTTTGGCAGAAGATTGAAAAATGTAGAATTGATGCATCCACCTCCTAGCTTCATTCCCATTCTAGGCATGGACGATGTGACTAGAATAAACAATAGGAACTATAGGTCAAAATGATAGAATTTAAGAACTTAGTGTGGATTAGACATCTATTACAAATACAAACATGAGGTCGGTTTTATCAGCCTATGGTTGAAATTGGGATACTTAGTCATGTACTCTAAGTACTAGTGCAAGTCCATATTATCATATGCTAACGAAAAGATTTCATCGGAATAACATCCTTTCCCTTTAGTTTTTAAATAGTTCCCTCGCTACGGTGGAAAATGAGGAAAACATATGATGCTTTATTTTATATCCACTTGTAATGTACTCAATCCTAGTATTTACAGAATCTTTTCATTGGTGTGTGCTTCTTTTGGGATCATTTAGGGCATTAGAAGTATATAATTTCTTTCATACATGTTGCGCAAATAGCTACAATTGATAGCAAAATTTGTAATGTGTGAATGTGGTAGTGTTTTGTCCACTCTAAAGAAATTAAATCTCTCCTCCACTTATAAAATTCTATCATGTTGTATAGAATTGTAAATATATTGGCATTGTCTTGCCTAACCATGCATGTTGCACTCTTTTGCTAGATGGAGATAATACTAAATTTATTTGGATTTAGAAAAACATGGGTTTTTAAATTTCAATCTTTAAAAAAGTTTTATGCAATGTACTTCTAATTCACAATTATACTAACTGAGATTAAAAACAAGTTCAAAACATGTATATAAAATCTTTGCTTCTAGTAGAAGTACATCTTTTGTATCATTGCAATATTACATCTTTTGCATTTGAAGTTGACAACAACATTGTCATGTTGTGATAGAAATACTATAAGAATATGATGATATGTGTTATTTTCAAAATTATTTTTCATAACGATGATATTTAAAGTCAAGATAATTGATGGTTCATTGTAAGGCTATTAAGAGCCCATAGTTGTATTGATTATATAGGATGAGGATATTGATAATACTCTTAGAGATATTATCTTGGAACTTAACAAATGTAAAGAGTGGCTAGGGTGCAAAGGAAAAAGGAAAGATATGAGACGTCGTTTTACGAAGAGAATTTATCTGATCATATATGGGACATCGATATATGACAATATGATTTTTCAAATTTATTTATGATCACATATCATGATCATTTTTTAGCATGATTAAAATATCATTTTGGAGATAATTTTATGCTACAAGTGATGAACTATCATAACACGTTTGTTCTTGTTATTGTCTCGTACAACATAATTTAGTATTGACAATATACATTTTGATTTAGTTTAAACGTTATGGATTTGAAGTTTCTAGTGATGATGACTTTTGACACATATTTTATAATCCATCATTATTGTTTATCAAAAGTAAATCATATGGAGTTGACAAGGAGTATTATTCTTAAATAATAAATTCAACATTTCCATTTGTAGTTTCATTTTGACTTAGCTGAATTCAAATTGTTATTTTGACTCTGTATTAATAACAATTTGAATTTTTTATATTATGGTCAAGTAATATATTTAGTTTATTTTTATAGCTCTAAGTTAGAATATATCTTCTTTGATTACTCTAGTGACAAAAAATCACTCTTCATTCTCATTGGCCATGAGGACAATTTGGATAATTTTTTCGACATTTTGATGACTCAGACAAAAAATACAAGATTAATTCAAGAATAAAGGAAATTGAAGTAATTATGGATATTTTGTGATGATTTAAAGTTGAAAAATAAAATTTAAACCCTATAGTGTACTTGCAAGTATCTTTTAAATATTATGACTCTTCCATGTGATCAAATTAAATAATGATATAGTTTATAATTTGAGTTTATTTTTAGATCCAAATTTTGATTCAATTGGATGAGTTTTGAGTACTTAATGTCAAATTATAGTTTGTGAGCACAATCAATATTGCAGGATGGTATTGAAGATCACAAGGTTAGTACAATGGCTACAATTTTTTACTATCAAAAGTTTTGATCAATAAATCTTTTCAAAGTTGTAGTTTGGATTGTGGAATATCTTCTTGTGAAAATTGAGGTCATTGTAAATAGAGGATTGAGATTTGTGACAGTTTTTGTACATAGGGGATGCATATATTTCCTTTTGATATAATGGATGTTTCGAGCATTGTTCATAGAGATCTAGAATGAGACACATTTGAAAATTTACCAAGGGCATAGAGATGTCCAAACAAAATTAATTCTGAAGTTTTGGCAAAAGTTAACTGTCTAGTTGAGCTCATGAGCTTTACATGGAGATTTTTGATGGGTTGGAATTGACTTGAATACGATGTGATGAAATGGAGAGTGAGAGTTGCAACTCACATGAGTGTCAAGAAATTTCTTTGTAGCGAGATTCACAAGCTTTCTCATAGTGAAGCAAAGTCTTTGCTCAAGTGTAGGGAACCCCCATCCGTAAGAGATCATGGATATGTAAATGAGTACCCACAAGGGTGTACTCTCCTTTTTGGCTCATAGTGTGGCCCACAATTGGGTTCATGTAGAGGTTCGAGATGCCATCGGAGTTGAGCTTTCTACTTCCTAAACCTTGAAGGTGGTGGTTTAACGAATTTTACCGATTAGATGCAAGCAAATTATTATTTGAGTGCCATTAATAGCTCCAGGTTATGTTTAAATTAGAATTCCAATCGCTATAGTCTATTTTGTTTGAACCAGGCTCCAAGCAGTTAAGTTCTAATGTGTTGAATAAAACAACCTCATGTCATGGTTGGGCCGTATATGCGACCAGTTTTGAAACTACAAAGGCGAAGACGACACATGATTGATTTTAGGCAAGGGGAGTCACCGAAAGGGGGTGGACAAACGTTTGTACTTACTTTTCCGGGGTATGGGGAGTTTCCCGGGGAGACACTGCGAAGAAGAGTACCCCGAACTACTGTAATGTTGACTACAATATCGACTAGCTAACCCAATATTGCCCAGCTTTATACTAAGAAGTTTGAACATGTTATTTAGACGCTGTGCGTTCGTTCACCACAAGCACCACTTACTTCGGTCATGGATTCATGGAAGGGGTGGAGCACCGAGTAATAGGAAGGCGGGGCGGTCTGTGTCGTCAACACATGTTCGTGTTCCTTCTGCAGTTGAAAAGCTAAACTCGGATCAGAGCCTAGATTCGGGGCCGTTAGAGGAGTCAACGAACCTTTTGATTCTTTGCCCGATTTAGTCCTACAGTATCTCAATCCGTTGGCGGAAAACATGAACCTGTATGAACTGCATACACATTCACGAATTCCGCCGACGGCGGTTACGTACCAAATGGTCAATGCATTTCCGACTTAGCTTCCAATACGGCCTGCTACCGATCGTGTGGATGGGGCATCCATATAACTCGTCGGCATAAACGGCATACTGTAAGAAACTGGAACCTGCTGCATAACGCACTCTCTCTTGTTTCATGCACACAGCATTCCGCCATGTCAGCATGGAAACATCAGGCCTACTCGGAGACCAATTCATATGCATCAGTTTTATCGCTCGCATTTATAAAGAATGAGGAAACGATGTCGTAATTGCGGATGGAATTCACGAGTTTATATTTTGCGAATTTGATATCATTTTTTATTGAGAGAACGAAATCTTCGTTCAGCTTTTGGATTCTGGACATGATGTTGTGCTTTCCCGAGACAAACCTTGGTTTTCACGTGTTTAAATAATAGAATGATGAAAATGCTGGGGACTAAAACCAGTTCTGCATGTTGGAACAAAAGAACGTGGTGTTTGTAGATAGTTGTGACATTTAAATTAGAATTTTTGCTCGCTATTTTAAGTGTCGTTCAAAGTCGGGTCTGGTCACTTAAACATGATTTACTCAATTTCCCCTTCTTGATGTATAGTTTTAAATTTGTCTACGCAAGAGTTTGTGCTCGGCCAACTTCTCGCTTTCGCCTTCTTTCTATTCATGCTTGTCATGTGCTTCTTCGGTAAACAGATCCAGAGTTCCTCTTATGTCAGTGGTCCGGTCATGAGGAGGAAAAGTGAATCTGCTGAAATTGTTGGTCCTGATCAGCCTCATCATCGTGGTAATCGTCGGGTCCACCTCTACGCTCGAACAGGACGGGTCGGAGGCGGCATGAAGACTGACAAATTGAGGCTGATCAATCACACAAGGAAAGGAGGAGGAATACGTAGTCCCACCCACCGGAGGCATTATCGTATCCACCGGAGGACTAGTGGATAACTACATGAATCGATCGAACATGTCATGATAATTTTGTCATTGGAAAGAGGATTGATGACCCACTGCTAACCTCATCAGATAGATGAACTGACTCCTTATGGGATAAGCAAAGGAACAATCGCCCTAAGTACGTGCCAGTACACATGTAGGACCTATCTCATGCTAATCGCATCTAGATCACTATCCTTAACTCTCTTGTGGATATGGGATAGGGGGTTACTCCAACTGGTCATGCATCTCTTATTTTTCATCCTTGACAGAAAGGAAGAAAAGATTTTGTGTAAGCAAAACCCTATAACTCGTAACATGCATTATCAAATACTGTAGTCTCTTTGCAGCTTGTAAAAGAATTTTTCTACTTCTTTACCAGCCGAGGAGATCAATTTTAACTTGATTCTTTCGGCATACAATATGTGTAGATACCTCTCATTATCCAAGTTCACTTTGTAGAGATAGTGGATGGGAAAACTATGAGCGTTGTCATGTTCAGCTGTATGATCTGATAGATGGGATCTAGGCATGCGCGCTTCTTGAAAAGTAGGATATAATCCTTACCGACAGAAGCACACACAGTTGGAACACGTAAGGGACCATCACTGCCGGTAGCACAAATTGAGTCGTGGAATATAAAAGTACGATTTTGAGTACATAGAGATTGGATGGAAACGACGGTAGTTCACGGATATGCGTATTTAATTCACGGTGATCTGAATGATTAGAAACCCTGGTCGCGGGGAATACCGACTTCAAAGACACTCTTGTGTGGGACTTGGGAGGTAAAGGCGAGAAACGTGAAATTGTGTTCACTCATAGGCCATGTGAAAAGAACAATGTGGAACGCATAACATGTGAGGGCCGACGGAGCATGCAGAAATCTGATCTGAAATAGGACTGAGTGGAAATAAGTGGAATTATCATTCAATTATCTAGCTTTATTTCTCATAATTAGAGCCAACCGAAAGGTGGGCATTATTTTCCATCTTATTGGGGAGGGGTGTATCATTGTGGAGAAACAAATTGAATGGGAATCCGCTTTTATACAAGGTAGAGCTCAATGATGTTTTCAAAACCACTTCATGCGGAATTTGGACCGAACGCTACAGTTATTGGATATTTATTATCAGCCCACACAAACGAGTTTTTCGTTATTATTCACCTGTTGGGAGGGAAACCAACTCGCCAAGGCAATGTCGTTCTCCTCAATCCTTCAGCTTCAGGGCTCCAAAAAGTGGGCAGCAGGTTCCACAGAAAGACTCTTGGACTGCTCTGACCAGGCTGCTGCAGGTTGCGTGGCACGTTCCTTGTGGAAGAAAAAGCTCCATCGATGGGTCCAAACGGGTTTCTGGAGGGCCACTGGAGCCAAATATTTCCACTTCAATGCGTTTTGAAGTAAGTCGAACCTGACCACAACTACTTAATTGTCAGCATTTATGTGAGCATGTGCCATTGTACAGTTTCACGGTCTTTCACCCTCACCTTGTGAACCCTTCGTGCGTGGCGGTTCCTTCTGCATAATTGATTCATGGCTCGGTAAAAAACTCGAAACGTTTGCAACATACTGTACAATGTACTTCGCAGCCTTTGAAGCTTACCTTCCAATTGTCTTATCTGGTCATGGATTTGTGTGTACAGTTGAAGCCAGTTTCACAGCATATTCGAACTATTTACTCCGGTATGGTACAGTTCAGAACAAATTCAACATTTCAATCTCCAAGTTTGGAGTCAGGACACAGTTTTCCTCGTCTTCTTTATACATCTCCCCCTCCTTTCGTGTGTACTCGCATGAGTTCACCATGTTCCTGGTCAGTGAACAAACGTCCGTCCTCCTGCTCCCAGTCAATCAAGCGGTTATTTGACATTTCCATTTGGTGCATGCAGATCTCTCGTCCTACCTGAAGTGGCTGTACTGTACAGCAGTGGCAGTGAGTGGATTGACATGGAAAGAGAGTAATAGAGTCTCAGTTTGATATGATTGTCCCTGAAAATCATTCTCTATTCAGAACTAGCTGAAGGTTTTTCACATGGTTTCACATAAAGAGAGGTAGAGACACAAATAGAGAGCTTCATACAAAGGGAAAGGAGAGAAGAGAAGTGAAAAAGGAGAAATGAGAGGAAGAGAGGCTAGAGAATCTTCTTGACTTGAAAGCAAGTAGGATCAGAGATTTAGGAAGCCTCATATCCCCTCATATGAGGGGAGGCAGGGTGGAGGTCCAACGGAAGGGTCATTCCTCTAGCAATTGTGGGTACTATGAAACTTCCGAAATATATGATATATGTTGTGGTGATTTGTCTTTGGGGAGGGATTTTGTTTGTAGTGAATGGGGTTTGAATGTATATGTTGTGACATGTACTTGGAGAGGAGAAAGAGCGTTACAACTAGGTCGGGATGTGTGTCTATAGATATAATTAAAACAGTGATATATTTTTAGTGAATTTCGTATTTTTAGAATTCACCAGAATCACTACCAAAAATTATACTGGACGATCCGGAGACACTCACAGTTTGTGTACTTCCGAAAACTTTTCCATCAAACTCCGTTCCGTTATACTGATCAATTTCAAGTCTGACATTCCTGGATGGAAGAATAAAAAATATTCCACAGACATGAATGCATCTTCCGTCACCACCTTAGGAAAATATTTCAAGAACCTGATTCGTTTGTAACGAGAGAACTAGAGTACCTTGTCTCCTTTCTCAGAGCATACCAAAGTAGGCAGTGGTTCCAATCCTTGACATGAGTGACGGGAAAAATCATTCTATGTGCTATGTGCCCAAGGTTTAAATATCTAAAGGGGCAAAAGGTCAAACAATCTATGTTGTGGCCCATACATGACCAATATTAATGGCCGACCAATACAAGTGGCCCAAAATTTAACTGTGGATTTGCAAAGGTGATACATGTGGTTTGTGCATGTGGGTCTATGATATCCTTCCCAACTGCAAAAGATCATGTCCTCATGATAAACACACCAAAAGTGATTTTGTATAGTCAACATTATAAACCAAGAACATTATAAACACAAATAACACACTAATAACAACTAAACTTTATTTCAAACAACAAATTGTATAAAGTATATTTCTGCAGTATTTCATGGCATCAGGATCACAAGCGCTTATCATCAATAATCATAGTTTGCCTTAAGTTAATATAATTATGACTTATGGTCAAAATCAATGACTCTTGGGCCTACTAACATATGTGCAATGATCCATAAATCTGATCAAATAGTAGCCAACTGCAGTCTACTGTCATGCGTTCCTTCCCTTCTTAGACTAAGCATAGCCCCCGTTAGAGCGTCCTCCACAACGAAAACATCGTTTTAACAATAATTACAAGCATGTTTATTGAAACTTTGATAAAACAACAAAAAAATCAAATTGTTTGTCAATCGCTCAAGTTCTTTGTCTCTTGCCTTTTGAAACAAAGTCTACGGCCAACGTCTCAAAGCAGTGAGATTACTTTTGAGTGGCAAGGAAGCCAAAGGCTCCCAAGTAACAGACGCATACTCTTGATGCTTTTACTTCACCATATATTATTTTTGATAGGAGACTTCTACATTTCTAACCAATATTTCATCTATATGAATATGGATTTCTTCTATACAAAATTCATTTGGGTTTGATAAAGCACAAGTAGCAGATGCCTACTTAACTATCCTAGCTGGGCCATCATTGATCACATAACGCTTGAGATTGGACAAATGAAAAATATGATGATAGTTCCGTATGCTATTTGGTAACTCTAGCTTATACGCAATCTTTCCTATTGTAGCTTGAATTCTAAATGGTGCAACAACTTCCTAGTAAACTCCTTGAGGATAATGAGGTTTTTAGTCTTTAACCAAACTAAATCTCTATCCTCAAACTCCACATCTCTTCTTTGTTGATCGGCATATTTCTTATACCGAGCTTGAGCCTGGTGTATCCTGTCGTGCACATACATATCGCATCACAATATACATCGCTGTCACATCAAACATCACAACACATAGATCGTCATACACCAACACAAGTGTACCACAATGGTCTGGATGCTGCACCTTCACCACTCTGTCTAGATGGTCGAGAGTGTCCCACATGTCTACCATAACCACTCCGGGTTTGTGTTGTAGACTGGTAACGTGAACACCTTGATGAAGATGGTGAATCCTTGCTGAACCCAGCAGTCACTACCCTCTCTTCTTGCATGTTGAGCTCAATATGCTCAATACGCATATTGAGCATATTGAGCTCAACGTAGGTGATGTCTCTTGTAGTAAGGTAGCATCTCTCACTCTATGTCTCAACTCACTATCCAATATCCCATACCAATATTGGACAGCTTGTGCCTCTGTCACCCCATGGGTAATACTGATCAACCGACGCATTTGGGTATACTCCTCTCTAAGACTCTCCCCGGTCTTCCGTTGAAACTCCTGCAAGCCTCGTAGCTTGTCTGTTCTCACCCCTTGGTAGTCTCTCCTCAACCGTGCAAAGAACTCCAGAATAGGGTTGAAGGTTGGGACCTATGAACTCTTCCCAACTCTACTAGCTCCAACCGTATCATCAGTGCCATGTATAGAGGATGAACTCACACATCCAAACACTGTAACCGAAGTAATAGAGATGTAGTTTGGAGACTAGTATTGTCTCCAGAACTCTATCTCCTCAAGGTGTTCACGCCGGAATTCATGATAATCATCCATCGGCGGACCCTCCAAATGCTGGAATAATCCCTTCCAAGCCATAAACGGACTGAACAACGTAGAGTTGCGCATCCGCTGTAAATCACACCCTGAGTCAAACTCCTGGATGAAGTCATCCAACTCAATAGTGCCAACTATACCCAAATATCGTCTAGGACCCTTGGTGGTCCCATAGATATCGTCCATGTCCCACAACAACGGTTTGGGTACACACTCCAAGATATCACCAAGCTCAGCTCCGTCACTCTCTGAAACCAAATCAGAATTTTCTGTGAACCTCAAAGGCCAAGGTTGGTACCGCACACCGCTACGGGTGCACCCAATGCTAACCCGAGTAGTCTCTCCTCCAGAACCTCTAGAGAACTCCACCGTGACACTAAAGTATCACCTCCGCAACCGTACAGAAATAAGTCCCCAACTGGAACGAGATCGGCAACTGGAACCAAAAACCACAACAGAAGGTACCCGAGGTACCACAAGGTGCTAACACAAGGGCAACGTGAAACCTGCCATCACCACAGGCACTCACCTAGTCTGCAGGTCCGCAAGTCTGTCTCCTTTGGGAGAAACATGGATAGTCCGATCGTCCAAAATCCAGCCTCACTATCGGCAGCACAAAGGAGCTCCAACGCTCCAAACAACAAAGCACCAACATAAACAAATGTGGTGCACAAACAGGAAGGAGAGATGGAGGTATATCAATCACAAGAAACATAAAGCACAATACTCCATCTCAAAAACATCCATCAAAGGGGTCAAACCAACTCAACCCGGACTGACAGCCTCAGAAGGGCATTTAAAAACACAAAAACTCGATTTCGGAGGTCTTCTGCTCTCCAGATCGATAAACTGAGACTGGTTATCTGGCTAACTAGCCTTTTTCAATCTGCTACTTGACGTAATTTTTTTTTTTCGCAAACGGACATTGTTTGAAATTTCTGCATGACTCTGAAAATCTTCAACTTCGATTTCAGACCCCTAAACCTCAAAATTTCGCAATTCTGACACCGTCAACCTTAGGCCTAACATCTACCCCCGCGCGATGAACTTTACATAATCTATCACCCCATCAAATTTCAGATCAAACGGACATTGTATGATAATCTGATAGGCTGCTGTTCCTATTTTCGACCCGAAAACTTCCAAAAATCAAATCTTGGACTTCTAGCATTTGTGTCTGAAATATTTTTCGGCCAATCTCAATTTAATGCTCCAAGACAACTATAAGCATCGATCCTCTTTGTCAATTTCCAGCAGCGCTTCCGCCCTCAAAAACTCCCGATTCGGATTAACACTAAAACAGAAAATACAGAAATTCGAAATCGATAAGATCCACCTCAAATCGACTCTACTTCTAGATCACCACCACGGGCTGCACTCCAGCAACGCCCTGCATTCTCAACAGCCAATGGATCGGAGCTACCATCGATCCAAACTCGTCAAAACACTTTCAACGCTCCAAGAACTCCCAGTTCTCACCACAGAATCCAATTTGAGTTTTCGAAGTAATCTTTTCTACTCTCAAAACGTCCACAAGGACACTCCGCTTATAACCATAGCATAAAAGAGAGATTACAGTCAAGCCAAACCCACTTTGTGCTTCAAAGACTTCAGGTTCCCGCACTAGCTACTATCCACCATAACCACACTCTCAAAGGCTCAACTTCGAAAACTGGACTCCAAGGAGCCCTAATTCGAACTCTACCCCTTGAGCCCTAGGACCCCTAACGGCACTGTCGGGCCCCTAACGGCGGTCCCAATGTTGGCGCTAATCGCACAACCGGCTCTAACTGATGTATCTGCTCCTGCATACTCGCACCTACCTAACTAGAAATGCCACTACATAAGTCGTGACAATCGTCTCCTTCAATAAGTCTAACACCAGTCTTCTATGTCCAAAAAGTTATTTACAACTAAAACTAGTATATTTCATTAAGGGTTAGTTCCAAACTCCAAAGACTAAGTCCAATGGTAGTCCAAGGGTTCACACTAACTCTAGAAACATATTGAAATGAGGACAAACCAATAGTAGAATGTTTGATGTTATTATAACTAGACTCCACCATGGATAATTGATTGACCTAATCACTCTAGTCCACCACATAATAATTCAGTAGTCCTTTTTCCATTATCTGATTAATTTTTTCAGTTTGTCCATCGCTTTAAAGGTGATATGCAGTAGAAAAGGACAACTCTGTGCCAAACCATAAAAATAAATGGGTCCAAAATTTAGATAGAAATCTAGAATCACTATACGAGACTATATCCCTAGATATGACATGATGTTGGTGAATCTCCTTAAAGAAGAAGTATGCAATCTGAATAGCAATGATAGTGGTCTAACATGGTATAAGATGAGATTGTTTTGACAACTGATCACACATTACATAAATGGCATTGTATCCCTGAACTTCATGTAAGCCTACCACAAAATCAATGGCCAAAGATTGTCAAGGATCATTAGGTATAGTCAATGGTTTTAGCAACCTAGCCTCATGAGAGTGGAGTGTTTGATTCTACAAGAAAACTAGACAGCTATCTACATAATCACATACACACCTTTTCATCCTTGGCCAATATAGATGAGCTTGCTTTAGCTTATGAATGGTATTCTATCTTCCTCGGTGTTTAGCAGTTAGTGCATCATGATGTTCCACCAATAATTTTTGTCTCCAATCTCTTCTAGGATATATAGCCGATGATGTTTGAACCATCAAAATCCTTTAGTATCCTTGGTGAAGATATTAAAGAGTACTCCAGTATTCATTTGTGTTTCCCTAATCTCTACTTGGGTATCAGCTATTAATACATTAGCTACCAACTTCTTCAAGTCTTTCTCCGGCTTCACATTATCAAGACTAGAGAGCTTGATGTTGTGACAATGCATCGGGGATAATATTTTTTCTCCCCAGCTTATACCTCAATTCCATGTCAAACCGAGCTAACTTAGCTAGCCATCTTTGTTGTTTCAATGAAAGATGAGACTTGGTTTGGAAGTAATTAACTGAAATATTATCAGTGTATATTGTCACGTGACATAGTAGAAGGTAGAATTGCCATTTCTTTAAGCAATAGACAATGGCAAACAACTCATGTTCATGGGCATGCCAACTCTGCTTGATGTTAGAAAGCTTTTTGGATTCATAAGCTACCAGTCTACCATGTTGAATCAATATCCCTCCTATAGTAATCCCGGATATGTCACCTCAAAAGACTCTGATAACAATGTTTGTGTTAACACTAGATATGTGGACATAATATGCTTGAGGTCATCAAACGCTTGCTAATTCTATTCATGTCCAAGGTGCCGTAGCCTTCAATAGATCATACAAAAAGATGAAATTTTTGCATAGCTTGGTATGAACCTGCAAAAATAAACTTCAAGTCCCAAAAATGATTGTAGTAGAGGAACTAAATATGAAACCTCCCACTCTAATAAAGCCTTCACCTTGGCCGCATTAGCATGTCATGCAGCCCATGAACTCAACATACCACTTCCCAAATGAACATTTTTTCCTTTTGAAATATAGTTGAAGAGCACGAAACTTCTCTAAAATCCGGCTCATATCTTTCAAATGATGTTCTAATGTATAAGAGTAGATAATAATGTCATACAAGTACACTATCACATTCTCATCCAACATATCTCAGAATATGCCATTCATGAGAGTACAAAAGGTGGCTGGAGCGTAGTTCAATCCAAACGTTAGTACATGATATTCATATAATCCATATCTTGTATAAATAGTAGCCTTATGCTCATCACCTTTAGCTATTCTAATTTGGTGATATCAAGAGATCAAATCGAGCTTGATGAAGTACCGTGCATTTGCCAATCTATCCATCACTTCATCCATCAAAGTCAAAGGGTACTTGTTCTTCCTAGTAACCTTGTTTAATGATCTAAAGTCTCCACAAAGGACCATTGTACCATCCTTTTTGCTCACAAATAAAGTTGAAGCTACATAAGGAGATACACTAGACCATAGATGACCCTTGTCAAGTTGCTTCTTGAGCTTCATCAACTCGTCAATGGTCATGTGAATAAGTGCACCAATAGACGACTTAGCTCCTTCCATCAGATCAATATGATGATCAAGAGATTGACAGGGAAGTAAACTAGTCGATAATTCATCTAATAACACATATGCAAACTCTTCCAACAATCCCTCCAAGTTTGGGTGGATTGTTTGTCCCTCTAGATAATTAGTTACCGAGTGTGACAAGATAGTGGCCACACTATCTTCACATTGACCTCCTCCTGTTGTGGTTTCAAAGGTAATCAAACTTCCTACATGAATACCCCAAGCTCCGTCTGCTCCTATGAGGATTTTAGCAAATTGCTTTGCTCTACAATGACGAAAAACCACACACATAGATCGAAAATGAGCTATAACATGTTCTGACTCCTCTTAAATAGTAAGTAGAGGGATAGTGTGTTGCTTCCTCCAGCTATCACTGATGGCAAGATGACCATTACTGATCGCAAATAAACCTCGATGTCTTTGCATCCATCCCAAAGACAAAATGCCACCAAGCTTGGTTCCAATATCCATGATGTAAAATAGAGTTTTGGAGAGTCAAGCTCATATGATCTATCTCCTTGTCAATCCTACCAGTACCCTGTGCAAAGTTCATCTAAAGGGCACTCTTTACAAATTTGAGAGGTAATCCTAGCACATATGTTATAATAGGGGCTAAGACATCCACATGTGCTCAAGTGTCCAACAAGAATCTATATTCTAGTTCTTGAATAATCACCACAATTATTGGCAAGCACTTGAGTGCACAAGGAGAGGATTGGGGTACCATACAGTCTAAATTCATTGTTGCATGTGTTGTCTCTCATTCTTTGGTACTCTCCAGGTGGATATATGCTATACTTGTGTCATCTTGCTCTTGCTAATGCAGTTACGCTTGACATGGACATGCTTCTTGTAACCATCTTTAGTTAGTGAGAACTGAAGTAGAGATTACGCAAGGAGAAGATAGATAGTCTTGAGTTGACTATTAGAGCAGTATCTAAAGGTGCCACGTCAGCACTCCGTGTGCTCTTTAGATTGTGTTAGTGTTTGTTATTGTGTTAGTTCGTATGTTAGTTGGAGTACACGTTAGCAATCCGTGTGCTTATAGGGATGACCGCCATGTCATCGATCCACGAGGAATTGAATGGATGGTGGTTGTGTAACCTTATCTAGTTTGTTTCTTTTTGAGGAATATATATGGAGAAAGAGAAACCATTGAGGTATCTCTCAACTTCAGAATTTCTTGAGGTATTCGAGTGGTCTTTCCTCACTTCCCTAGTGTTACAATGGTATTAGAGCGAACTTGCTCTTTCCTTGAGTGTGGATTACCCCTCTTCGAATAGCAAGACGATGATGATAACTTTAAGTTCTTGAGAGTTGTATAGAGACTGGCAGAGGTCCTTGATCTGCATGTAGAGTAAGGGGGGAAGGGAAAACTGTGGGCTGTAGGTATGGATGTGACTAAGAGAAATCATGTACCAAACTTTCCATTTCCCAATCTATTCAACATCCATATTCGATTCATGGAGAAGGATATTTTCAGAGTATACCTTGTAGCGAATTGGGATGCAGATTTTATGGTTCGAGTGATGGCATCACCAGTACCAATGATACTTTCGATTGTTAGTTATAGAGAAACGTGGGATTGTACCATTTACATTCTATACTGAATGTTGGATGGATTTGAATCGTGAATCACCCGCACCGGTTCCGTTTAACACATATGTAGAAATTAGAACAATTTACCGACAGAAGAGAGTGTGGAGGGACTTTATTGTTAGGAATTATGGTGAAGAGTACTACAGAGCTATAATAGGATCACCTTGGCCTTTTGTGATTCCTATTTTGAGAGATTGGATTGTTATTATACTTACATTGTATTAGTTTGAGTGGTGGAGAAGCATGGAAGCATAAGTTTCTATGAGTGAAGTTTTGACCTCAATCATGATAGAAATGAAAGAGTAAAGAAAAACTATTGACGATGGACATACAAAGCAACAAGCCATGGAGTACAAGATCTATGTATTAGAGAGTGAGAAGGTAGAGAGAGAAAGAGTTGGTGAGATGGAAATAAAAACTCCAATACAAGAGACTCAATCCCAACCGCAAGCGACTGCTATTGCCAACGAAGAGGCAAATAGGAGACGACTTCAAGAGATGGAAGATCAAGCCAATCTCTTATTTCGTATAGGAAAGTCATGTAAGGTGGAAGCCTACAAGGGTAGTAGAGCCATGGGAGTTTTGGAGGGATGGATCATGAGGATGAATATATATCTATCACATTTTCATGTTTCTGATTTTACTGCATGAATGTTCATGCGGTCTTATCTCATGGATAAGGCTCTTACATGGTACACTACATGGGAACGAATGCTTTCAGAATGAGGTGCTTCTATTTAATGGAGTGGGATGCAAGATGGGCTTCTTCAAAACTTTCAAGCGGTGGATTCCCTTCAAACCGCAAGAATGAAGTTGTGGAATTTGAAGAAGAAAGGAGTCATACATGAATACATTGAAGAATTTCATGATCTTCAAGTATCCATTATGGATATGAGTGGAGCAGAAGCCTTAGATGTCTTCAAACGAGGTCTGAAGGAGAGAGTGCGACAGGTGAGTAATCCATCCACAATATACATGGGACTAAACCTCCTCATTAAATGGGAGTGATGTAATTGTTAATCTTTGAGTCAATTTCTTTTTGTCTTTAGCAGTAAAAAGTAATTCTAAATAATAAAAGTCAGTTATTAATTTTTACCATAGGTATCTACTAATTTACTTTAGGGCTTAAGAAGGGTTTAGAAGCCATCAGCCAAGCTAAGAATAGGTTTTCGAGTTAGGACCTGAAGCTCAAGTTTGAGCCATGAACTCTATATATATTGTTAGTCTAATTGTAAACAACACAGGTAAGAGATCACACCTTTGAGTGTTAAATTGCTAAGAATTGGAGGTGGAGCTAGCACTCTAGCTAATTTCGAGTTTGTGTGTGGCGGGGATTTTCTAGAGAGTTATGGAAGTAGTGTTGCTGCTCATAGCCCACGAGGGTGAGAGGGAGTGGTAGCAAGTTATGGCTAATCCAGGAGAATCAATAGAGCATTATGCACTAATGGTAATACACTAGAAGACATCCAAATCCACTGCTCCAATAGATTTCAGAATATGAAAATACACTACTGCCAAATTATCCATTGTCACTCATTTAGTTCCCAGTAAAACAAAGTCACAATCCATTAGTTCAAAAAGTCCTGCGATAAATCTGTATACATTCTCGTAAAACTTCAAAATCTTGACGAAGAGCTCTATAGAGTTGGTGTTCTTTTTGTGAGAGTTTGGAGATGTAATGGGAAACAAAGATAGAGCGACTACTTTTGGCGTTTCATGGGCTTGAACTTCGATGAATGACTTCATATCAACATGTTGGTTGTTTCTAGTCTTTGTGAGTCTTGATGAGCCCCAGCGTTCTTTGCAGGGTTCCTTGTTTGAGGATCTTCCTTTCCCATTCTCATTTGTTTGCTTTCACTTATGTCATTGGAACACATTTCTAGGGGCGACAGCGCACTTACGTTGAAGTTTCGGGCGAGAATCACCGATCCACATGGACTCCTTCTGGTTGCTTATCAGGTATTAGTGAATGAAGCAATCGCAATTGCTCAACGGATTTCAGGTGCTTATGGGATCACACACGATGAACCATCAAGCAATGTTCGAGAACCACTTGGCCCAACACCCATGGAGTTGGAAAACCTTCGACGTAGGGAAGGATATGCACCACCACAAGGACCACCGCCTAGGTATGGAGGTGATAATTGTCGATCACTTATTCCAAATTTGCCGGATCTTCCTACAAATAATGGAACGGTTAATCGAGGAGGAATGGGAGTTCGTAACAATCGTCAATGCTATACATGTGGGAGGATAGATCACATTGCCAAGTTCTATAGAACTCGATCAAGATCATCCGGAGGAAGACCTATGTTGCGAAGGCCTTTCAACAATATGGAAGGAGAGAAATACGACAATGAAGATGAGATCTTGCAGGGAAACGAAGATCACTAGTAAACTTACTGGTTCCACTAAATGAAGAAAACGTGGGGTTGGAAGAAGACAACGATTGGAAGCTCATGGAGGGAGCAAGAAACAAGCACGATTGATTGTCACAGATGGGATGATGGAAGGACACAAGGTGAGAGTCCTAATTGATCCTGGAGCAACAAAAAATTATCATGATTTGTTGCAATGAAATTAGGATTGACTTTGATGAAGGATGTTAGTGAGGAAGTGGAGTTGCCAAATGGGCAAAATGAACAAATTGAGACATTAGCACGGAGTGTACAACTAGCCATAGGTGGGTTACCATGAAGAGATTGAATGGAGAGTAATCCGATTAGCTCGATATGATGTCATACTAGGAATGCCATGGATGGAGCAATACAATCCGGACATAGATTGGAGAAAAAAAATAGTAAAAAGTAGTGGATGGAAGATTTATGGAGATAAAAGCATATTTGAGAATAGAAGCTTACCTCTCTTTGTGATTGGTAAGACTGCCATTTCTAGAGGTGATGTATGTTTCTTGGGACTTATAAGAGATTGGCATCCGGTTTCCTTTTTCTCCCAAAAGTTGGTGGAAGTTGAGCAAAACTATCACACAACTGAACGAGAGGAGTTAACCATTGTTCTAGCCACGAAACATTGGAAGCACCACTTGGGAGACAAGGAGTTTGTGGGTGAAACCGATCACAAACCATTGGTGTATTTGGAAACTCAGAAAGATCTCTCCAAACGATAAATTCGATGTGCAGAATGGCGTCAACAATTCAACATGAAGATAATGTATGTGGAGGACAAGAAACAAATTGCATATGCTCTCACGCGAATGCCATGATACCTGCAACAAAGAAGGATGATCATGAAAGCACTTCAAGCAAAGACGGCAAAGAAGGTTCGAGGTCTAGCATTTCAGGAGCAACGTAAATGGATCCCACAAGATCCAGATTTATGTACAATGGTATTGTCAGAAGGCCACAATACAGTCATTGCGGGGCACGTGGGAGTTGAAAAGACTTTGGAGAGCATACAACAAGTGTAATATTGGCCAAGGATGCGGGAAGATGTGAAGGCATATGTTCGAAGATGTGTCGCATGTCAACAAAATAAGACGGGGAATGAAAAAGAAGCAGGTTTATTACAACCAATTCCCATTCACGAACAACGATGGGAACTTGTTACTATGGATCTAGTATGTGAGTTACCAAAAACCTCATTAGGACATGATTCAGTTGTGGTCTTTGTGGATAAATTAAGTAAGATGATACACATCCAACCTACCACAAAGACAGTGATGACACCACAACTTGCTGATCTGTATCTAGACGCAGTTTTTGTGAATCATGGATTAAGCAAAGTCTTAATCACAAATAGAGGAACTCATTTTACTAGTTTATTTTGGAAAACCTTGTTTGGTTTATTCAAAACAAAGATAGCAATGTCTACAGCCTATCATCCTCAAACTGATGGTCAAACAAAGAGGGCCAATAGAACAATAGAGGATATGATGCGAGCATTCTACTTGGAGGAACAACAAGAGTGGGATACTCTTCTGACTCTAGTGGAATTTGAATATAACAATTTTGTTAATGCATCCACAAAAGTGTCTCCATTTTATCTGATGTATGGTGCTCATCCTTTGACACCTTCTAGTTTGTTGAGAATTCCTAAAAGGCAAGAGTTTTCAACCAAAGTTGTGGTAGTCAATGATTTTGTGGAGCACATACACAAAGGACTGCATCAAGCAAAGGAGAAGTTGGTAATTGCTCAAAATCAACTAAAACAATATGCGGATGCTCATCGCATGGAGGTGAATTTTCATGAAAGAGATCAAGTTTGGCTATCCATGACCAATTTGTCACTTGTAGGAACACCAAAATTTAACCCTCGATTCATTGGTCCTTTTGTGGTGTTGAAACGTGTTGGCAATGTGTCTTACAAGTTAGAGCTCCCGTTGCATATGAAAATACATCCCGTATTTCATGTGTCACGATTGCAAAAACATGTACCACGTCCCAAGAAGTTCACAAATCCATCAACCCCTCCTCCTTTACCTACTATGATAGTAGATTATGCAGAATTTGAGGTTGACAAGATTCTCAAAAACAGATTCGGGGTCACCAATACCCAAAAACTGAGTATTTGATTCAATGAAAGGGATATTCATCATATGAATCAACTTAGGAACCGGCCAATGCACCTTTGATCGTTCAAGAGTTTGAACGTGTGGACAACAAGGACGTTGCATCTTAAAAGGAGGGAGGTTTGTAACCCTCTTTAGTTAGTGAGAACTAAAGAAGAGGTTATGCAAGGAGGAGATAGATAGTCTTGAGTTGACTACTAGTAAAGTATCTAAAGGTGCCACGTCGGCAATCCGTGTGCTCTTTAGGTTGTGTTTCTTGTGTGTTAGTTGAAGTACACATCAGCAATCCGTGTGCTCATAGGGATGACCGCCACATCATCGATCCACGAGGAATTGAATGGATGGTGGTTGTGTAACCTTATCTAGTTTGTACCTTTTTGAGGACTTTATATGGAGAAAGAGAAACCATTGAGGTATCTCTCAACTTCAGAATTTCTTGAGCTATTCGAGTGATCTCTCCTCACTTCCCTAATGTTACACTTCTCCATCACAATTGTAACATACGGGATGGTTCCTTCCATCTTCCAAAAAGCTTGAGTTTCCCACAACATGGTTACCTCCAGTATGGTTAGCAACCGCTCCGGTAGTCCTCACTAGGTTACTTCTCTTGCTTATAGACTCCTTAGTTAGTTGATTGTTCTTCCAATCTTCTCTCCGTTTGACTATAGTACTTCTGGTCAATTGCTCCATGCTTCCTCAAGTTGACTTTCCACCTCTTTGCTCACCATAGACTAGCATCCGTGCATCCTCAAGGCTTTCAGCCCGCTCATACATAAAAATCCAAGTCATCTTGGTTCTGCAACTTCTCTATTTCCATGTGTAGCCACGATGAAAATCCTTCCTTAAATCCACTTTCTTAAAGGGTCCTCCCACTTCCATCAAGAGATGCCGGAACTTGGTAATGTATTCTTTCACTAATCTTGTCTAATGTTAACAAGCCAACTCTCCCAACTTGATCTCTCTGTCATTGCTTGGTAATAGGCTATGCTTTCTCGTTAAGCAGTAGTGTATCATACTCGTGCATTGTTTGTAAGCCTGCTCACGGTAGACCTTGGCATCTTCTTCCATACCCATAACAACGAAATAATTTTCCATTTGAATAACCTACATCTCAAAGGCAATTAGGTCTCTCTTTCCATAAAACTTCTCCGGTCGATCCAAAATAATCCTTTGTCATGTTTGCAAAGTAGACCTTGGCCTCTTCTTCCATACCCATAACAACAAAATAATTCTCCATTTCAATATACCACATCTCTCATTCCAAAAAACTTCTCTTGTTGATCCAAAATAATCCTAAGCCCTATCTTAACTGGTACAATGATGGAATCAACAGCAAAAGGTACTCTTGTATGCAAGCACAATGTCATATGAACGTATGCTACCTACTCTCTCAACCGAGTCCAACTTCAAGGATTGTTGCTCTATTGCTATCGCTTCTACCTTCTCTAGCATATTTTTCAATGGTGCATGCAAGGATGTCAACTTAGTGTCCATAGCTGAGTGACCATAATCAAACTCATATGAGGCTTTGCCCTTGCTTGTGAGCTCCTCAGCCTAAGAGTGTGGTACGTTAGCCATTGGAACAGTAGAGTTCCTCCGAAGACCTCATTGGCCAAGAACCCGTTCATGGAGTTCCCCAATCATGCTCTGATACCAAATATAAAGCTCTTTCTCCTCTCCAAGTACATGTCACAACACATACAAACAAATCGCCTTGGCTACAAACAAAAGCACTCTCCAAAAACAAATCCCCACAACATATCTCAACTAAGGTTGCTTTCCAAAGGTTCAAAATACCAGCAATTGCCAAAGGATGTGATCCTTCCGTGGGACCGCCACCTTGCCTCCCCTCACATGGTCCAAGGCTTCCCAAATCTATGATCCGACGGCTCTCCGGTCAAGAAGTTTCCGGGTACTCTCTTCCTCTCCTTTCTTCTTTTTCACTTCTCTTTTCTACTTTCCGTGTGTATGTAGCTCTTTGTTTGTGTCTCTAGCTCTCTAAATGTGAAAGCATGTGAAAAACCCTAAAAAAAATCCCTTTATGTGCTATGTGCTCATTGTTTAAATACGCGAAGGGGAAAAAGGTTGTACGATCTATGTTGTGGTCCATACATGAGTGGCCGACTAATACAAGTGGCCCAAAATTTAGCAGTAGATTTATGCAGGTGGGACAAGTGGGTCTTTTCCTAAAACCAATATTGTATCAAAGTTGGGAATGGGGTTTGCGCTGGTGGGTATGTGACACTAGTACACCAAGTGAAGAGAGAGAGAGAGAATGGAGTAGAGATGGGGAATAAATATTATCAATTATAGTTGATTCGATTATAGAAAGTGTAATACATACTATAACCATTTTAAAATATCTATAAAATTTACAACATGATTGTTTTAAAATATTGGACATTTGAAATTCTAAAGTCTCGAAAAATCTAGGCCGTTGGAAGGGTTCATCAGTGGCGATCCTTATCCAATGAGACATCTTTGGACGATAATGCTTTGGGCCAAGACGCCTGTCAACTTCGACTTCTCTCAGTTGACGCTGCTTATCCACATTCTAATCAAAGTGGAGGCTGACACTAAGTTTTGCCGAGGCTAACAACTTGAACAGACTGGACTTTTGGACGGACCTGGTACGTGGTGAACAACTCTCCCGTTATATTTTTTTGTGTGTGACAAGAAAATTTTCATACTTTGCGCATTGTTTGCCTATTCGTACGTGTAAAGTAAAGTTTACATTGGAATGCTTGCAATTTGTTCCAGGTTTTCCCTACATTGGTTCCAACCTCACGATGAGACAAATTGGATAGTGCGTAGAAAGCCAATTAGCAGGTAAGATGTTACCTCCAAGCATGCTTACCTTATCATTTTCTCCACATGTCCTGCTCAAGTTCCATAACCCACCGAAATTTATGTTCAGACAGTCTCCTACCTCGATAAAAAGAAAACGAAATTACAATTAAAAAAAGGCCAAATCGGTGTCCAATTGGGTATCAGATTGCAAGCAAATCTCAGTCTCGATCAGAGAAAAGGAGGGTCAGTCTAGATATTCATCTAGACTTAATTTAGTGGAATCTGCTATAATTCATTCACCTATATATAGTTACTCCCACCTGCTTCTTATTTTTGTTTACCTGACAATTTAAAGTAGATTATCTGATACATAGTTATCGCATTAGTATAAGTTCGGAAGTAGATTTAACCATACAGTCTACGATTCAAAGGAGCCTTCTCAGCTTGCCTGTGTCACTATAAACAATTAAGTGATGGCGAGAGACCGAAAGGAAAAAAGAATAAGAAGGAAAAGTACATGGGGGTGCTAGACCTAAGAAGTAGATTGAACGAGAGTTGGACACGTGAAAAAGAGGATGATTGCGTTTTATATCTTAGGTTACATATATCTATCTCTTTTATTTTGTTACTACGTTTTTCAGTTACTAGTTCTCTTTTGGTCCGCTCGGTATTTGCTTGCGTCGGTTTGGTCTCGCAACTCTCGCAATGCTTTCCCTCGCACCGTTTCCAGCAGGACTTCCTTCGAGTTGGAAGGTCCGTTCTGTAAGTGGATATATATTACTACTCTTAGCACATACAATGTAGGAGCTAATCATACGCCAGGCGTCGCACCCTTTGCTACCCTCAGTTTTCAAATATTGTATGGGTTTTAGGTTCCATCATCTCTTCATCTTTTGGTGTTGCTCTTTTGGATTTAATTTGTCTCTGCCGTTTCCCACATGCTGGTTAAAAGGATGATTCACCTGATTACTTCTGAACGTTACCACCAGTGACAATGAGGATATTACTGTTGTCTTTTCTGTGCTTGCTAGGGCAGCTTTTTGGAGGTTAGTATATAAATGCTAGACTTTTGACCACAGAACTTGTTTTTGTCTTCTTTCCATGTGTTCCCTCTCTGTGGCACTTGTCATAGTTTTCAAGCAAGTGCATGCAGGACAGGAAGTGTTACCTGATATAGGAGAGACACAGTAAAATAACAAAAGGGAGGGTTACCTGATTGGGATCCAGTTTTTGTGAATGCTTAGTCTCAAAAACTGGATAAGTGTTCAGCAAGGCACTAATCAAAACCACAATGAACGGGAAAATTTTGGGTAGAAAGGTTACAGTTCACTCTTCTTGGAACTGCTAGAGTAGTTATGGTGGAGGATGCTGATGCGCTTATGTTGCCTCAAGTTTACTCATGAAGGAAAGAGTTTGGGTTTCACGTGTCAAGTTTTGATTAGAGGTTGCTCTCCATTTATAGGGACCGCACGCCATTCTTTTGGTGTTTCTGATAGGGGCATTCTACACATGGATATCTTCGAGGTGCTTGGTTTCCCATTGTTTATAAGACTGCTTCTTAAGACTACATAAATCTAAACCAAGGATGGTTGATACCTGGTAGCGTGAACTATGCTTAAAGTTTAGGTTGGAGAAGCGAAATTTAGTTGCAAGCTGAAATGTCTGGGCTGGATATACGAGATTACCCATAAAGTCGGGCCCATTGTCTCACGAATGGTTCCCGTTTAGTAGCGCCCAGGCTGCAGTGAAATTGGAACACGTATGGATTACGGATAACTCCTCCTTTTTATACATGCATCAATAATATGCAGTGCATCTATGTACTGCATGTAACACGCAGAGGTTACATCCTACCCCCTTGATTCATCCCTGTAAGACTTGATGGGGTCTTCCCATCCTTTTTGCTATCTTATGCAGGTTTTTCTGTTTCTTATAATACTGCCTACTACGGGATGTTGACCTGAACATGTATACCATACGTGTTTTTATTTGGGTCCTCTTTCTCATACTTTATCCAGTAGTGTATTCTCTCGTCGTGCTGCCTTGGACTTTCGACGCCTTTTATGGCTTGTTTCAATTTTCATCTTCTTATACTATCTTGTCTTCCTTGAGGATGGAACCTCCCATTCTTAGTACGCACGAAGTTTGAACTTCTAATGCCTGTAGCAAAATGTGCACAGAAATTGTTTCATAAAGTAATTAAATGATACTAATAATAATAATAACAAATTGGAGCCCATCCTGTATATTTTAACGAGATGCAAAAGCCCATTACAACCTGGCATTCCATTATAAAGTCAATGGTTTAGTTTAGTCAAATGAAAAATCGACTAAAGTGAAGAAATGTGTGACCTATGAACTAGTGATACAACCAGAAATATGGAGTGTTCTACATTTTCATGATTTCCATTATGAGTCCTTCTTAGAAATCAACATTTACTTCCTTACACTCGATGAAAGTATTTCTCCCACTTGAAAAATAATTTTCATGTGTAAAGAGTGATGTTTCACAATATACATATGTACAAACATGACAAGAATAACTTCACGTAAATAAATACATGTGAAGAATGACATGTATAATTCTACACATGTCAGGAGTCTATAGAATTTGCAAGTTTAATCCACGTCTTACTTTTTGCACAATTATAAACTCAATTTGTGAATGTATCCAAAAAAATGGTTCCAAGGTCATGTTTATAAGTAAGAAGTTATAAATTTTACAGAAGTTTGTAAGAACTTGCACATGTTAACGAAACATCGAGTTTATAGTATCAGTATGCATAAATGGAAAAATTACATATAAATAAATACAAAAAGGAAAAATCATTATTGGCATAAAAATTGAAACTTTAAATTAATTTTTAATTTTAAGAATAAATAAGAACCATGGTAACTTTTCTGACTTGTCAGTCTATAGTGACCACAAGTAAGTGAGGGCAAAATTATTATTATTATTATTTTTTATCTTTGATTATACTAGGGACGCGAACTGGCAGCAGAAAATAAGGAACTGTTCTGACGGATTTCAGAAACAAAAAACAAAACAATGAATGGGTAAGGAAACCGGAAATGTAGTAAAATACTGTGAAATTAATCATCCGATGCCACAAAGGCAGGGACCAAGGGACAGGAACTACAATGCGTCAAAACTGGGGGTTCTGAAACCCACATGTGCAACGAAGTTAGTTGGTCGAGCTTTGGGGAGATTCGCCAGAACCATCAACTACACAGTATACAACGGCCACGTTTAGCTCGAATCAGGGGAGGCATGTCCTTCGAAATTAGTAGCTCTCTCAGAAGGACGACGACTGCGACCCGAACCATGCGTTGGTTCTACAAACCACAACCTTAGGAATCGACGACCCATAAAGCTTCCCATAGCGTGATTGGTCCATCCGACGGTCAGTACTGTGTCCGTTGTACGTGCTTTGCAGGGAACTGCGAGCTGCAGCGGACTGCAGGGAAGTACCGCCCCCGGTTACGCCCTATAACCGGTAAAGCCGTTGCGCAGGTCGAATGGAAGACCAGAGAGAGAGCGCCAGCTAGCGGCGAGCCCGCTGCCGCTGCCCCAAGGCCCCCAACCCCTCGGCAGCCGCGGTATAAGCCGCGCCCTGGCTTTCCATCCGACCGATTGTGACTTTGTTCCTTAGGGTCCCACACTGAAGGTGCGCTCGTTCTTTTCCACCACATCCTGCAATGACGTCGTCCACCGCAGGGCCCGACACACAGCGGAGACAATGGTGACCTCACCCGAGCCTGGGCAGTCGGCCTGCTTCTCCCCTCTCGCGGCACCCTTGATTGACAAGCAAGCGAGGTTCTTTGATGCTGCCGTGAAATCCGTGGGTGAATCGACGCAGGAACAAGACTGCGCTTGTCCCGGGTTTCGTAACATCGGATCCGGGATTGAACTTGCGCTATCGCGGATACAGTAGAGGTCATGTTGATGAAGCGATCGGTGTACAATTCGGGTTGTGGTATATTTGGCCTGGAATGAATTAATGTGCGTGCGCGGTTGGTGATTTGACCTCCTTCTTACCGGGTAGTACCATGTCGGGGAAGTGAACCGAAGCTCGACGATGGATTTCTGATTTTCTGACCTGGCCTTTGGAGGCGGATGGCCACATAATGCGACGACCCATGCTAGAGCCGTAGAGGAAGGCTAAACGAGACCAGAGCGAAGCGAGGGGAGGGGAGGGGAGGGGAGCGGAGAGCAGGACAAAGCTGGGGCCCGACATTTCAGGTTGTTTTGAGGTACGCTCGCTCGTTTGTTCATGGACAGGCCGAGAATGAGCCATCATCCCTGAAGCCGCACCGATCGGGACAAGAGGGAGCTCGAGGGAGGCCAAGGGATAACTCGGAACGTGAGAGATCGCCCAGGAGATCTTCCGAGATGGGATACAATGTCACATGTTCATGCTCGCGCTGCTGCTGAAAGTTGGGCGGAGCCAAATTTCAGGCCACGCAGGGCAGGGTGAAACGACGCCAAGTGTATGTGGAGATTGATGACGGAGTTGTGTGGAGAGCAGCTAGTACATTGCTGATTTTGTGAAGCAGCCCCTCAGCTAGTGAAAGTAAAGAACCGCGAGCGGGCTGAACTTCGCTGGCAGCATCGAGGTTTCCCAGTGCGGTGACAGTTGGAAATTCGGTATTCCGCGTTTTTTTTGAGGCTTTGGCATTGGACCGCGAAGCGACTTTTCTTCGGCATTCAGCTCCTGTAATGGAAAGGCAGAGGAGGTGCGGTCACGATTCCCTGTCTTTTTTTCGCCTTATGAACCGGATTTTTTCCGTTATAGTCTGTCTCGTTCTCTGGGTAGTCTTTCTGTGCTAGTGCGGGCAGGAGAGGCCGAGTTCAGCTGAAGCAGCATACTGGCAAAAATGATGTCTTTCAGGCCCATGTAGGATTCCCTCAGTTCATTGTGTGAGTGATGCCCCCCAGTGTGGCAGATAGCCCTTGCCTCCCCCGGCCTGCAGCTCGCCTGCACAGTGTCCTTGCGCACGCGAAGAGTTGTAGCGGGATACTGTGTTCACGAGCTGCAGACGATTTAGCTCAGTGATTGCATGAGGACGGATGTTTTTTCGATGGAATTTCTGCCTGTTGGCATTGGATGACGGTTTACAGTTCATGGTTGATGTCATTTTCTTGAGCTGACTCGTTGAGAGATGATCTCAATCATCATTGATTTTTTTTCAATCATCAAGTTTCAACCGATGTTCTTCAAATCTCTACGTTGGTCTTATGCTGAAGCTAGGCATTTCTACTCTTGGCAATGACAGAGAAGCACAGAAAGAAGGACGGAGTGTCTTCAGTTTAAGAGCGTGATGAGAACTTAGAAGAGAGGAGACGATGGCATTCAGAGCAGCAGCTGCAGCTGTAAGCTGTCGTCGTATCTGAGAACGGCCACCAGGTGGTATCGGGTAATGTGGGAAATACTGCGTGTGATGTCCAAAGGGATAATTGCAGCAGGAGTCGTCACGAATGTACACCATGGATATGATGAAGGGAGCTCAGAATTAAGATGGACGTCGAATGCTAGCGATTGTACTTCAGGTTGGCCGTGAGTTTTTGGAAGTTCAGCAGCCCAAACCGCAATTTACCTTCGTGGTTTTCAGAGAGATAAATTGTAGCAGCAGAATTCACCATGCCGAACATGGCTGTTTCCACCACAGTCCTCGAGGCGCATGCGTCGACGAGGGATTCCGCCTTGCATAAACAAAATGCTCCGCCACTTCCTCCTATGACGCTCTCTCCCCTGACGGGATCTACTTACTTCCAAGGCATGCACCGGGAGTTCGCAGATTATCCTTTAATGCCCACCGTCTCGCCTACATTACTGCAACTTTCGGGTAACCGCAATTTGTCACCTCCTGTTTCTCACTACAAAATGCCGGCTAGCGGAATGAATAGTATGAACCCCGTGAGCACGCCCGTGATGCATCCCAATTTGGTCATGACTCTGAAGTCGATCATTTCTCCCACTCCCGATATCTGCGAACAGGCGACGAAAGTTGCTGAGACGTTGAAGGGCGTCGAGGGATCCGGTGGCTTGGAGGGATACGGTCAGCAGCAGCAGCAGCAGAGCAGTGACATGGACAGCGTTCTGACATCGAGTTTGTACATCAGCAGCACTCCGCCATCCGTTCCCAAGCAGGAAGTAGTTCCGCCGGGGGAAGTCGATGACGACGAAGCCGCCGTCGTGTCCGTCGACCTGATTCAAAATCGACGGCCGTTTAAGTGCGGATTCGGAAGCTGCAACAAAACCTTCAAAAATCCGCAGACCATGAAAATGCACCACAAAACCCACTACTCGGACGATTCATCCTTCAGGTTCGGAACGAATCCTCATGTTCTTTCCACGGTTCCTTCGGCCTACAAGGCGGGCCATAACAAAAAAATTCCTTCTCGCTGTCCCATATGCAAGAAGACTTTTGTCGGCCTGTACGAGCTCAGACGCCATTTCGGACGTAAGCATTCCGAGGGCGAGAAGACCTTCGCTTGTAAGAAGTGCGGCAAAAAGTTTTACATCGAGGTGGATCTGAGGGATCACGAGAAGCTGTGCGGAGAGCCAATCGAGTGTAAATGCGGCATGAAGTTCGCTTTCAAATGCAACCTGGTCGCCCACAAGAAAGGTCATCCCGAATGTCAAGACCATCCACCTCCTACGGAGGAAGAGCAGCAACAGCAAAAGCAGGAGGGTAAGGGAGTCGTAGCCCCATTGACTCCTAGCGAAAGCCCAAGGTCCATTGTAGATGTTCATGGAATGAAGCAAATGAATGGCGGTAAGATCAGCTGGACGAGTGGTTATGTTCCTTATCCTTACATTCATGGATTTCCGGATCCTTATTCAAACCAGTCGAAGCTTGGTATAATGGCCAATGAGTCATCTCAGCCGACATTACCAGAACTCCCGCTTGTGTTTTCAGACAATCAATTGAAGGGTGTTGCAAAGGTGATACCTCAGCAGTTTTCATCTCAATCGTCGTTAGGAGACAGTTCATTTCTTCCTTCTAAGCCCTATCTTCAATCGAAGGGTGCTTCTACAATTGTCAATCCGCTATCATCTCAGTCATCACCTGGAGCAATCTACAGGCAGAATTTTCTTTACTGATTTCTGTGCGTGACTCGTGCCTTGACTTTGTCTGGGATGCTCGTCACGGTTAGACCACGCTCAATTTCCTGTCTGGCGGATTGGCGATCCAATATTACCAGAAGGCAAGTGCTAGGGGTTGAAGTTGAAGACGTAGCTTTCAGCTGACCGGCGTTAACAGCGTTTGGAGGCTGTTGTACAGTAGAGACCAAAGGCTCGTTGTGAATCCCTCTGGGTATGTCGTAGGTATCTTGGCACCCGTTTACAGGCAGCGAAGGTATTGTCACGACGTGTGTGAATTTCATCCGACCTTTTTTGGAGGAGCGTAGCGTGCTCCCTGGTACATTCAAATACACCTTAGATATTTTGGAGTTTAGGACATGGTTTGTAGTCTTGAGGTGTAGGTAGAATGAATCCTCAAAACTCTTCTGAAGTAAGAAGTCTTCCAAAGAATAGATCTTCTGCTCGGAGAGCGTCACCCAGACTGCAGTCCTGAGGCATATTTTCGAAATATTGTACATCTATCTGTTGTTACACGAACACATGTGCAGATTTGTGTTCCGTTTTGTTCTTTTTCAAACAATGAAACTGTGGGTATTACAATACCTACGGAAATCTTGAGCGTTTCGGCCGTCGTATGTGTATTCTTTTCATCGTTTTTACAATTTTGCACTGGTTCATGTTTGCTGTTAAACTGTGATTGAGTTGAAGCTGGTCCATAGATCACTTTATGCTTGGAGTTCATTAGAATTTCACAGCACGAGGTTTATGTACTGTCTCTCGTATTTGCCTGCTCTCTCTCTTCCCCCCTGCTTTCGACATGATAGTTCACCTGATTTCACCTTCTCATTTGTTCACGTTCTATTTCTCGCACATGTCTCTGTCCGGGACTGAGCGTCTGATTTGGTGATATTTCCTCCGAGGCAATGGCTTCGATGATTAATGGCTCGGCTAGTAGCCATGAATTAAATAATGCAAGGGCGAAGGTACGTGAGTGGGGATCTCGGCCTTCCAGACCTTCCGTGGTCATCAATTTCACATTTGTAAGTCTTGTTTCTCACCTGGATGTACTTCGAGCTTTTTTCAGAAAAGGCTCTTCGTACTTAGGAAATCCGATCACGTTCCTCTTTCGACAGCTCTTTTTAGAGCTGTTCTTTCTTGGATCACTTCTGACCCTGATTTCATCGCTGCAAACTGCGCACCTTAGTTTCTTGAATTTCGTCTGTCTTTCCTTTGCTCCTGCTCTTTGAACTCAGTTCTTATGTGACTGCACAGGGAGGGCTCTTATCCGTTCAGGAAAATTGCAGACATCGCACACTTTGTTTCTGAATCCCTCATTTCCTTATCTTTTAGGAGAGCGACCATTTTCTTCCGTGGGGTCGCTTTCATCGCAAGGTGGTCATCATGGAATATAAAATACAGATGGAAATGTTCCTATCTTTGCAAGACCTTGTCTTATTTCGGAGTACTGGAACGCAATGATGTGTCCGCAGAGTCGTTCCGTCGAGCGAGCGTTGACAGACGGACTCGTCCGCCCGGGCTGCTACATGATTGACGCACGATGCGGTCGAAACCGAAGATCCCATTATGCCATTTGTTGCGCATGTGAATTGGAAAATACGGAGGCACTTCGTGGGAACGAATCTCTCAAAGCTCGCGCGGGGATGTATGTCTGTCGAAATAAGAAAGAGAGCTGTAGACATAGAGCAAGACGGAGAGAACATGATGGTGAGAAATCTCGCAGTCCGCGACCTTTCACGCTCGAAATGTCATCAAGCTCGAAGAAAAGCAAAGGACAAGCAGCAGCAGCATCAGCATCTTGTATACTTCCAAAGCAAGACATCTTTCTTGCCACCATGTGAGTCATGAAACTTTACATCTGCCCGATTTCACGTGTCTGGTGCTATCTGCTTTACTGACGGAAGTGGTGAGTCTTTCCATATGTCCAAGTCCACGCGTTTACAGACCGCTCTTTTATTTTGTCAGACACTTGATGGCCTCCAGTGCACAGCCACGGCCCACGGCCCACGGCCCACCATTAACTTCACCTCAACTCCTACTCAATGGTGGACACAACGTTTTCAAAGATGCAATTGTGATTATCAAATGTACTCATTGTAGCTCCCATCACTCGGTAGCCACGACATATGAAATGTCCTTCACTCATACCCTCGGGCTCCTCCGCACTATTTTATCCAAAAGTATACTCTCAGCTTGTTTCCCTGCCCAATAATTCCAAGAAAAAACATTAGATCTGCCGACGGGCAGCAGTTGCAAAACGTCCGAGTCTCGGACCCCATAGCGTTCAAAAAAGTGCAGCCAAACATGAGAAGCGGAATCGAATCATTGCGGAAGTACACATTCTTGTTTTTTTACACCTCATTCTGGCTTGTTTTTTCTTTCCTTTTTTTTCTCTTAAAACTTTGAGTTTTTACGTTGGATGGAAATAAAATAGAGGGAGGGTAGGAAAAGCGCAGAGGAAGGGTATTGCCAGACAATGAAACAAAAGAGGCTGCCTTCTCAGTGCAGTGAAATCGAAGAGTAAAGGTTGGGAAAAGAAGATCAGACAGGACAGGGCTAACGAATTGGAACATATGTTCGATACTTGATGTTCTAGAAAGCCTTTTTTTTATAGCAAAATTAAATTATATTGGAATTTTTCAAAGAATCGCTCTTAGCACAAACAACCTTTTGAATCGAAGACCAAAATGCTAACTTCTTAGGTTAGCTTTGTAATTTAGTTCTGCTAGAATCTCAATTACATAAGTGTTAAAAATCACCTATTGACTCCTTGCTGAGTTAAAAACAGCAGAATATCAACATCCGACACTTACTCAATTTTTCCACAAGAAGCAAACAGCCCATAGTGGTTCAGAATCTAATGTGTTAATTAGCAAGATCAATCTCCATGGGGAAAAACAAATTGAACAGCGAATCACTGTCGATAGCTGAGGAAATGCCTCCCCTCCATGTACAATGAGAACAGCACCAAACATAGGCAGATGTAGATCAAGTCCCCTGTTCTTTCAATGGACGATTCCGACTATGTCTGTATTAGTCATAGACGACTGTGTCACACACCTGCTCTTCTTCAAAACAGTTGTTTCCCGCGCACTGCAGCTTGGCCGGTTAAGTTCTCACGCCTCTTACAGGCTTTTCGACACCGGCAGGTGTCCTTTCCTCGCGAGGCCCGGTGAACTGCAATGCTCTCACAATGCTCTTCTCTAGTCCGTTTGCCCGGTGGTTTCCCGGGTGTCATATTCCTTTACAGAGGCTATCGTGTTTTTTCCATGTCAAAAGAAGGTATACGAAATAAGAAGACCTATGGGCGACAACAAGACATTTTGAAATCAAGAGTAAAAGTCTAACTTCTTATTTTTCCCTCTCTTCTTTTTCTAACTCTTAGGTCTGAATCTTAATCCCTACACACTCGCCTCTTGAGACGCCTAATATTAGATTCATGTTATATTTATGATTTCTTCCGCACTGTGAATCAGTCATTTTGAAATTCAGGGAGGTAACAGAAAAGCACAAACCACGATATATGGAAGGAACTAAAATTATAGCAAAAGGACAAATAATTAGGCCAAGTAAAATGTGGAAGTTGACTGCCATGGTGACATTATAGGGGCGACAGTCCATGTTCCTCGGTAAAATGAGGGATCTTACTGATGTTAGAGCATCAGCACCTATGCTCGCTATCTTGCACATGATCGCGAGTGACATTTTTTCTACAAAATGAACTTGTTCACACAGTACCACATTTTTTTCCCAGTGTTGTACAAAATCGAATTGGCGAGGACCGAATTTCTCTCCTGGTTTACGAAATGGAACATAAGTCTAACGTTTGAACAGCTGTTATAACCTTTTCACTTGGGTGCACAGTGTGTTCTGACAGAGAATATTATATGAACATGAGCTATAGGTTTCTATGAATTTCAGTTGGAAAGACATTCAGACGAAACTTAAAATCCTTGTTCATGATAACGGATGAGAGAATCAAATCTGCCTATTTTCACCACTCTCAGCCCAGGTTTTCAGTCTTTTCCCGGTTATGAACCGGCAGGTTTTAGAGTTGTCGGGGATTCTCCATTTCCATGTTCAGAGATCCGGTAGATTTTTTCTCCGGCGGTTGAAATTTAAACATTCCCTAAACAACATGATGATTAACCGGAAAAATTAAATCAACTCGTGTTAGAGAACAGATCGGAAAGTTTTTGGCCCCCGCAAGTCCGGTATGAGAAATGCCGGCATGCAAAAATCCTACCGTAAATCTAATGTCACCCCTCAAATCCATACATTATTCCCTGCCCCCAAAAAATACGGCCGTTTTGTGACGTTTTCTTTATTTCCAGCCGTATTTTTCCGGATTTTTCATTCATAGAGTATCTTTGCATTTCTTGCTGTTTATTGGCCGGAATTTTAAACTTCCATTGATTTTTTCAACGATCAACAATTTTCTTAACTTTTGATCCATAACTTTTGTGGCACAAAGTCAAAAATTGAAGTTGGAGAGTGAAATTAAAACCATGGAGTGTATTTGAGTCTATTATAAGAAACCTACTAGGGTTTGGAAGAATCTGATTCAACTCACATATAATTTAGAACTTAGACTTATGTTAGTAATGAACTTTCAACTCAATTGGAGAAGTTTTGGGCATAGAACAATAGCTTGAAGTTTGTGTACATAATTAGAGTTGCAAGGTTGCACTAACTATCATGAAGTTAGTATAATGATCATAATTTTTGTTATCGTAAGTTTTCATCAATAAAACTTTCTAGAAATGAAGCTTGGATGATCAAAGATCTTTTCCTAAAGTATCGAGGTAGAGATCACAAACCCCAATGAGAAAAGTTACATGACAACTTGCAATTTGTCCACTTTGGATCTTCTATAAGCCCAACTACTCTCCAGTTGGACTACCGATTGGACTAAGGGTCTACCGTATATCTTGATGGACCGACAGTTTCATGAGGCTCTACATTCACTCTTAGTGGATTTGGTCATTCCTCATACTACTAGAGCTCGTCTACGCTTTTGCTCTAGCAAGGGTGCAGGCTCGTGGATCTTGGCTTGACCATGCATCAGGGCTTTCCGATCTGCACTAGCTACTTTTTCTACAACGATGAGGTTCCGTTTTGGCTTGGTCCCATCCATCTACATCTTCATTACTCACATGTGAGTGTGGTATCACTTTAGATGTAGCTGGTGTTCATATGACTCGTTGTCCATTCAGAGGGCAGAGGATAGCTACCCATGATGTCATTAGGGATGTGGTGTTTGCTATGGCACGAGAGGGTGGATACCTCATATGAAGAGAGCGTTGGTATGCCTTGCAATCGACTAGGGTTAGGGCAGACTTGTACTTGGTTCGGAAGGACCATGTCACTTTCGCGGGTATGGTGGTTATCAATCCTACTCGAGTGTAGGGGCATAGTTAGATAAAGTGATAGGAATTTTTTGTATTTTTGAAATAAAATGTGGAATTCGGACGAATGGAAGTGTATTCTGACGAATACTGTGCTAAGTAGTTAATAGGCAGAGTGTGGCGTGTTCACACTAGTGTATGAGTATGTTAGGGTTAGTAAGTGTCTTCACTATCAGGCTAAGAGGAGAAGGAGTATCGTCGAACTGCTCGTGAGTATGCCAAGAACCTGAGTTAGAAGGGATACTGGTGGTCGACCATGTACAAGGATGTTCACTAGTTCATCTAGAACAGGAAGACGGGCTTACGGTCCGCCTTCCCAGGTGCTACCATTGGACCCCTATTCTCCGGTCGTATCGCCGGTGCCAGCTCCCAAATATACTCATGTACTTTAGTCCGAATATCTGTTGGAAACTTGAGGGACTTCGTATTCCCCTCCTCAGACTTTCTGAGGATAGCCTTTATTATTTTTCCCCGTCTCTCCTTTTGTTGCGGCTCCGCGGGTTTTGCTTATCCCTTGTCCGTCAAAGCGCTTGCCTTGGTGCCCCGTGTCGTGCCACAAAGTACATCAAGTGCCTCTTCCGGCCATCTTGTCTCATGAGCGGAGTCTTTTCCTTCGAGTTGCATCATGTGTACCCCGACGTGCTTCTTAGGAGGGGTAAAAAACCGAACGTCCTAGGTTGGGTATCGCTCACTCTCCCCCCATGAGTGGGGCGGATGATCACACTCCACGTTGATATGCCCTGGCCGCCTGCAATTGATGCACATGGCTTGATACGTCATCCTACGACGGGGCTGCGGACATTGGGGTGACCAGTGCCCCATTGCCCCACAGTTGTAATAGGCATTTGGTTTAGGTGTTGGCACCATCGGAGGTGCCACCCCCATTCTTCGTTGTGGACTGTTAACGGCCATCTCCACTGGCGTGTACCTGTGTATATATTCACGTGGAATCTGGAAGGTACTCCCTCCATCTTCGACCCCATACACCGGGTCCTCATGGGAGACTTCGTGTTGTGCATACTCCCATACTGGCACCCATTTCACGTGATGGGCAGCATAAGACTCCCGCGATAGATGCTCAGCATTAGAGCGGCATGGCTTCCAAAAAATGGTACACCAAACATTTTCCCTCACCTACATGGGCGACTTTCTTCTTTCCTTATTATTTACAAGGTGCACCTTGAGCTCTTCGAAGCTCTTGGTGAGTTGGTCCACCCGGGACTCAATCCCCTTCTTCTCCGGATTCTTCACTCGTCGGGACTCTTTCTTTGACACCCGTTTCCATTCTTCATCCAAAGAATTGGAATCTTTGGCCAAAGTCGTCGTCTCCTCACTTGTAGACGGATTTTGGCGTATCCGACTCTTCGGGTGCTTTGCCTTCCTCTTCTTCTGAGGAGCTCGAGACTCTTTCCTACTACGCCTATGAATATTTGATAATTCATAGGCCTCGGCGGCTTGTATTGTTGCCTCCACTATGCCCAGATCATACCTTCTACAGAAGAACTCCTAGTCGTGGTCGTATTCACCCAATCCTGACACATACCACTCGACCGCCATCGATGCCAAATATGGTTTTGTATTGGCTGTGGTCGAAGACATACGGTCCAATAAGCTTAAAAATTGCTCCATGTACTCACAAATTTTTTGGTGCTTATCTCGTCTAATCGCTCCTAGTTTTCGAAGTAACACCTTGTCATAGCCCATCTCTCGAAACCGGGCCAAAAACCGTTTCTTCAATCCTTCCCAGGTAGCCATTTCTTCCTTGTAGTGCTCTTCCTAGTTATTCATCCAGACTCGAGCCATCTTCCTCAAGAGACCGGGGAAAATTTTCCGACGGTCCACCAAATCATCCTCTTGATTGGCTGTTGAAATGGCCTCAAAGGTTTTTATATAAGAGTCTGCATCGTCGTCTTCCGATGTTCCCTTGAACTTTGGATACTGATGTTTCGTGATAGGCGCAGCCATTGCACGAGGATACGCCAACCAAGGTTCTTCTAAATCAAAATGACCCTCTAGATTAGCTCGGATTTGCAGCAGGTCACCTTCTTCAATCAGATGCGAGGCAGAGGCGTACTCCGTCTAGGCATCCTCCAACTTTGGATCTGAAGGGGCCTTGGCGTGGGTGGTGTCAGAAGTGTCGGTATCGTTGGAATCTCCCGATTGGGATGATCGGGGTCTTGGCTCTTGCTGTCTGACTACCACTAATACCAAGCTACTTGCATACCTCGGTCGTTCTCCTCAAAATCACACAGGAGATCCGTGGGTTGCACTTGTACCACTCGTTGATTCCATGGAAGAAGGGACTCTTCTTTGACTTCGAGTCTGCGTTCGGCCTAATGGCCTCACCCAATTCCCTTCCCTCTCCCTTCTTTTGAGATCTTCCCTAGCCCGAGCGCGCCTTTCAAGAGTTGTGGGTTCAGGTAGTGAGGCAAGTGAACCTTCCTCCCGCTCTGGTTCCCTGCCTTACATTCATGCCTGGTTCTCACGCGGGTCACTTTATCACCCCTCCGCAACACTGCTAACTTACTAATTTTGACGTCCACTCCCGCCGATACTACTTGCTACTTATGATACACCTTCCAAAGACAAATTCATCATTTTCGATCCCAGGCAGCGGCGCCAAAAATAAGTTGCTTCCAACTTCTTCTTTATGTAACAACAAGGTTGCACAAAGGATGATCGAAGTTATAGCAAAGTGAAGTTCGTTCCCATGAGATCGAAGGATAATTTTGCTCGTAGAAGGAAATATTTAGAGTTTACACATCTTTCACCACTCTGGACAGTTCAGGTCTGAAGAGGATCACCGAATATGCCACTTCCTTGTGCGCACACTCTGATGAAACACACACACACACACACACAAAGCATCCACCAAAGTCCAATTATACTTAAGATTGAGGAACTGCTGTATTTACCGATGGAAAGGTCGATCTACTCTATTACAAGATGGAATCAAGGCGGCGAACTCAATGAAGTTCTACTAAGTCCGTAGAAGGTCAATAGCTCGTGGGGAAATATTCGGTTAACTTTTCGAGTAAATTCACCAGTCTGTGCAATTTCCAATCGATAGAACTCAGCTTCACAAGTTCATGTTCTACCCTGACTACATTTGCAGTTCGACAACAAACTCTTGCAACTGAAGAAGATGAACCTTCTTACTAGTGCTACTCCTATTTATACAAAAGAATGTCTAACCGCTAAGGCTAATTGATTTACACCGAGCTCCGACTCCTCTCTTCTCAAACATCCTTGCCTTCCGCCGATTCAAGTCTCCACACGAAAGCGTTCACACTCACTTGTAATTCACGAAGATCCTCTACAATCTCTCGCATGTGAATTTGGAGTGACTCTTGGCACTCCCGCCCCATGACTTTATACATTTCTTTTCTTCCTGCCTTTGAATCATCAGGAGAATTCATAACTGCCCTGATCCTCTCTAGCCGCCGGATCTCTTCATCACCACATCGTGCAAGAAGGTAGTTAGAACATTTGATGGCCAGCGTTTCTAATCTCCCCGGTCGCTCGACGTCCACCTCTCTGAATTTCCGCTTCGACTTCAGCAGCTGTCACTTCAACTCGTCAATTTCTGTTTCAACAAATCTGGCGTCCCCTCTTCTGGCTCTGCATACTTCCTCATACGCCAATTTTAGTTGCTGATGCTCCTTCTCCACAACGGATTTGTGACTCTCTAACCGCTTCACTGACTCAGCCAACTGTTGAATCACCTTCGCATGGTCTTCCTTGCCATGCGCTGCATACTCCATGGCCCTATATTACATCCATATATCCGTCCTCCTGGGGATTCCACCCTTGAATATAACGGGATCCTAATTCATTCAGCTCCATGAAGACGGGTATGGCCACTGCCTCTATCTTCTGCGTCAATTGAAGGTACGAAGAGATTGTCTCTCCTCCTACCTTAGAAGCTCTCATCTTTGGCCGTGAATTCTTTGGGGTAGGGTTTGGCGAATACGTAGCTTGTTTCTGTTTCTTCGTCTTCGTCGTTGGCTTCGGAGCTATTTCCAAACTTGGGCTTCTATTTCTTCGGAACCGTTCTACTTCACCGCATCCTCTCTCTAACGCTTCTATCTCTCGAAGAACATTCTCTAGTTCCCCCGAAGATGCGTCGTCCCCCGGTCGACTTCTCTTCAGCTGCGATGTTCATGACCCCGTGGAACCCAGACTTGGCGTCGACCCACTACTTGCTGTTTCCAAGGGAGGCTTGGTTCTTGATTCCTCTGCTCCCAGGTGATACTTCTGTCGTTCATGAGGAGTCAACCCGCCCATCCTCGAATATATATGGATCAAAAATGAAGAAATATACACGACTCCTTTTTCTCCCGCACATAGTTTCTCTCCCATGGCCTGTACTTTACGAGCAAATATCTCCCCCAAATTGACTCTAACGGATCCTGTCACAAACCCTTCAACAATCCTTACCTTATGCATACTAACATAAGTAGTGCGTTGAGGCGAGAAGAGCTGGTTCAAGGTGTACATTATCTTCCTTCAAAATTCATCCTTGATAAGGTCGATTTTGTATCCGTTCGTGCGCTTCCGTTTGTAGGAGCCATGTCTTTGCCTTTAGCTACAAGGATTTGAAGGAAGTAATCTTAGAAACTCATCGCATTGAGTTAGAGCTAGGATTTTTTTTGGTTTTTGTGAATAAAGAGTTATATTCGGGTTCTCATGAGGGTATTCGTCCGAATATATATTGGTTAGACATGAATACCATTAGGGAGTTCACACAAGTGAATTGCAAGGGAATTTAAGCGCGCGTTTGGACGGCAGAGTGAAGAATTATCGAAAAAAGGTCGATGCCAAGAAGTTGTAGAACGAGAGCAGTCGGAGTAGGAGAAGATAGCTGCAATGTCGAAGCGTCGAACCATGGAAGTTCAAGCAGGAATAAGTGCGACAATGGGGAGAATTCGACCGCTTATCCTGATGGCGGATTGGACTCCGATGGAGTTGCGGAGGTTGAAGAACCTCGATGGAATATTTCTGTCATGGCGATGGGACTATGTGTGCCCGGAGCTGTGTGATGAGGTCAGAAGGGGAAAAGCCTCGACAGCACTTGGAAGTATAGCTCAGCCAGAGAAGAGGGATGCAAGGATGTGGGCAAAGGCTATTGGACGCAACCACGAAGAAGACAAAGGCGGTGTCGATTGGGAGGGCTCGGTGATGCAAACAACTTTCACTTTTGACGAGTGGAAGTGGTTCAACCCTAGGGAGAGAAAGGGGACGAATGGCTATAAGCTCAATTTGATTAAGAATGTCTTCAGGAGAAAGGTGGCTCTCACCTTGAACCAGCTCTTCTCACCTCAGAGAACAACGTATGTCAGCATGCATAAGGTGAGAATTGTAGAAGATTTCATCGGCGGAACTATTCGAGTGAACTAGGGGGAGATCTTCGTGAAGAACGTACAAGCGATGGCGACTAAGCTAAGAGAAGACGATAAGAGTGTAGTCTATCTCTCGTTTTTCTTGGTGCATCTGTACGCGAAGTTGGAGTGGTTGACTCCTAGGGAAAGGCAGTTGTACCGATTGGAGAGCGGACTTTCGGACATGGAAGTAGACATCGACAGTGCCAGTAGCGGGTCCACGAGAAGTCTGGGAACGAGTGCGCCTCTTGAGTTGAAGAGAACAAGAGAAGTTAGGCCGGCTGTGCAGAGTAAGCCTGATTCGGATTCGGACCTTGAAGTGATCGGTACTTCTAGGAAGAGGAAGAGAGTAGTGGAGGATAGTCCTCCGACCACTTTGACAATCCGGAAGAATGTAGGGAAGAAGAAGGTGGAGGAAGTAGTTCCGTCCAAGACGTCTCGACCCAAGATGATGGCAGTCAAACCGGGACCAAAAGCGTCGAAGGAGATTACGGAGCCCATGGCCTCGGTGTTGCAATTGTCGCAGAAGCTGGAAGTTGTGGTGGTCCCGGTGTTGTTAGAGTTGAACGAGATGGGGCCTATGTAAATGCCGGGGTGGGATCCTCAAGCCGATGGATACATGGATTTGATTCATATGATGAACCGACTGGCTTTGGAGAAGGAGGACCAATCTGTCAAGGTTCGAGAGTTGACAGAGAATGTGGACAAGTTGTCCAAGGAGAAGACTGAACTGGAGCAGAAGATCCAGGAGGCGAAGAAGGCCTACGAAGAGATATGTCATATTCGGGGTACAGAGATTCATTTTGTGGAGAAGGAGAATGCTCATCTTTGGGAGACGGTGCACTACTTGAAGCAAAAATTGATTCAGGTGGATGTGGAGGCGCCTGCGAAGTTAGAGAACCTCACTAACAGATGTGTGCAACATCTGTTCACACGGTGTGATCGAGTTGAGGAGAAGTGGTTGGAGCAGTTGGTGGCAGAGATGGAGAATCCCGGCGATTCAAAGGAAAGGAGGAAGGAGATGTATAAAGCTTTGGGTCGTGATTTCAGGGAAGCCATGGCTCTCCATCGACATGAGATTGGAACCGATGTACATGAAATGCAGTTAGGAATCGACGCCTTCACGCAAGCAGCGGAGGTACGATCGAGCGGCTTAGATCAGCAGAGTAGACTTAGGAGAGAGCGATCCGTGTAGGAGCAGTTAAGAGTACCAGTTAGAACATTCATTATAAATAGTCGTAGGAAATAAAGTGGTGGGATCTTTTCATCTTTGCAAGTGTCCAATCTGTTGGGCTGTGAATTGTAGTCAGGGTAGAACTAGCACTTGAGAAGCTGGTGTATGTAGACGGGCATTGTGTTGACTATTTCGTGTATCCGCAAAGTTATGCGGATATTCGTTCATGAGCTGAGCTTGTCTGTAGTCATCAGAAGTACTCTGTAGAGTGTTTCACTGCGACGCAAACTTGTAATGAGAGAGATCCCCATCCCGAAGTAAATACAATCATTGAAATCAAATTGTTGTTGTCTGTGGAATTAGTGTTGTGATGGGATTGTGAAGGAATTGAGTTGAATCGATTGCCTTCGTTGTGAGTAACCCTTCGGACCCTACAGTCTAGAGTTGGAAAGATGTCTAAATGCATGTTTCTCTTCTTTGCTAGTGCGGTTTGATCCCTCATTCCATTAGGAACAAATCAATCTATACGAATTCGGACTTAGTAATGCATACCCGTGCTACTACACCGTTCCTTTGGGTCAAACCACTTCGATTTATGGAAGTTGAACCCAGAGACCATAGTTGAGCCCTCCCAATCAATCCCATCTTTCTCCTCCTTGTAATCACGTCCAACCGCTTCCGCCCATAATATCGCATCCCACGAATCTGGGTAGCCTCGCCACCTGATTGGATTTCGTTCCTTCTTGGCCCGAACTTCCTCACACAGCTTCGGACAAATATAGTCCCATCGCCATGCTAAGAACGCTCCTCCCAATTCTTCCAATCTCTCTAATACATGCGCGGTCCAATCAGGTTTTGGCACTAATGGCCTATATGCTCCGGATATAGACTTCTGTTGCACAAGCAGCCGAATAGCCTCTCTCTCTCCTGCTCTACTCGCAGATCTTTTCTTGGTCAAATTCACACGATCTATCGCTCTCCGATTTCCGCCCTTCTCGCCTGCTACGGCGCTCGTCGAAACAAGAATGTCGGCATCTCCTTCCACTCTTCCTAATTTCTACTGTTCCTCCTAATGTTTTCCCTAACAGCCTATTTGTGTTTGGCAGAGCAATTCATACTTATCACAAATATTTACACTCACATATGGCGTACTTCCCCGAATATCCCTTTCTTTATTCAAAAAACAAAAAAACAGCTCTACAACAAGCTAACCGGGGTTCTACAATTGTTGTGTAAAATTCTGAACAAGGTGACTGTCAGTCATATTTACAATTGGGATACAAAAGTTCCAACGGTGTTATCGGCGATTCAAACGGCAGAAAAGATCACGACCAAGCAAACGCCATTCTACTTAACGTATGGGATGCATCCCATCACGCCGGTGGAATTTGAGGTGCCCTCATATCGCATTCTGGTAGAGGATCGTCTGGGTCTCGAGGAGAGTCAGCTGCATCGGTTACTGATGCTTCCGCATACGTCTTTAGGGACTCTGGATCTCACAGTCCAAAGAGCGAGGTGGTAGATCTATCACGATTTCTAGTCCACCGGTAACAACATTCCCATCCAAACAAAGACACACGCATACCAGTAACACCAATGCACAATTGTTCTTTAAATCGGTACAATCACCATTTACTGAATGATGGAGATCTCTTCATTACAAGCTGAAGTCGAGGCGATGCTCTCAGCGAAGTACTTCTAGGCGAATCTCTTGGATTTTTCATTGCAGCCACCAATTGCTCCAACCGCAAACACCGAGTAAACAGATGTTGCACACACATGTTGGCAAGGGTCTCGCAGGTGCCTCCACGTCCATCTGGTTCAACCGCCTCTTCAGGTCCCGCACTGTCTCCCAAAGATGTGCGTTCTCCTTCTCCATGAAGTGGATTTCTGCGCCCCGAATACGGCAAATCTCTTCGTATGCCTTCTTCACCTCCTAAACCTTATGTTCCAATTCGGCCTTTTGCTTGAACAACTTGTCCACATTCTCCGTCAATTCTTGAACAGTAACAGATTAGTCTTCCTTCCCTAAAGCAAGTCGATTCATCATCTAGATCAAGTTCATGTACCCGTTTGCTTGAGGGTCCCATCCTGGCATGTACATTGGTCCCATTTCGTTCAGCTCTACAACGAAGTAGATTGTTGAACCTATGGTCTCGGTGTTGCAGCTGTCTCAGAAGCTGGAGGCAGCCAGTGGTGGCGAGACGGCTTAGGGAGTACTACTTCCTCCACTTTCTTCTTCCGTGTATCCCCTTCTTGACCGTCAAGGCGCGAGGAGGACTATCTTCTACCACTCTCTTCCTCTTCCGAGAGGCACCAATGACTTCCACATCCGAATCCGAATCAAGCTTACTCTGCGTCACTAGCCTAACTTCTCCGGTTCGTCGTGGTTTAGGTGGCGCGCTCATTCCCAAGCTCCTCATAGACCCACTGCTGGCATCATCGATGTCTATATCAAGGTCTGAGAGCCCGGACTCCAATCGATACAATGGCCTCTCCCTAGGAGTCAGCCACTCCATCTTCGCATACAAGTGCATCAAGAAAGACGAGAGATAGACCACACTCTTATCATCTTTCCTCAACTTGGTGACCATCTCTTGTACATTCTTGGCGAAGATTTCTCTCCAGTTCACCTGAATGGTCCCGTCAATGAACCCTTCCACAATCCTCACCTTATGCATACTGACATACGTTGTGCATTGAGGAGAGAAAAATTGGTTCAGCGTAAGAGCCACCTTCCTTCTGAAGACATCCTTAATCAAGTCGAGCTTGTAGCCATTCATCCCCTTCCTCTCTATGGGATTAAACCATTTACGTTCATCAAACGTGAAGGCCGTGTGCATCGCTGATCCTTCCCAATCAACTCCATCTTTATCCTCCTCATAAGAGTGTTCTAGTGCCTTCGCCCACAGCCTCACATCCCACTTCTCCGGCTGCGTTCTACTGCCAATTGTTGCCAATGCTTTCCCCCATCGGACTTCATTGCATAGCTCTGGGTACACATAGTCCCATCACCATAACAAAAACGTGCCGCCTAAGAGTCCAATCCGCCATCAGAATGAGCGGTCAAATTCTCCCCATGGTCGCACTTCGCCCTGTTGGTACTCTCACGGTTCGACGCTTCGACATTATAGCTACTTTCCTCTCATGCAGCACTGGTTTCACAGATTCTTGGCATCGACCCTCCTGCTCGACGCTTCTTCAATTTGCCGACCGATTGCGCAACCTAAATCTCTTTCAATTCACTCGTGTAAACTCACTACTAGTATTCATGCGTAACTAACTAACATATATTTGGACGAATACCCACATCAGAACCCGAATATAGCTCTTTATTAACGAAAATCAAAAAAATTCCTACTTATCCTAAGCACTATGCTCCTACAAGCAATCTCTAAGATGCTCATAAACCATCCCTAACAAACCTCATATGATATGTGTGGGGATGTGCATAGAGAATGAGCAAAAAGTGATATATCAAGACATAAAAGCTCCTATGATTAATACTCTAAGACCTCTAATGATACTCCCTCGTCCATGGATGGATGCAAAAGACATAAAGAGGAAATATTCTCCTCAGTAGGACTAGCCATAGAAAAAGAATGTAATGCTCGTATGGCTCTGCTATACTTCATAGCCTACCTCAAGATCCTACATCATCGCAATCAAGCAGAATCTAAAGTTTCACATGGATGTACTTGATTTCTAATCTATGCGGTCCATACAGACTCCTCCTGCAATGTAGTCCAATCTCATGCTCAAAATATCTGAAATCAAGCTATCATCTCCCTATATCCAACACGCCTTGTAGTATAATGTAAACATCATCATGAAAATAAGAGAAACAAAAACCATGTTAACTCATTCATGGGATCACGTGCCAACTGATCGAGCAATAAGTGAAAAGTCTGTCTAGCCTCGTCATGGAGCACACAATGGAGTCTATGGAATAAATATGGGCATGGAACCTAGTCTCGAAAAGCCTCAGAATAAAATCTGACTATGATGCTAATTACTCCCATGAAGGGATTTGTATATAATGACAGAAGGTATCGACGTAACATGTGTGATTCCTAAAATGATAGATCTTGATGTTGTCGCTCTCCTCACGTACGCATCTCAAGTGGTCCAATCATAATCTTTGTGCATCTTTTTCACGTGGATCTTTACTGCTTGTGAGGTATAGAGTGGATAACACATCAGACATGGTATATCGAGCATTGCTCTATGTGGCTTCAAGAGAGGAAGTGAAACCATAGCTAACACAAAGAAAACGATAGTGATAATGGGTACTCCATCATGTATCTCATCCCACCTTTTCAACCTACTATGACAAGGGAAGGAGGAGATGCCTTAAGTGCTTCACAAGCTACATGGTTTGTTCAAATAGCATCCAATCTAATGTTCGATGATAACTGATTGCTAAGTAATAGATTGTTTTGGTTATAAATCATACACATGATACAATTTCAGAGGGGGTAATTATCCGTCGGGGGACGACGAGTGGAGTGATAGCATCCAAGATTTCAAATTATAGGGGTATGCATAGAGATCACCTCTTTGTTCCTCTATCCCTGGAGTTATATGAAGTTATGGACGCTGATTTGGACACGTTTGGTGAGAGAGTGCTCAAGGGCATACCATACGATGTGATAGCAATATCATATTTTTTTTATCATATTGTGTAGCTTATTTTAGTCAACATGTATCCATTCCTATATATAAAGCACTTGCTAGTGCAATCTATAGGAGAGCAATCCCTTTTAAGTGATGCTTCTTCATATGCTACAGTAATATGATGTAGATAGTTGGGATATCTTAGATGTAAGAGTACATATTTCCCATTGTGATGATGTTGGGGCCTGCCGATATCCTACCATCTTGGTTAGATCCATTAAGGACTTAGACGGGGTCTTCCCATCCTTTTTGCTATATTACTCGCTACTTCGAGTCCATAATAATAGATAGCTGAACTGGATCTAAGGTCACCAACTGCGTAAAGTAGGAGGGCAAGAAACGCAAGAGCCAAAGTTGGGAAGTAAGTGGGATCGCGGTTTTTCCAATGGGCCGACGACAGATATGCCCTCATTCGATTCGCCTGCTCACCTTTACGCGCAGTCGACTCTGATCGCGTTAGACTGTTTGCATTCGGAAGCATGATTTGTTCTGTTTCGAGTTCGACGACTTTCGATTAAGAGCAAGGGCCCGAAAAGCGCAGACGCCAGGACATTATGAGAGGTGTGGATGTGCTCAGGCATCTGAGGTTACAGCGTTTGCGAGGTGGAGCAGCAGCTGTGACGTCGTCGTCGTCCTCGATCCCCATGATGAATTCTGCTATGGCTCGGTTCACTTCCACCGTTGTGCCCGCCAATGTTTCCTCTCCTGAAGAAGAGGTCTGGAGAATTTTGAATTTGTTTTCTAACTGCAATTGAAGGACAATTGGTTGGATTGTGGATTTTTTTATTTTTATTTTTGGTTTTGGAAGATCGGTGGAAAGTTGGCTGCGATTGAATTACGTGTGATTTTAAGTTTCTTTTGCTCTGGTTGTCAATCCCTGAAGATAGTGCAGTGAAGATAATTTTGTAGGTTAGAACAAGTTCATGAGCTGGTTTCAAATGCTTTTGATGGCATGATGCGTGGTTTTTATTCCAACACCATTTGATTCTATTTCGTGGACAAGTTCCACGAAAATTCGGTCACAAAACCTCCGTTTGAACCGTGTATTTTTATTTAGGCTGTCAGCTTCAAGCACCTGGAGTGAAAAATTGATCAATATACAGAATAGAATTTTTGCAGTGTTTTTCTTACTCTTTTTGTTTCTTTCATGATCATTCTCTGCTGCCGATAGTTGTCTCTATGATTCTTCGATCATATCTCTGCATTTCATTCAGATTTTTTTTAACTGAAGGTTTATCTGGATTTAATTTCAGATTTTGGTAGAAGAACGGTACTCTACGAAGGTAGCAATTCTGAATCGACCCGGAAAATTGAATGCACTCAACACAAAAATGGTACGAAACGCTTATTGACTAGGTCATTGTGAAAACCGAAATTGTAGCCAGAATTCTTATTTAAGCAATATACAGTATTGTAAATTTTACAATAAAAATTGAACTTGATGTCAGGTTGAAGGAATGAAAAACCTGTTAAGTATGTATGTCCTAGTTCTTTGTTGAGCCAAGAGCTGCCAAATCGCAAAGCTGATTAGCATTCTTTTGGAGATCTTCAAAAGAAGAATACAAAAGTTCGGAAATATGTGAGCTCCTCTTTGTATTCACTGAAAAATGAAGTTACTTCCAGGTGACTCGATTAAATGAGCTGTATACGAGGTGGGAGAAGGACCAGTATGTGCATCTGGTCATCATAAAAGTGAGTTTTATATTTGTTGTTGGCGAATCCTTGTGTACATTTTTCAGGCATCTGTATTACTACTTCAAGAACTGTCTCTGAACATCGTTTCTTGCAGCATTAGTCATTCAAAAAAGGCTTTAGTTTGAGTTTCTACCAACTACTGGATTTTTTGCAGGGAAATGGCAGAGGTTTTTGTGCTGGAGGAGATGTCGCCCATGTATATCACTTAGGGAAGGCAGGTAATTACGGTGGCCTTGATGGCAACATAGGTTGTACGCAATTTCCTCTAAAAATTTCAAGCAGTAGTTTATGATCTGACTGATTTCAGGAGGGAGATGCTTTTTGCCAAAATCTTGGGATTCCGTGTAACTTGAGTAAATTTTGTTCAAAACTTTATGTTGTACAAAATTTATATAAATAACACCATTATTGGGTAGATCTTTCCTCTACGCAATATATTCGTCTTATAGTTGAGTCCGTGTCCAGGAAAGAAGGATGAGGCAGTTGAGTTCTTCAGACAGGAGTATCTTTTGAACTACATGCTTGGGACCTACAAGAAACCTCACGTACGTTGTGCTTCTATATTCTGACTTTTGTTCTTTCCAAATATACGCATCCCAGGACCCATCGTTTGTCAGTGCTTAACGTCACCTTTATTGCAACATCAATCTATGTTCTGAGTTGCGAAGAGAAGAGTATTTGCTTTGTTAATCTGCTGTGTTTGTTTGCCAGGTTGCCTTTCTGAATGGGGTAGTTATGGGAGGTGGTACTGGCATTTCAGTCCATGGATCTTTCCGTGTTGCGACAGAGATATCGGTAGGTTTATTTTACAAACTTGAGAATGAATCAGAATAAAGAGTTTGTGATTTGTCATTTTAGCTCCGCTCAGCCATAGTGTGGGGTCTGTGGTCTTCAGGTTATGCCAGGAAAATAACAGAAGTGCAGTTGTGATTAGAGAAAAAATATTTAATCCTTCAATCATGAGCTCATCTCCCAGTTGTAAATCTTGTTGTGACGTGCTTGGTCACGTCCGCATTTTTGGGACATCATCATTTTTGGTATTCATCTGTATGCGGAGACGAGGATGATATCATGTGGGCCTGTATCAACCAGTCTTTTAACATGCATTATCTAGATCTTATGTTCCGTGAATTGCTTGAGATCAGAAGTTTGCCATGCCGGAGACTGCGATTGGACTTCATCCTGATGTAGGTGCTTCATATTACCTCCCACGGCTGCCGGGCCATTTAGGTGAGGTTTTTTCTATTTGTCAGCTTGTTTTTTGCTCACTGCGAAAGGGTTATTAAGATGTAAGAAAACCATGTGGAGCCAGTTTTCGCAGGTCTTTTAGTTTACAAGGAAAGGTACTGCCTTTCAAAAATCCATGGTCGTTTACCCGATTGGATAGGATGGTATGTATATTATGTAGTTGATTTTGCTGATAGTTGCTGAGATTATTTCTTCAACAGGAGAGTTCTTGGGTCTTACTGGGAGCCGGCTGGATGGCGCCGACATGGTTGCTTGCAGTTTGGCAACACATTTCGTACCTTCTCATGTATGACTCTTGACATGAACCCGTGATTCTGAAGTTGGATTAATTCAAAAATATAATTTTGTATCTTTGTGCCTGTAAATAACACTGGAAGTAAGTAATTGGAAATTTTGATGTTTATTAGCGGTGGCCTGTTGTCCATCAATTTCGTTCTAAGGAATTATATTCACATGGTTGACCGTTAAATCATGCAGCGGCTAGGCATGCTCGAAGAACGTCTTGGCTCTTTAAACACCGAAGACCCAGCGGTCATTAGCAACGCTATAGACGAGTTTTGCGATATTGTGCATCTCAACGAGAAGAGTCCTTTGCACAGGTAGGTATTTTGTATTTGAGCCACATTCTTTACGCAAATTTACTGTGTCGCTGAACGTTTTTGAAATCTTTTTATGGATGAAATTGACTCATTGTACAAGGAATACAGACGGCAAGAAATCGACAGTTGCTTCGGAAGAAGTTCTATGGAGGAGATTGTCCGGACTATTGTAAGTGGTTTCAGGCATATTCTTCTAGGGGATAAATGTCACCCGATTTTTTTAAATGTCCTCCTTCAACCTATAAGAGACTGTTATAAGTGCTCTTCAGTAATCTTTTATTCATGTGATTTGGTCATCAAGCTGCTGAGATTTTGTGTTTCTTGGTTGCAGGAGGCCGGAGTTCAGAGCGGAAATCCTTGGTACCAAGAAACTCTTGCCAAGTTGAAAAAGGCATCTCCATTGAGCTTGAAAGTCACGCTCAGATCGGTACGACTTGCAAAAACGCTTTCTAACATCATCTCAAAGGTTTTTGGCTGGTGGAATATCCTATTCCTCACTTTCTCGGGGGCGATGGTGATACACATGTGATGCTTTGTCAAAACTTCGAAAGCAGGATTTGCCGAATGAATTGATATTAGTGTAATCTCTTCGTTGGCGTTATCATATTTGACAGTTAACAGTCCTGTATGGCATGTTAGGTTTTTCACCCCCTACTGTACTAGAAGCAATCTTTCATGTGCGACGCAGTTAAGTAATTTTTGCAGTACCGACTACTAACTCTTGTTTCGGGGAAACATGTTCGATGAAAAGGTCAGAGAAGGTAGGAAGCAGCATTTGTTTCAGTGTTTGCAGCGGGAGTTCAGACTTAGCCTTCATGCAGTCGAAGGCAAATTCAGCCACGACTTTGCGGAAGGTTGCAGAGCTGTATTGGTTGACAAGGATAATGCACCAAATGTAAGAACACACATTCCTAGCGGATCGAGTGGTATGTGGATTGATCTTTCTCGTTTAATGTTTCACGTTGGATCCTTTCTCTAACTTCTCGTCGGATTGTAATCTTGCAGTGGAATCCGCCAACTTTAGAGCAGGTCACGACGGAACTTGTAGACTACTACTTCTCTCCTGTTGCAGGAGACCTTGGTGAAGAACTGGAATTGAGTGTCGAGGCACGGGAGCCAAACTTGAATCAGTCTACCTATGCACGTCTCTGAATTGTCATATGAGCTTCTTAAAGTTATATCAGTCACCCATCAACAAAGGGTGGTCTGTCAAGTAGGCTAAACCTATGCTCGGTGATATATATTATGCTCGCTATCTGCCTAGGGTGCTAACAAATCGTACTGGGTACTACAGCTCCTCGAGATGAGTGAAATGGGTTTTTTACCACTTATCAGCCGTTCCATTTCTATGTGGTGACTTGCTCATCAGAGCGAGGACGGAAGAAACTGCTCCTTTGCGCGAATTTTCAAAGCACTAGCCCTTCGAGTCACTCCACAAAATCAGCGTTTTGTACATTTAAGTGGTACATTACAAAAGAAGCACAGATCATGTTTATCATAGAGTGAAGGTTACAGGGACAGATTGAGCTGCTGATTTGACAAATCATGATAGCTTTTCTACCTCTGTTGGTCGGTGAGGGATAGCTCGTTATCATTAGTCGAATAATTCAAAATATATTGTTGAGTAAAGTTCGGTAGGAAAAATTTGGAAAGCTTTGTTCTCTGTTCGTCGAGTGTCAAAAGTAAATCATCTTTGCATGTTTCACATACATGGTCTTTCTGTCTTGGTTTAGTGGTTCCTTTTATCACCTTCTGACACCAAAGTCATAGTCCATCGATGCCTGCTGAAGTGCATGGATCATCCAAAGTAACATAGATGTGGTAAATTATTTTCTAATTTTAAGCCCTCAAACATGGGACCTTGTGTCTACGAATAAAAGACATCGAAGGTGCCTCATACACAACGACGACAGGGTTAACTCACTTTCTATTCTTCGGACTCGATGTGAGAGGGTTGTCAATGTTTTATTGCTCCGTATAATACCTATAGGTTGATTTATTTGGGTCTTTGCTCATGAAAGGTAAGTAGCAACTGGGGCCTGTAGCTTACTTCTGCACGAGATGATAGATTCAACTGAAACATGATTATCGAACGATACTGACAATATATGGACTTGAATATCTCATTGTATCCGGACCAATCCGGACCAATCTGAATCAATAAAAAACTCGGGGTCCGGCCCTCACTTCACTAGGCAACGCAGATTGTATCAGGCTGGTCTGGATAGAATGACATTTCTCCTGGAGGGACTGGAAATATGGGACCATTTCCCATATTTCAAACTAGTGTATATTTCTCACACACACACAACATTTTTCAGCTACCACTATATGACTTGCAACAAAGTACCATCGCAACCATTCTCCAAATACATTATCATGGTTGTTAAACGAGAATGATATGGAATGAAATTTAATCTTTATATATGTATATATATAAAATACATTTAAGTTTGGGATTTCGGTACCCAAACTTAAACTCCATCAAAGTAAATTAAGGACAAAACTTTTGCTGCTTTGCCCCTACTTCGGACCCTGAGAATTATTTCAGTGATTCAATTTTCACAAGATTTAGACTTTCGCGGATAAAGCGCCGAAGCCCCAAACTTGGGATAAACAGTCTTGTCAGATAAATTTTGAATTGATATCGATTGGGGAGGCAATGAGGACACTAGATGCCAATGATGAACGTCGGGTGCCACGTACAATCACGCAACATTAAGCGGTGCTGGTAAGTAATTTTGCGGAGGGAGGTCTAAAGAGACAAGTTTCAGGTTCTGTCATATAATCTCTGATTTCCAACAGCTCTTAAATTTCATGCTCGTGAAGCAGCACGACTGAACAGAGCTTTCCTCGGCACTCCGACTGTAACTGTAACTACACGAAGGTCACGTTAAAGGAGGATCATTAGCTTGTGTTAATGTGGGGCATTGTCGCTGGATCTGCAGTTGATCTGGTCTTCTGCGGATTCTCTAGCTGGCATGCCTGAACCTTGCTCACTTGGGGAAAACAGACTGAGGGTTTGGTAGGAGTTTGAACGAACAATGCTGTGACCGGTATGAAAGTAGTATGAAAGTAGAGAACATGAGGCGGACCCCGTGGGAAAGACCAAATTAATTTTCACACTGAGGTCGGCTATCATATGACTACGTGTTTTCATGAGATGAATCTCTGAAATATGATGGACTATTTCTCTGGCTTGTATCAGGAGGTACTCTTCACTGCATGTTACAAAGCTTTGTTTAAGCCACAAGTTCCAACAGACAGAAGGAGGTTTCGAATTTCCAATTAAGAAGCACTGTACACGACTCCCCACATGGAAGGCTGCGAGAGGAAATCCTGCACTGCAGACTGGAGGTGAAACTTTCCCACTCACTGCCTTCTTCTACAGCTGAAGTGATTTCACTGTAATACAGACCTACGTATAAGTGATCACATTCTTTGTTTAAGGTGTCCTCTGTTTCGACCACAAGTAATCAAACTCTTGAACTTGGCTGCTCACGAATGCGAGCTACTGCTTCATTATTTCTCCTTCAACCCAGCTGGCAGCTCTCCGACCAAAGATAGACCCACACGTCGCAGTAATCTATTCCTCCAGTATTGCGATGACATTTGCCAGAACTTGGAACCCTTTTTGGAAGTCCGACAAGTAACAGAATTCGTTGTTTGCATGATATGTTGACATCATACCTGTTCGATACAGCAAAGAACTCAGTGAGTCATGCTTCTCGTTCCTGTCATTCCTATTTAACTTGCATTATATATCCGAAGGCATGGTAACTGCAAGCAATTCAATGTAACTAGAGCTGAGAACCGTACCCACAATTATGAAGGTAACTGGACTCAGGAAGAAAACTTACCATACCCAACAGTCTGCACATCGAATCCTTCCGCCTGCAGATGAGCCAACAGTTAATTTAAATCTATGACCTTGTGTTGCAGAGCCTTTGACGCTTAAAGATCAATATCTCAGACCCATTTGTGATAAACTTCAAGGGCTAAACTTATTAAGCCAAAGTCAAGAATGTGAGAGCACTTTCGTACGACTTTTGGCATATGCTAAGTGCCGAAACTTGAAGCCTTACCTGCAACTCATAAATCAGGGGAAGAGAACCGGTGATAGAATAGGGTTTGACATAGCCCATCACTTTCTTTGTTGCATCACAAAGGGCGTGGAATCCTTTGGAGTTTAGATCACACGCGATGCCTGCAGACTTGATCTCATCGAACTCGATTTCCAATCTGCACATTGGAGATCAGATTGGGTGATGAGATGCATAAGGTACACTCTTCACATTTACAGATGTTCAGAGTAGAACGTCCCAGCATTTGAATTGACTGGTGAAGACATTCAGAAATAAAGCCGAATACATGTCATAATATCTGAAGCGAAGTGAGAGCAAGAGTTGCACATACCTGCCCTCCAAGCCCTCAGCAGGCAGGACATATTTTGATACAGGGCCACGTGTTGGCAATTCCTCTATGTGATTATTGATATGATCAACATATCCTCGGATCTTCGTTTCCACGTCTGCGACACTGCCAGAGAATTGAAAGATACAGGACAAAAAAGGGTGAGAGAACTCTATTTCTCAGTCAAACATATGTGCACAGGAAAAGTCTCTTCTGGATCGGTTGTGGTTAATTCGTTATAAAATAGTGACTTGTTCCACGTATACTGAGAGTTGAAAAGACAAACTTAGAGGACATGTAAAGTAATACACAATAGTGCATGAGACGACCAGCTAGTACGCACCTGTAAAATGGAGTTATCCTGATACAGAACACAACGTGTATCAAAGCTGAAAGTTAGAAACAGCGTACTGGAAAATGACCATGCGATATGCAGATAGTGGATAATGTTCGCTAGAAGCAGCAGTTGTTCTCTGAAATTGAAGCTAGTCAGCTTCAACTTCAATAGGTTTACTTCTTACCAAGGGTTGGATGTTCATCCTGCGTGAGTTTCTTGCATTTAATTCTTTCTGACCACTTCTTCGTACTGCAGAAACCATACTACATAATTTGTTACTATTGATGCAGTATGAACACGTGCTCAGAAGGTACGGTACAATACCAGGTATGTTAGCTGATATCAAGCACAATGGATTGTCACAATTCCATCAGTGTTACCTGCAGTCTCCACGAATTTCACATTCAGCGGGAATTTGGTTGACACCTCCACCAGGATCTGACACAAGGATGACACGACGCAGTCAGTGTCCGCAGAATATACTACTGGTATCCTACCTTAGATGTAAAGGAGATTCGAGGATATATTGATTATACAGGTTCGTATCCAGAAGAAATCCAGCAACATCTCCAGTGGTCCGGCAATAAACGCGTTTCTTCCAACATGTCTACTTCTAATTGTTACCATGGAACAAGAAGTTGACAAAGGTGGTCGCTTACAAGACCATTGGGTGGGCTTCATTGTGGATGGAGTGGCAAAACCATATTCTTCTTCTTTCTTTGTAGCAGGAAAATCTTTATAAAATTGATCTTGTAACAAGTTCAACGCTTCCATAAGCATTTCCATGGGATTGACAGCCTGGGTTAAGAAAAGAGTGGTGTGAGCACAACGGTAGCATTTACTATTGAGGATATACAACTACTTGAGAGGTCAGACAACTACCTACTGAGGCCTTCCACTTTCTCCACAGATGACAATGACGACCTGTATCAAAACACAGTACAAACAAGTACTTCTAAACCGAGCGGTAGAATTCGTGCAAACGGACCTGATGAGGAAGGCCGCTGTGAAACAGCTTTCCGTGGGCTTTCAGTTTCCATACAAGCATACCACCTGTACCTATGCAAGGCTGCTTATCAGCCACATCTATCCAAAATCTGCTCACAAGAAATTGCACAGCGGTCATAAACCAGACAGAAAAGCTTTCCATAATTAACGGAAACCAGATGTTGGTGTCAGATTACCACGGCAACCACGATAACAGACAGCAAGCCGTTTGCACATAAGATAGACAATGAATCAGAGGGCACAAGTTCTTTCTTACAGGGGTCCATTTTTGAGGTGGTCCAGTAGTCCATCTGCCACAAGGGCATCCACACCAACATTCAAGGTAGTAGAATTCTCCTCGTTGGCAATGAAGACCGCTACAACGGTGCTCTTCAATTTTGGCTTCTTCTCCGCTAGCTGTCGAAACAGCTCAGTAATCAGGGCAACATGACCCAAGCAGTCCGTCGTGCCCCTTCCTTGCAGCTTATCCCCGTCACGGGTCAAAGTAAATGGATCGAATATCTGAGCAGATAAACGAGAAATTAGTACATACAGTCCCCTGACAGACAGAGTTTAGTCCAATCACAAGCTCAGCCAAAGCATTCCATCTTTGATAACATCGTCCATTCTGCGCGATGGTAATGTAAAGAAAGTATTGAGACTGTTCTTATTGATTTGTTCCGGTCTTGGCCTCAAGACTACCATAGACCACGTGACGTACCTGAGGGTCGCTAATATGAACAGATTCGTTAATTTCAGAAGACGGGATGGAAGTAGAAGCAAACGAGAGAGGACTACAGAGTGTTTAACGCAGATTTAGCGTATATTTGTCGTACCCCTTCGAATGGGGATATCTGGGATTGCCCTTTTCTTACCTGTTTGGGTATTCCTATCGGTCTATGTACATATGATATCCATTTCGACCAAAAAAAAACAACAGCTCATAAAAATGAAAGCCTCCACAATTTGGTAAATGTTAGAATCAGTAGAGCTGAGTAAATAAATAAAGCACGCGAAGAATAGGAAAGAAAGTAGCTCACCCAATCGTCTGGGTTTGCAGTAACGACGTCCATGTGACTACCCACAAACGAGACGATTTTCTTGTCAACAGTCCCGGGATACTCAACAATAAGGTTGCCCCTGCCCTCGACATAGCTCTTGTGGTTAATCTTCAGAGGTCCACCGTTGTCGACACTGAAAGGCTCCAAAATCTGGAGGACATGTTGAACAGCTCTATCCTCCGTGGGAACCAGCTCCGGCGGATTATTCTGCAAATGCTTGGCCTCCCCGATGAGCTTACCGAGCAAGGCCACGAATTTGTCCTCATCCATCTGCATCTCCTCCACAGCCCCCATATTGTACAATCTCTTTGAAGTCGATCGATCGACTCTTCAAATTCGTCGTCGTCCTCTCGTTTATTTCTGCCTCAGTGGAAGCAGGCAGCCACTTCTTGGGTCGATAATCGATTCCAGTAATGCATACTTTGAACAAACTCTCCAAGAATACAAAGTTAAGGGTTAAATAATGATAACCTTGACGACAGGGGCTTACAAGAGAGCAACCTTATGGAGGTGCATCGACCAGCCTCGGAGAAACGAGATAGATCAGGCATCCCGCAGTCACCCACGTGAAATGTGAACACGTTCAGGTCTTAATTAAGGCTGGACATCTGCATGAGGAAACCGTAATTTGTAAGAAGCAAAAAATTTCTGGTCCCAATCGATCTACACACTATGTGTGATGGATTGTGGACTCGATCCAAACCGTACTATCCCCTCCCTCTTTCTCACTGTTCTTTGCTTCACGCTGGTTTGAAACTCATGGGCAGATTTGAGCTTCATTCCTCGCCAGATCAGCTCGTGGTTCTACACGCCTGAACGGGGGCTGCTACTCCACTGTACGCAAGCTCGTTTTTTTCATGGCTATTTAGTTTAGTACTTAGAATCGTATCCTTCGGGATTTTCTTCTTGGGCATCTCGTTTATGGCAGTCTTACCGTACTTTGACCACCACAGCAACAGACTCTCACATATGTCTCCGGACAGTCCAGAAGACATGGTTCTTAATTGCTGATATTCATGGTCAGAGTTGCTGCAATTTCTTCATTTTGTGTTTTTTTTTTTTTTCATTCCGTATTCTTGAGAAATGTTTCAGTCTGAAGTCTTGTGCCTTCGGCCCTGTTTCCTTCGGACCCATAGGCGACAATCAGCAGGAAACCAAAGTCGAAGCTGAACGCCGTTTCCTTGGATGATTATGTTTCTTGGGTATCCAATAAATTAGACTAAAAAGCAAACAAAATACCAATTATGTGTAATTCACTATTTAAACGACTTTTTAATGTTTCTATAGGTCGTTCTAAAGCAAGACGAGAAACTTGTTGAAGAACTAGTTCAATAGCTCTCTGTTTTTCAAAACGAAACAAGCTTTCAAAGCAAAAAAGAGTCATACCAGAAAAGCTACACCCATCTTCCCTATTTTCGCAATGTAATTGGCCATTTATCGGACTCGGCCATTTATCCCCTTTCCGATAAATGGAACCCGGAGCTCGGGAACCCTGAAGACCGCTGAGGTTATACACGCCAAAAAAATCTTTTTTTTCCCGGCTATCGGGATATGCTGAATTGTCCCTGCATCCGTAGACGAAAAAAAGGTAAAAGCTTCAACAGGAAGATGAGAGACTTGGTTTGGCAGTTGCTAGACTGGAAATCAATTCAGGTACATGTCTCTAAGTTGCAAACCTTTCATTTTGAAGCTAAGTCGAGAACAGGAGTACAATTGGAACCTTTGATTGTATAGAATGGACTTCTGGGGGCTTTTTGACATTTAGCTCCTAGAACTCTAACCATTCGCTACTCAAATATGTGATAAGAAGTATGTCGAGTGAGCTCATAGAACCGTTTGGCGTGGTTTTAGAGGCTGAGCATGATCTATATGATTGGTTAGATAAAACATATGATCCAGAAAGAAAGATCTAGCTTATTAAACAGTATTCGCCCGCCTTATCCTTGATTAGTTATGTTTTGGGCCCTTAGGCCCAGTAGCCCAAGCCTACGAATAAATACACGGGAGCCCTGAGGAATCCGGCTCCCATACTTCCTCTTTAACGGTCCTGGATTGCTTGCTTAACAGCATTCAAGCTATTCTTTTTCGCTTGGGGTATGATTCTAGGTGATGAGTCTTGCACTTGATAGGAAAAGCAGCTTAAAACACTTCTCCTTTTCACCTTCCAGTACCGGGCAGGTGTCAGACTCTATACATCGTGTTACCATCTTAAGTTTAGGATAGAAAACCATTTCTCGAAGGGTAGCGACTGATTATCAATCCCTTAAGCGAGGCTTCCGGGTAAACCCTGAACTAAACCCTAAGCGTCAGATTGCCATCTTAAGTTTAGGATAGAAAACCATTTCTCGAAGGGTAGCGACTGATTATCAATCCCTTAAGCGAGGCTTCCGGGTAAACCCTGAACTAAACCCTAAGCGTCAGATTGCCTGTTTTGTTTCTTATCTCTAGCCACGCCTGTTTTAAATTCTCTGGGCTTATTATAAGCTAAAAAGATACCTCAAAATATTATTTTTTTTATTTTTTTTTTTGTTTTTTTTTTTTATTACCTTGGCTTCGACATATGCGCGGAGGATGCGGGTGTAACAGCTCCGCCAGAATGCCTAAGTTCAAAAAAAAGCTCGTTAGCTCCATATATTTTTTTTAACAAGGGGAAATCATCCCAAAAGTAAAAATAAAAGTTGACTTATTTTGTGGTTGCACATTTCCATTATTTCTTTCTATCGGAGCCGTTTTTTCTTTATTTGCAGGCTTTTATTTTTGAATCATGTTTCGGTCTGAAGTCTTGTGTTTTCAAAGACACTAAGTCCTTTCAATTGACTTGCAATGGAGGAAATAGGGTCCTGAGTCTATAATCCACGACGGTATTTCATCACTTTGTATTCCATTTTCTTACAACAAGAGAAAACGTCCGGCCAACATTGTATTTACTGAAACAAGTAGACAAAGTATAATAAGAAAAGGGATTTACATTGTATTTACTTGCTGAATACCATTAGAATTTTGTTGCATGCAATAACTGTAACGAATATAACATAATTGAAGATTGAATTGATAATGTAATATACTTGCAATCTAAGTTGAGTTTATTCAGTGTGTGACGCTGTTGATTAATAATGGACAATATTAAACGTACAGAAAAACATCAGTACATCCATGTTCATCTCACTTCCTCCACACATTCCGATCGTTCTTGCGGCCTCCAGGAGCACTGCATAGATTGGGCGTCAGTTCTGCAAAGAGTTGTATTTAAGGGTCTCCTTTCACTCGTTGCTGTTTGAATAGTTAATGGGTTTACGCCTGGAAACTGCTTGTCCGCTGAACGACGAGTTCTGATTGTTTGGAAGCTATGGTTGGTGAGATATACATTGTAGGAGCCCTCACATACTTCAGTGCTACACGTTTGCGCAGACGAGAGACACTGCGCCACATTATCCAGCAAAAGGAACCAAGAGAAAATGACATGAAGCTGCATACAATTTTCGTTTTACAGAGAGATTTTCTACGTGCCAACCACGTGACTTGCGACAAAGAGGGTCCACACTTCTTAACTGTATAAGGTCTGCATGATCTCCTTAGTTCCTGCTCGAAATAATCTAGTTACGATGTGCTCCAGAGACCTTATCCAGCCGTACTCTCTCCACATTCGGTACGCGAAATCGAAGAATATATTCATGCACACTTAAAATTGGAACTGCATTTCCTTGGTGTAACCGAGGTTATCAAGGTGCATTCCCATGGCCTTGTTCATAGGAGGTGGGCCGCATCTCAAAACCTGCGGTAGATTTGTTATTTAGAAAACTTTCAATCGAACGGGAAAGTGAATATCTAATCTAATCCAGGAGATCTTACATCGTTGAGTACATAAACTCCAGCGTTTGCCGGTGCAACATTTGACCTGAGTGGATGCTTCCAGCCTGATGCTCAGACTAGAGATGGCTAATGTCATACCTGGATATCTGCGGCCGGTGCAGGAAGGTGATCTTTGATCATATCAGCAGACACGAAACCTAAACCACCTTGCCAGTCGGCAGGAGCCTGCAGAAAAATTAACACACAGCGTAAGTTACCATTACAAAAAAGGCTACCGATTTGCCCTTCACAAGGCTGAGGAGATGAAGCAAAGCTTTGCTAGGTACTATGCATACAAAGTCTGAGATTACGACTCGATTCAATCTTTAGTCCCAGAAGCCGGTTTATCACAATGGAAATGTTGTAGTCACCACGTACCTGGTTGAGAACGTAGTAAACTTTAAATCGATCAGGATACATTTTCGCCAGTCTGTCAAGATCATCCTGTATATAGGAAAACGACCGTGTGAGCAAGACAAGTACTCGCAGTCTCGTGTGTGACCTTGAAACTAAAGACGACTAGAGCTGTGATTAGGCTGATTCCGCACACCAGATATGTTGGAACCATGGCAAAAATTGGACGATTATAAAACCAAGATCCTAGTAAAGCCCTAAGTAGCTATCTACTTATAATAAAGACATCGACAGCCTAGTCCTTGACTCCAAAAGAGTGTACAGGAAAACTGACCTTGAGTAATATGTCTTCGAAAGTAACATTGGCGTAGATAAGCGACACATTGGTCTTGTCTTTGGGATTTTCCAAAATCGCTCTGGTTACCTGTTCGGAACATACCATAACCCTTGTTTAAATACATCTAAAACAATACAGAACACGATGAAAACCCATCAACCGCACATGGATAGTACAAAGGCAAGGGCCCCAAAACAGTCCCAACCCGAAGGGCAAAAGGAACTACTCGACATATAGGCCTTGTCAGGAGGAGATGATGATACGTTGCTAACGTTGAAGACGCCGATACCTGGTAACACGGGGTGAGTCCAGTACCACCGGCAATCATTCCAAAGGCTCTCATCATATTTGGGGTGTATCTGAATCGTCCCTGCGTTCGGAACAAAATAACATTAAAGTTAAGAGACATTACAGTCGTGGAAAAATGTCAGGGATTGAATGGGTTGAAAGTGTTAGACATACAAGCCTAAGAAGTATATATATGATGGGAAACATCAACTTGCTTACAACTTCCCACATATAGCAACCGAACCCATAAAAGAAACAAACATTTCGTGGAATACAAACCTTGGGCCCCTTGCATTCCAAAAACTCTCCTTCTTTCATCCTACCAAAATATCCTGACATACGACCCTTCTCATAGACCTGTTTCAGACGAAGGCAAAAATTTAAGAATTTGCAGGTATCAGAATCTCAAAGTTAACCATTAAATTCTAGCATTTGTACAAGTAAACTCTATCTCGGATAGCCCACCTTCCATGGAAAACTGATAGACTACTGGAAAAACTGAAGTCTTCAGCACAACAGAAGAATCCCACTTATAGACTAATTCATTCATTGTAGTACAATTGTAAGTGGTAGAGCCCGACTACTGTGTGGTCCTACAGATGTCCAAGAAGACTTAAGCTACAAAAAGAACTTCGCTGGACGATCATATGGAGAAAGGTTGTTTGCAGCATCGATGAGAGTCTCACCTATTTTTTACTGATATACTGTTCTTAATCATCTCGTCCAGCGAACAACATTGGTACATCTTTACTACCCCACTGCCATACAGATCCACAAAGTGTACAAGCAGACCCTAACTTTCGAAAAAATAATTTCTGGACGATCATTTAAAGACAGACTAGTTGCAGCATCGACGACAGTCTCAATCCAAGGACTAACCATTGAACATTGTATCCAGTAAATTCGACAAGTACCATTTTAGCACTGCTATACAATTTCAGATCACCAGGATCCAAGGCTACAAGAATCTTGATTTGTCTATAATCCTCACCTTGACAACTAACTCGAAGAAGCCCACATCAGAATCAAGAGTGGTGGGGGTGTACGGCTTGATGACTTCCTCACCTTCTACATCTTGTCCCCTAAAGCCAGTCGAAAGAATAGAAGAATAAGCACTTCCCATACTAAATTAGATGGCATCAAGCGAGTGACTTGTCTATCGAAGCTTTTATGTCCAACCACAAGCATATGATAACCTATTTAGAGATTTGTCCTAGAACAATTGTCTTGCGTTCCATCAGATGAGCGTTGTTTGTTAGAAATACACATGCAGAGTCAGTACTTCAATCACAACTAGGCTGGATGGTCTGAATAAAGGTTGTTCGCATCATCGACCGAAGTATCATAAAATAAACGAGACACTCTCTTTGATCAGTTGGTCCAACTACTAGAAATCCTGATCGTGCCTTGTCTTCATGATATATCACGATAACATGACCAAAATATCTGACCAAAACATGCTCAAAGTAACTGCGAGACATTCAGTTGCAATACGTAGAGATCTACCGGTAAACCTGATCCTTTGAACACAAAAACCCATGGACGATCCTATGGAGAAAGGTTGTTCGCAGCATCGACCAAAGTCTCATTCATATAAACTCATACACTGTCTTTAATCATTTCGTCCAGCGGCTGAACTAATTTTGCCCCGTTTTCACCCATCATTACATAAAGGAAAATACGTTAGAAGTAATAGACAAACTTCTGCTGATTTACCTTAAACCTATGCAAAAGATTAAACACCCTGAGACAAGTTTAGGTCCTGATGTCCATTCCCGTCTTCACTATCTTATCAAGCACAGGAGTATGACCTAAGGTGACCGTTAGTAGAAGATAACAAACTGATTCTCACCTGCAACTAACATGCTGACCGATAGGAAGCCCGAGGACTGAAGTCTTAGTAGGCAAAGCGAATTTTAGTTTTACGACGTTGGGACTAACTTGAGTCTTCTTTTCCAACATGAAACGCGTCCACTTTTCCGGATTCAGAGATCCTGCTCACCAAATAAACGGTAGGTACATTAGCAGGCCATTCGAGATTGGAACATGAGAGGAGAAAAAGATCCACCAATCAAAGGTTTCTAAGATTTGAAACACTTTATCACTTTTGGCACTTGCCACGAAGTGTAATGACAAATTTCGAAAGCCTGCATTCAGCTTTCAATACATCAAGTACTGTATATTCAGCTGTCTAAACAGGGGTCCTCGTGCAAGAGCGAACAGTCTCCGGTCTAATAGAAAGCCAGAAATGGCTTTAAGCACGAATCAAGTAAGACAAGCATCCTCCTGTAAGTCTCGAAGAAACCAGCAAATAATCAAGTTCTCGTCTCTTCAGTGAACTTCTTTTTGACCCAACTAAAACAGAGTAAGAGCTTTCTAAAGAATGTAAATTTATTGCAAAAATCAACAAGACGAGGATCTGAAGGGCAAAGATCTAAAACGGACGAAAAGCGCGTAGTCAAAGTCCAGGCCAGCTAAAGAACCAAAAATGTCTTCTTCAGTTTCGCCTGCATTTTCCCCACTAGAGCAGACACAAATCATAAATCGTTTCAGATGAGCCCTCTCTTTTCCATCCATCCTATCCCATCCCATCCCTTCTACCGTCCCTGGGCATGCTTCAAGGGCATCACTCCAAACAAATCGAAATCAGTCGAATCAAGTCCGGAAGTCCAAATCTTCATCCGCTTCTTACCTTTCTTTTTTAGCTTGACGAACAAAAAGGCCGAACCTACTACAACAGCGACCACGGCCAACGCTATGCCTGCGAGCGCCATATTGTCATCTTTCAAAGCTTCTACAGAGGAATCCATAACTCCTCCCTCCCTCCCTTGGTTCGTCCAACTCACACCACCAGATCTGCAAACCTCAAACTCTCCACAACAAAACAGCGACGAGAACCACCCTCGTCGACGGATCGATCAATTCACACAGACACTCTGTACACTGAAACGAATCAAGAACAGACCGGTGTGAGTTTTGCTGCGACTGCTGGGGGCCAAGGAGCCGGAGACTGAGAAAGCAGCCACCCAGAGGTTCACAGTGGTGCTAGCTAGAGTTGTCGAAATAAGGTGGAAGGCATGGGGCATCGTATTTGAAGCCGGGTCCAAGTCAATGATGCACATAATCGAGGGGAAGATGAAAAGCAGACCTTTTCAATAGGATTTCCTTGACTCACAGTCTCACACAAGACGAGTAGCGTCCTAGACTCGAGGGAGTCTACGTTACTGGTTGGTGATTGGTAGTTGGGTCGGACTCTTCGGAATGTCCAATTCGTATGGACTTTCCACACCCACGTGCTTTACATTCGGATTCCCCTTAATGCTGTTCCTTCCTTCCCGTAGTTTTCGTCTCGACTCTCTAGCGTCCTCAAGCCATCTTTCCTTTTCCACAACAACAACTTCGATTCAACAAGAACAACAATACTCGACTCCTGATGGGTTAGTCACTCCCGAACTGTGGATGTTATACGTTCAACTTGTTCTTTCATGGAATGAACTGCAAGGGTTTCCAATAATAAAAAATGGAGAGAAGACTTTGTACTGACGTGCAAGGGTTTCTAATAAACAAGATTCAGGAAAAAGCTTGAGATAAAATGTGCAAGGGTTTACAAAATTCAAAAACAAGAAGGTAGTTCATGACTAAACGTGCATTTCTTTCTTTCTTTCTTTCTTTCTTTCTCTCCCCCAAGAAAGAGAATTTTTTCTTTGATTTTGCAGTTATTTCATTGTGCGTCGAAATATTTTGATTTCAGTCACTCGCGTTCACAACAACGCGATTGACTGAAACAAGCGGAGGAACGAGATAAAAGGAAACTGTTATTCGTTTTACCTTTCCATAACAAAGTTTCATCTTGAAGAGCGCTGAACCATGCAAGTGACTCCAGTTCAACCACGACATAAAGAGCATGGAAAAAAGTGCCTTATTTCAATTTCAGTGAAAAGAAGCGAATGTAATACGCTGATCGAAATCCTTTACCAGGACCTTATGATACGCACTCCTAACCGCGTCTAAATTTCTCTGATCTTCGAAATGCTCCGTAAAGTCTGTGGATCAGAGAGACAGGTTACCTTCTCTCGTCCTTTCACGTGGACGGATTGGCTCAACTGGAGCTCTGACACTTGACCTCGAACCGATAATCAATTATCTTAAACAAAGCTTAGCTGCAAGAAACAATCTCCACAAGATTTATTACATCCTTTGTAAGAAAGCGTTACACGATTATCCTGTTGGGTTCAATCATGGACACGAAGGATCTCTTCTGGTACTTAGACACAGATCCCACACAGCTACTGCTGAAGTATTTGGCGCTATCTTCGCCCAAAACTTACCCAAATAAACGTAATAAACGTAAATAATCTTCACTTGACTATTGCTGTTGAATTTCAAGTATATTCATCATCAAAATATTTAAAGTCAACAGAAAGGAACCAGACCTGGGAAACAGAACAACATTCAAAAGAAAAAGGAGTGGAGGAGTTACTTTCATACAATGATATTACTTTACAGAAAGTTTAAACATTCCTTACACATATTGATATATATTCAGAACTCTAACTTAAGAGGGTGTACCAAATGATGGACTTCAACACATATTGATATAGATTCAGAACTCTAACTTAACAGGTGTACCGAATGATGGACTTCAACCCCACCCCGAGATATCCTTTCTTGTTATATTACATGAGATGAGAGACAAAGTAAAAGAACAAAAGGGATGGGAAGACCCCATCAAGTAGTACAATGATGGAACCAAACAGCAAACTTGGGGCTTAACCCCAATAGTCTCACATTGGGAAATATGTACTATAGCACCTAAGATATCCAAACTATCTAGGTCAAATGGTCTACAAACAACAAGAGCATAGGAAGAAGCATCACCTAAGGTGATTGCTTTCCTATGGATTACACCAACTAGTGCTCTTTCTAGAGTAATGGAAACACGTTGCCTAAAATAGGCTATACAGTAAGCTAAAGAAAGTGATACCCCATGCCGCCTAGTATGGTAGGCTCTCACATATTCCCTCACGAACATGTCAAAATGGGTGTCCATGGCTCCATATAACTCCAAAGCTAGAGGAATAAAGATGTGACCTCTCTACATAGCCCTATACTTGGAGACCTTGGATGTTGCCACTCCACTCGCTGCCCATCTTGGAGGATAGGTGATAACCCTCTCTGAAGTTGTATCATGAATAGGATCGGTAACCACCATAGTAACTTGGTCCTCCCGAACCAAGTACAGGTTTGTCCTGACCCAAGTCAACTGCAAGGCATACCAACGCTACCTCCATGTGAGGTATCCACCCTCTCGTGCCATAGCAAACACCACATCGCTAATGACATCATGAATAAGTATTCTCTACACTCCGAATGGGCAACGAGTCATATAAACACCTGCTGTATCTAAAGTGATACTACACTCACATGTGAGTAATGAAGATGTAGATGGATGTATCAAGCCAAGACGGAACCTCATCATTGTAGAAAAAGTAGCTTGTGCGAGTCGAAAAGCCCTCATGCATGGTCGAACCAAGATCCACAAGCCTGCATCCTTGCCAGAGCAAAAGTGTAGACGAGCCCTAGTACGAGCAATGGCCGGATCCACTAAGAGTGAATGTAGAGCCTGATGAAACTATCGGTCCATCAAGGTAGATTGGAAATCTGTAGTCCAATCGGTGGCCAAAGAGGAAAAAGACGAGAGTTCATGTCGTACCCTTTGGAAGCTGGAGATGATAAGGAATGCCCAAAGGAGACCAACACTTACACTTTGACATCTTGACTTTCAAGCCTACAAGATGAAGTTCAGTAGTCAAGTAATCAAAGGCATGCCTAATGTGATCTACAAGGCCCACAATGTGTGTATCATCCGCTAAAGAGTGGAACACATAACCTGACACTGCCAAAGCAGTAGACAAAAGAGCTCTATAATGAGCCATGGCAAATAAGGATCCTCCCAAAGCATCGCCCTGTCGAGTGTCAACGATGGACTGTAGAACAGTCACTCCCCCCTCGGAAAAATCATGCTCATAAAAGAGAGAAGAATGTGAACCGTACAAAAAGAATGAGACTCAATAGAGGTCCATCATCCTCTCTAAGCTCTCTAAAAATGGATGTATATGAGATGTTGTTTAAAGCATTCTCAACATCCATCTGCAAGACAATCCAATCTTGATGGATATCTAGAAGTATTCTAATGCCCAACAATACCACCTCATAGCCTCCTTGGTGTGGACAAAGATGATGATGGAAGTGTGAAGGATGATGCATGACAATGGTATGACTGACTAAATGCAATAAGATATCCCCAATAGCAATCGGTCTGATGCCCCCAATGTACTTCTCCATCACGAGAAGCCGACTACCACCTAGTGCATGACTAACCATGCTAAACCATTGTCATGAGGGGATGGTTTAGCATGACGTCCTAGAGGCACTGGTGGTTCATTTGTTTCAGTTATTCCCTCTTTAGTGGCGTTTTTGTACTCATTTCCTTACACTTCTATAAATGTATTGGGAGTATTGAATGGGAGAAAACAAAGGAGAAAAGTTGCAATAGAGGATTCTCAGTTTTTATGTCATCAATTTACCTCCTTGTATGTGATTCTTCTGCTTTTCTGCATTCTTCTACGACCAACATGCAATATATGTAACATACGAAGTTGCAAATATACAGCTTTCTCCGTAAACTCTAGGTTTCGGGGAATTTGATGTTGTTTCCAGGTTTTATGTACCTTCCTCAATTAAGTTTAAGCCAATGCTTTACACTTGAATTAGAAAAATAAGAGAACTTAAAAATATATCTTTTAATCCTGACAACTTTGAATCAAAGTAGAACCCTTCAACCATGTCTGAAAGAGCTTGAATTTATGAGTAAAGTTTTGCAAGAAAATCCACGGGAATGTAAGAAGACAAATTTTTTTAGTTCATAATGCAAGGTCCTTGTTTTACCATTAGTCGGTTGCTTTTGCAGATTTTACCGTCCAAACGTATGAGCTGCTTATTGGCACACGTTTTGCTGCCCCACTGTTGTAGCGATCATTTTCAACGAGCTGACACCGAATATGCTGACAAGTGCAGGGTGGCCGCGTCTTGCGCAGATCCGCTTGATCTTTGCCTCGTTTGCCTGAAAGTATGTTTTTGTTTGTCCAAGGATGTAAGGAACAGCCAGAATATTGATGCAACTTTTATACATCAGAACATTCCAGATCTCATCTTTACGGCATGGTCCACAATGCCAGTTGAACCTAAACGATTAGGACCAATTCAACATTTTAGGTCATTCTTAAAGCATATTTTCAACTTGAGAAAAAGAACTGGCTAAAGAATTTGCAGAAGTTGTTATGAACATAATTCATTGAAGTGTTTTGCCAAACAGATCAAAGTACCATTTTCTAAAATACACATTTTAAAATACGTCCATTAGGAATATAGGAATAAAGTGTGAAATGCACAAACGTTGTACTAAGTCCAGCGTGATACCACTGCAAAGAATGTCTTCATTAGTCTATAATACACTATTTGCAATTTGAGTTTTTCGGTCTCTATCTAACGTATACTACACCCATTATAATATCCACACCAATTGTAGATGAAGAATCGTATACAATAATTAAAATTAGCACTGATTGGTGGAGATATTAGATTTGATGGTATTTACATTAATAGCGATATCTTTTTTTAGTTTAAAAATTTATTCAGTATCACATTAGTAAACATGATATAGCATATGTTTGGGTAAGGAATTTACAATAATTTTTTTTATATAGTTTATTATACATGTCATGATTTATGTAGTGGCATCCCTAGTTAGGTAGGTGCACGCATGAACATGTAGATACAAGAGTTAGAGCCGATATTGCAGTTAGCGCATTTGCACTAGACCTGCCATTAGGGCCGACAATGCCACTAGGAATCATAGGGCTCAAGGGGGAAGAGCTCGAATTAGGGGTACTTAGAGTGCATTTTTCAAAGTTGAGCCTTTGATAGTATGCCTATGGTAAATAGTAGCTAGTGCGGGAACAATTCACTTGGTTTTGGACCTAAAAACCTCATCCCTACAAAGGTTGTATTCTCTTCCATTACGTGTCCTAGACAGGTTTGCTTTGGATTTATCTCCAGTGGAGAATATCTTTAGGAACCGGAAAACTCATTCCATGACTTAGCAGGCCAAAGCTTTTGACCTCAAAATTGCATCAGAATATTGTCGAGAATGTGAAGTCCTTGAAAAGTGGATTCAGCTTGAATTTAATTTCTTTTTTATGTTATGGTTATTAACGAAGTGTACTTATGGACTTTCTGAAAGTAGAAACTGAAATTGGATTATGTGGTAAGAACTGTGAGTTTTTGGAGTGCTAAAGGTGTTTTAGCAAGTTTTGATGGAAGGTAGCTTTCATCTTTTTATTGTAGAGTGTGTAGGGTGTTGATGGAGTGAAGACCATGGTGGCGATCTAGAAATAGAGTCGATTCAAAGTTGGTGTAATGAATTTTGAATTTTTATATTTTCTTTTTTAGCTGTCACGACTTATGTAGCGGCATCTGTATTTAGATAGGTGCGCATATGCAGGAGCAGATACAGTAGTTAGAACCGGTTGTGCAGTTAGCGCGGTTCGTACTACAACTGCCGTTAGGGCTGTCAAGGGGTAGAGTTCTAATTAGGGCTCCTTGGAGGGCAGTTTTTGAAGTTGAGTCTTTGAGAGTGTAGTCTTTGAGAGTGTGGCTATGGTGGATAGTAGCTAGTGCAGGAACCTGGAGTCTTTGAAGTACAAAGTGGATTTTGCTTGACTATAATCTCTCTTTTATGCTATGGTTATGAGCAGAGTGTACTTGTGGACGTTTTGAGAGTAGAAAAGATTACTTCAAGAACTCAAATTGGATTCTATGGTGAGAACTGTGAGTTCTTGGAACAATCAAGGTGTTTTGGTGAGTTTGGATTGATGGTAGCTTCAATCTGTTGGCTCTTGAGTGTGCAGGGCGCTGATGAAATGCAGCCCGTGGTGGTGATCTAAAAGTAGAGACGAATTGAAGTTGATCTTATCGATTTTGAATTTCTGTATTTTCTGTTTTAGTGTAAATCCGAATCAGAAATTTTTGAGGGCGGAAGCGCTGCTGAAAATTGACAAAGTGGGTTGATGGTTATAGTTGTCTTGGGGCATTAATTTGAGATTGGCTGAAAAATATTTCGGACAAAAGTGCCCAAAGTCCAAGATTTGATATTTCGAAGTTTTCGAGTCGAAAATAGGAGCAGCAAGCTATTAGATTATCATATAGTGTCCATTTGATCTGAAATTTGATGGGGTGATAGAAGATGTAAAGTTTGCCGTGCGTGTGTAGAGATGTCAGGCTTGAGGCTGACAGCGTCAGAAATTGCAAAATTTTGTCGTTTAGGGGTATGAAATTGAAGTTGAAGATTTTCAGAGTTCCGCAGAAGTTTCAAACGGTGTCCGTTTGCACACAAAAAAATTGCGTTAGGTAGCAAATTGAAAAAAGCTAATTTTAGGCATCATATAATCATTTAGAGCCAAATTACCAATGTTAGATTATCGATCTGGAGAGCAGAAGACCTCCAAAATTGAGTTTTTGTATTTTTAAATGCCCTTTTGAGGCTATGTTAGTCCGGGTTGGGTTGGTTTGACCCCTTTGATGGATGTTTTTGAGATGGAGTATTGTTCTTTATGTTTCATGTGATTGATATACCTCCATCTCGGCTTCATGTTTATGCATCACGTTTGTTTGTGTTGGTGCTTTGTTGTTTGCAGTGTTGGAGCTCCTGTGTGATGTTGATAGCGAGGTTGGATTTGCGGACCAGTCAGACTATCCATGTTTCTCCCAAGTGAGACAAGACTTGTGGACCTCTAGACTGGGTGAGTGCCTGTGGTGATGGTAGGTTTCAGATTGCCCTTGTGTTAGCACCTTGTGGTGACTCAGGTACCTTTCTGGTTCCAATTGATGTATCTGGTTCCAGTTGGGGTCCTGTTTTTGTACGGTTGTGGAGGTGATACATTAGTGTCACAGTGGAGTTCTCTGGAGGTTCCGGGGGAGAGACTGCTCAGATTAGCATTGGGTGCACCCATAGAGGAGTGCGGTACCAACCTTGACCTTTGAAGTTCACAGAAGACTCTGATTTGGTTTCAGAGAGTGACTGAGTTGAGCTTGGTGATATCTTGGAGTGTGTATCCACACCGTTGTTGTGGGACATGGACGATATCTATGGGGCCACCAAGGGTGCCAGACAATATTCGGGTACAGTTGGCACTGTTGAGTTTGATGACTTTATCCATGAGTTTGACTCATGATGTGATTTACAGCGGATGCGCAACTCTACGTTGTTTAGTCTGTTCATGGTTTGGAAGGGATTATTCCAACGTTTGGAGGGTCCGCCGATGGATGATTATCATGAATTTTGGCGTGAACACCTTGAGTAGATAGAGTTCCGGAGACAATATTGGTCTCCAAACTACATCTCTATTACTTCGGGTACAGTGTTTGGAGGTGCGAGTTCATCCTCTTTATCTGGCACTGATGATACGATTTGAGCTAGTAGAGATGGAAAGAGTTCAGAGGTCCCAACCTTTAACCCTATTATGGAGTTCTTTGCACATTTGAGGAGAGACTACCAAGGGGTGAGAACTGACAAGGTACGAGGCTTGTAGGAGTTTCAACGGAAGACAAGGAAGAATCTTCAAGAGGTGTATACCCGAATGCGTCGGTTGATCAGTGTTACCCATGGGGTGACAGAGACACAAGCTGTCCAATATTGGTATGGGATATTGGATATGGAATTGAGACGTAGAGTGAGAGATGTTACCTTATTACATGAGACATCACCTACATTGGCCATTATGTTTTGTCCCGTTGAGCGTATTGAGCTCAACATGCAAGAAGAGAGGGTGGTGACTGATCTCAGCAAGGATTCACCATCTTCATTAACTTCTTCACATTACCAGTCTACAACACAAACCCGGAGTGGTTATGGTAGACATGTGGGACAGTCTCGACCATCTAGACAGAGTGGTGAAGGTGCAAAGATCCGCACCATTGCCATCCTTTTTCGTCAACAATCAGTTGTTGGGATGGTGTGTTGGACATGTGGTGGACCTCATCACAAGAAGGATTGCCTTCAAGGTCGAAGGATGGATCTTGTTGGATAAAAATCATTTGAGCATTGTCACACACATGGTCACATGATGGATCAATGTTTTGATCTCCATCCTAAATTACGATCAACAAGAGTTGCCATGGCATTCCTAGAAGGGGACGAGGAGTTCAAGGTGGTAGGGGTGGTGGTAGAGGACCAGTCCTTACTCAATTGTTAGCCCATGAGGCTAGTCATGAGGTGAACAATGATCATAAGCCTCAAGTACAACCTAAATTTCTCAAGCTTAAGATAACCTTATATGGCCCAAGTACACATCTCGACTAGAGCAGTTGGAGCAAAAGATAGCAAGTATGGCTATAGCCCAACAAAGATCAGATTCTGGAGCTGGTGCCTCTACATCATATGATGGAGATGTTATGGAGTACATGTGCGCAGCGGCACAACCATGTGATGTTGCTATGACTCGTAGTGCAACACATACTACTGAGTCAAGAGGAGCGTCAGTGGAGTTGGATCCACAAAGAGGGGAGGCTAGCCGATAAGTTAGACTTCCTCAGTCTTTCACATTGTTAGAGTCATTGAACATCTCATCCATGGCTCCTAGACAACCTATTGGAGAGGTGAGGGTGCAAGCCAATGTGGATGTACTTGGAGATGGAGCAAGTAGGGACCAGCCATCAACATCGTCTGAGGTAGCATCCAGTGCAATGTTGGGGATGGCAAAGACTCTTGTTCATTCTCATGTTTTCTCAGCCAAGGATTTATTGGCGTTGGGGGTGTCATCATCCCATGTACTACGATTGGCTGCCACACTTTGCGAAAGCAAAGAAGATGTGTTGGTTGCTTTTGGTAGTGTGAGCACTAGTAGTGTTGATCCTGGGATCATGACAACTACTAGTGGAACTTGGCAAGCTGCTGCCGCTCGAATGATGGAGTTACCAGCGAGGCCGACATAAGAGCATACGTGGGTGTCACCAAGTGCAGTGATGTTGGATAACAAAAGTGGTGTCTTCTGTTTGATCGAACCTTTAGGAAAGATTTATCGACCTCTACGCTTGTTGTTGGATTTTGATGCACAACCCCTTATGTTGGGTAAGGATGCACTACTTGGTCTTGGTTTGCGAAAGACCGATGTGAAAAGATGTCCATTTTAGATTCAGACATTTCTTGGAGGTTTTAGTGATGTCCCGGCACCATACATCGGCCGCATGGGGTTGACTGTGCAAGTGCAACTGGATCATGTCACGGATAGCTCTACAACGCGAGCACGTGATATGGTTACACTTGCAGAGTCCTATGATGTATTGGTGGATGCGGTAGTGTTATATCCGATAGGGTCAAGCATTGATTATTGGGAGGAGACAGCCTCTTATCGGCTAGGTTGGCAATTTGGCGAGGGCCGAGTGAGTCGATTATATGTACGATTTATTACCGGTTCTAGGCCTTTATCAAGTGGAGGTTTGGCGTATGTTGTAGCCTTCAATACTTGCATTACTTGGCCTGGTGATTTGTTGGAGGGTAACATGGATACTCATGATAGTCTTGGGTGAGATGATATGGCTATCATGCCAAGTGTTAGTAGAGTAGTATCATCCACATTGTCGCATAGACATTTCTTCGCCCTGAGAATGCATGAGTGCCTGGATGTAGAAGAACCCTCCTAAACCTCGTGTGAGTTGACAATCTCTTCTTCTTCTCCTCAGTTATCACCCTGCAATTTCAATCTCTACTTCAGGAGCCCCTAGATCATCCTGCTCCACCAAATAAATAGTGGATAATTTCCCCACCCTTAGCATATGCAGCCGGCTGGATTTGAGCGTCTGGATCAACAGCTTCTTATAGACCTTATTGTCCTCCAATAGCTGCTTCATAAAGATGTTGGCCTTCATCTCCGCCAAGTATGCTACTGGATCATAATAACCCGACAAGGCGGGCTTATGGTCTACCTTCCCAAGTGCTACCATCGGGCCCCTATTCTCCGGTCGTATCGCCGGTGCTAGCTCTTGAATATATTCTTGTACTTCTGTCCGAATATCAGCTGGAAACTCGAAGGACTTCGTATTCCCCTCCTCATCCTTTTATGTCGGTCTAAGGATAGTCTTTATTGCTTTCCCCCGCCTCTCCTTTTGTTGATCCTCCACGGGTTTTGTTTGTTCCTTCTCCGTCAAAGCACTTGCCTTGGCACCTCATGTCGTGACCCGAAGAACATCCAGTGACTCTTCCGGCCATCTTGTCTCCTGACCGGAGTTTTTTTCTTCTAGTTGTACCAAGTGTACCCCGACATCCTTCTTAGGAGGAGTAACAAACCGAATGCCCTGGTTTGGGTATCGTTCACTCTCCCCACGTGGCTGGGACGGCTGATCACACTCCACGTTGGTATGCCCTAGCCGCTTGCAATTGCTGCACATGGGTTGATATGTCATCCTACGGCGAGGATGCTGACACTTGGGTGACCATTGCCCCATTGCCCCATTGCCCCACAGTTGTAGCATGCATTTGGTTTAGATGGTGGCGCAATCGGAGATGTCATCCCCATCCTTCGTTGTGGAGTGCTAATGGCCATCTCCACCGGCGCGTACCTCTGAATATGTACAGGTGGGATTTGGGAGGTACTCCCTCCATCTTGGACCCCATACACGAGATCCTCGTGGGAGACTTCGTGTTGTGCATACTCCCACACTGGTACCCATTCCACTTGATGGACAGCATAAGACTCCCGCAACTGATGCTCAGCATTAGAGTGATCCGGCTTCCAACAAATGGGTACACCAAACATTCGCCCTCATCTCCATGGGTAACTTTCTTCGTTCCTTATTATTTACAAGGTGCATCTTGAGCTCTTCCAAGCTCTTGGTGAGCTGGTCTACCCTTGACTCAATCCCCTTCTTCTCTAGGTTCTTCATTCGCCGGGACTCTTTCTTTGGCACCCGTTGTCGCATGGACATTTTTTTGCTCTAAGAACGCCCGAGTGTGTGGCTGTAGAAGAACTCTCTAGAATCTCGTGTGAGTTGACAATTTCTTCTTCTTCTCCTCATCACTCCACATTCGAGTTCATTATAAACCAGTAAAACTTCAGCAGAAGAAGATTATGATAGCCAATGATTCGACCAATAATTCTCGCTTAAACTTTACACAATATTTTTTCACAACCCTTTCAATCTCTCAAAAAAGTTTCAAATGTTTTTCTCCTCTATATCTCTCAGAACAATTGTTGATTGGCACACTATATCACAAGATGATATGCAGACCCCTGTGTACAAAACCCCTCACACATCCCAATCCTTAACTTCAATTGCTCTCAGATTTCATGAGAAGGTTACTCATCATCAGAACTTGAACTGTGCAAAGTTTTATTGACATAACTTTTTGATATCAAAAGAAATGATCTCCGTACTAACTTCGTGACAGTCAGTGCAGTCCTACAACTCTGACTGTATACACAAACTTCAAGCTATCACTCCGTACTCAAAACTCATCCAATTGAGTCAAAATTTCGATCCAAACGTAAGCCCGAGTAATAAACTATACCACAATTAACTCAGATCTCCCAAAACCCTTGTAAGATTTTCAGAAACACCCCAAATACACTCAAAGGTTTAAATTTCATATTCTATCTTTGAATCTCCATTTCATAGTGACAAATCCTTCAAATCCATCCATTCTTGAGCCCACGTCGTACCTCGTCCTGTCAGCTCTCCAATCCTCTCTTTAGATCTTCAAATGTCCTCATGAAAAGTCTTCAAAACTCCTCAAAACCTCGAAGAAGTTGCCCAAGTGCCCTCATTGACCCAAACTCCAAGACCAATGAGAATGAAGAGTGTTATTTTGACCTCTAGTGTGGCCAAATTAGCTCCATTTTAACTTAGAGCTTTACAACTATCCTAAACACACTACTTAGCCATCCTATACACAATATGAGTTGCCACTAATAAAGAGTCAAAATGACAACTCGAAACCGACTAAGTATGAACGGAAGTACAAACGGAACCGGGGAGTTTAGAACTTGAGAATAAAACTCCTCGCCAAAGTTCCTAACAATCAACTCCCTATGGCTTGTTTTTGGTAAGCAATAGTGATGGATTTGGAGAGTTTATCACTTGTTGCAGAAAGTTATCTCCAAAATGATACACTAACCACGTCCAAAAATGATCACAATGAAGACACCAGATGTTGATCACAAATGGATTGGGCATCGGTACATCTGGAGGATCATGTTGTACTCTATCCATGTCCTACGTTGGCTCCACTTCGATCAAATAAGCTCCTTAGTCAGCAAAGTGATGTGTCTAGCTCTCTTTCATATCCTTTCCATCCTGACTGCGCTTTATATCTGATAAGGTCCAAGATATCTCTTGGAGCCTTTTCAATATCGTAACCCTACAAAGTTGATCCAACGGTGGACTCTTAATAACCTTACAGTGCGCCGTTGGTTATCCTGACCTAAAGTATCGCCGTCATGACAACAGCTCTGAAGATGACACATGTCATCATCTTCTCATAGTAGCCGCGTCACAACACGATACCGTTTCCATTCTTCATCCGAAGACCTGGAATCTTGGCCGAAGTCATCGTCTCCTCACTTGTAGACGGACTTCGGCGTCTTCGGCTCTTCGGATGTTTTGCCTTTCTCCTCTTCTGAGGAGCACGAGACTCTTTCCTACTACGCCGATGAATATTTGATAATTCATAGACCTCGGCGGCTTGTATTGATGCCTCCAATATGCTCGGATCAGACCCTATATAGAAGATCTTCTGGTCGGGGTCGTACTCGTCCAATCCTGACACATACCACTCAACCGCTGTCGCAAAGGACAATTCTTCGCTCTGAGAACGCCCGAGCGCCTGGCTGAAGAAGAACCCTCTAGAACCTTGTGTGAGTTGTCAATCTCTTCTTCTCCTCAGCACTCCACATTACAACCGGTAAAACTTCAGCGGAAGAAGATCATGATATCTGATGATTCGACCAATAACTTTCACTCAAACTTTACAGAAATTGCTACTCGACCCTTACTATCACTCAGAAAAGTTTCAGATGTTTTTGCCATCTAGATCTCTCAAAACAATTGTTGATTTACCCACTGTATCACAAGGCGATATGCAGACCCCTGTGTACAAAACCCATCACACATCCCAATCCTTAGCTCCAATTGCTTTCAAATTTCATGAGAAGGTCACTCATCATCTGAACTTCAACTCTAGAAAGTTTTATTGACAGAAATTCCTGATATCAAAAGATATGATTGATGTACTAAGTTTGTGATAGTCAATGCAATCCTGCAACTCTGACTGCCTGCACAAACTTCAACCTATCACGTTGTACTCAAAACTCGTCCAATCGAGTCAAAACCTCGATCAAAACACAAGGCCAAGTCGTGAACTTTATTTCAGTCGACTCATATCTCCCAAAACCCTCGTCAGATTCTCAATACACTCAAATACACTCAAAGGTCAAAATTTCTCTCTCTAAATACACTCAAAGGTCGAAATTTCTCTCTCTAACTTTGAATCACCGTTTCAGAATGACAAATCCTTCAAATCCATCCATTCTTGAGCACACGTTGTAGCCCATCCCATCAGCTTTCCAACGCTATCCTCTGATTTTTGAATGTCCCTCTGGAAGGTTTCCAAAATCCCTAAAAACCTCGAAAAGTTGCCCTAATGCCCTCATTGGTCAAAACTCGTAGACCAATTGGAATGGAGAATGCTATTTTGACCTCTAGTGTGGCCAAATTAGCTCCATTGAAACTTAGAGCTTTACAACTATCCTAAACACTCTACTTAGACATCCTATACACAATATGAGTTGTCACTAATAAGAGTTAAAATGACAACTTGAAACCAAATTTAAGTATATCCAAAAGCGATCACGATGAAGACACCGGATGTTGATCACAAATGGACTCGACAATGATACATCTTGAGGATCATGTTGTCCCCTATCCACGTCCTACGTCGACTCCACTTCAATCGGATAAGCTCCTTAGTCAGCAAGGTGATGTGTCTAGATCTCCCTAGCTCTTTTTACAAATGCCAATGCCATCCGTTACCCTAACCTAAAGTATCGTCGTCATGACAACAACTCTGAAGATGACACATGTCATCATCTTCTCATAGTAGCCGCATCACAACACGACACTGCCATTGGTGCCGAATATGGTTTTGTATTGGCCGTGGTAGAAGGCATACATTCCAATAAGCTTAAAAATTGCTCCGTGTGCTCACTGAGTTTCAAGTATTTCTTCCTTCTAATCGTTCCTAGCTTTTGAACTAACACCTTGTCATAGCCCATCTCTTAAAATCGGACCAAAAACCGTTTCTTCAATCCTTCCCACGTAGCCATTTCTTCCTTGTTGTGCTCTTCCTAGTTATTCATCCAGACTCGAGCCACCTTTCTCAAGAGGCCGGGGAAAATTCGCCGACGGTCCACCGGATCATCCTCCCGGTTGGCCGTTGAAATGGCCTCAAAGGTTTTTATGTATGAGTTTACATCGTCAACCTCCGACGTTTCCTTGAACTTCGGATACTACTGGTTCATGAAAGGCATGGCCATTGTACGAGGATACGACAGCCTTGGCTCTTCTGAATCAAACTGACCCTCCAAATTAGTTCGGATTTGCACTAGGTCACCTTCTTCAATCAGATATGAGGCAAAGGCGTACTCCGTCCATGCATCCTCCAACTCTGGATCTGACGGGGCCTCGGTGTGTTAGAAGTGTCGGTATCGTTAGAATCTTCCAATTGGGATGATCGGGGATTATCACCCCTCCGCAACACTGCTAACTTACTAACTTTGGTGTCCGTTTCCGCCGATACTACTTACTACTTATGATACACCTTCCAAAGGCAAATTTACCATTTTCAATCCCCGGCAGCGGCGCCAAAAATAAGTTGCTTCCAACTCTTTCTTTATGTAACAACAAGGTTGCACAAAGGATGATCGAAGTTATAGCAAAGTGAAGTTCGTTCCCATGAGATCGAAGGGTAATTTGCTTGTAGAAGGAATTTTTTAGAGTTTACACGTCTTTCACGACTCTGGACAGTTCAGGTCCGAAGAGGGTCACCAAATATGCCACTTCCTTGTGCTCACACTCCGATGAAACACACACGCACACACCAAGCATCCACCAGAGTCCAATTATACTCAAGATTGAGGAACTTCTGTATTTTACTAATGGAAAGGTCGATCTACTCTATTACAAGATGGAATCGAGGCGGCAAACTCAATGAAGTTCTATTGAGTACGTCGAAGGTTAATAGCTCGTGGGGAAGTACTCGGTTAACTTTTTGTGTAATTTCACCAATCTGTGCAATCTCCAATCGACAGAACTCAGCTTCACAAGTTCCCGTTCCACCCTGACTACATTTGCAGTTTGACAACAAACTCTTGCAACATAAGAAGATGAACCTTCTTACTAATGCTACTCCTATATATACAAAAGAATGTCTAACTACTAAACTAATTGATTTACACCAAACTCCGACTCCTCTCTTCTCTGACATCCTTGCCTCCCGCTGATTCGAGCCTCCACGCGAATGTGTCCACACTTACTTGCAACTCCCAGAGATCCTCTGCAATCTCTCGCCTGTGAATTTGGAGTGATTCTTGGCACTCACGCCCCATGGCTTTATACATCTCTTTTCTTCTTGCCTTCGAATCAGCAGGAGAATTCATAACCGCCCGGATCCTCTCTAGCCGCCGGATCTCTTCATCATCACACCGCGCAAGAAGGTAGTTAGAACATTTGCTAGCTAGCATTTCTAACCTCCCAGGGCGCTCGACTTCCACCTCTCTGAGTTGTTGCTTTGACTTCCGCAGTTGTAGTTTCAACTCGTCAATTTCTGTTTCAGCAAATCTGGCGTCTCCCCTTCTGGCTCTACATACTTCCTCATACGCCAATTTCAGTTGCTGATGCTCCTTCTCCATGGCAAATTTCTGACTCTCTAACCGCTTTACTGACTCAGCCAACTGTTGATTCACCTTCACCTGGTCTTCCTTGCCTTGCGCTGCATAGTCCATGGCCTTGATCACGTCCATATATCCGTCCTCCTAAGGTCTCACCCTTGGATATAACGGGATCCTAATTCGTTCAACTCCATGAAGACGGGTATGGCCACTGCCTCGATCTTTTGCATCAATTGAAGGTACGAAGAGATTGTCTCTCATCCTACCTTAGAAGCTTTCATCTTTGGGCGTGAATTCTTTGGGATGGGGTTCGGCAAATACGTAGCTTGTTTCTGTTTCTTCGTCTTCGTCGTTGGCTCTGGAGCTATCTCCAAACTAAGGCTTCTCTTTCTTCGGGACCCTCCTGCTTACCCTCGTCCTCCCTCTGACGCTTCTATCTCTTGAATGATATTCTCCAGGTCCCCCGAAGATGCATCGCCTCCCGGTCGACTTCTCTTCAGCTGCGATATTCCTAACCTCTTGGAACCCAAACTTGGCGTCGACCCACTACTTGCTGCCTCCAAGGGAGGCTTGATTCTTGATTCCTCTGCTCCCATGTGGTACTTCTGTCGTTCGTGAAGAGTCAACAAGCCCATCCTCGAATACATATGGATCAAGAATGAAGAAATGTACACGACTCCTTTTTCTCCCACACGTAGTTTCTCTCCCATGGCCTGTACATTACGAGCGAATATCTCCCCCCAATTGACTCTAACGGATCCTGTCACAAACCTTTCAACAATCCTCACCTTATGCATACTAATGTAAATAGTGCGTTGAGGCGAGAAGAGCTGGTTCAAGGTGTACATTATCTTCCTTCGAAAACCATCCTTGATAATATCGATTTTGTATTTGTTCGTGCCCTTCCGTTCCTTTGGGTCGAACCACTTCGATTCATCGAAGTTGAACCTAGAGACCATAGCTGAGCCCTCCCAGTTAATTCCATCCTTCTCCTTCTTGTAATCACGTTCAAACGCTTCCGCCCATAATATCGCATCCCACGAATCTGAATAGCCTCGCCACCCGATTGGATTTCGTTCCTTCTTGGCCCAAACTTCCTTACACAGCTCCGGACACACATAGTCTGAGCGCCATGCTAAGAACGCTCTTATCAATTCTTCCAATCTCTCCAATTTGCGCGTGATCCAATCAGGTTTTGGCTTTAATGGCATGTATGCTCTGGATATAGACTTCTGTTGCACATGCAACCGAATAGCCTTTCTCGCTCCTCCTCTACTCGCAAATCTCTTCTTGGTCAAATTCACACGATCCATCGCTCTCCGATTCCCGTGACTCTCGCCTGCTGCGCGCTTGTCAAAATGAGAATGTCGGTATCTGCTTCCGCTTTTTCTAATTTCTACTGTTCCTCCTAATGCTTTCCCTAACGGCCTATTCATATTTGGCCGAGCAATTTGTACTTATCACAAATATTCACACCCATATTCGGTGTACTTCCCCGAATATCACATTCTTTATTCAAAGAACAAAAAAATAGCTCTACAACAAGCTGACCAAGGTTTTACATGTCTCCATTTTATCTAATGTATGATGTTCATCCTTTGACAACTTCTAGTTTGTTGAGAATTCCTAAAGGGTAGGAGTTTTCAACCAAAGTTACGGCAGTCAATGATTTCGTGGAGTACATATACAAAGGACTGCATCAAGCAAAGGAAAAGTTGGTAATTGCTCAAATCCGACAAAAGCAATATGCAAATGCTCATCGCAGGGAGGTGAATTTTCAGGAAGGAGATCAAGTTTGGCCACCAAAATTTAACACTCGATTCATCGGTCCTTTTGTGATGTTGAAACGTGTTGGCGAGGTGTCTTACAAGTAAGAGCTCCCGTTGCATATGAAAATACATCACATATTTCATCTTTCATAATTACGAAAATATATACCATGTCTCAAGCAGTTCACAAATCCATCAACCCCTCCTCCTTTACCTACTATGTAAGCAGATCATGCAGAATTTGAGGTTGACACGATTCTCAAAAAACGGATTCGGGTTTCAAATACCCAAAACTGAGTATTTGGTTCAATGGAAGGGATATCTATCATATAAATCAACTTGGGAACCGGCAAAGAACTTAACCAATGCATCTTTGATCGTTCAAGAGTTTGAACGTGTGAACAACAATGACATTGCATCTTAAAAGGAGGGAGGTTTGTAACCATCTTTAGTTAGTGAGGACTAAAGTAGAGGTTATGCAAGGAGGAGATAGATAGTCTTGAGTTGACTATTAGTGGAGTATCTAAAGATGTCACGTCAGCAATCTGTGCGCTCTTTAGGTTATGTTTCTTGTATGTTAGTTTCGTGTGTTAGTTGGAGTACACGTCAGCAATCCGTGTGCTCATAGGGATGACCACCACGTCATCGATCCATGAGGAATTGAATGAATGGTGGTTGTGTAAGCTTATCTAGTTTGTAACTTTTTGAAGACTATATATAGAGAAAGAGAAACCATTGAGTCATCTCTCAACTTCAGAATTTCTTGAGCTATTCGAGTAGTCTCTCCTTACTTCCCTAGTGTTACAATGGTATCAAAGCGAGAGAGAGTTATCAACCACTCAACTATCTTTAGTTAGTGAGGACTAAAGTAGAGGTTACAAACAATATCCACTCTTTGCCCTTCAAGTAAATCCTTTTTGTGATGTGGTCCACCACATGTCCAACACATCATCCAATCAATTGATTATTAATATGAAAATGATGACAATGGTATTGATCCAACACATTTACCATTAAATCCGGATTGTCAAGATTGTCCCACATGTCTACCATAACCTATCCAAGTTTGTGTTGTAGTATGAAGGAGTTGATAAATCCTTGCTGAACCCATTAGTTGGCATTCTCTCCTTCTACATGTTGAGCTCAATTCACTGTCGTGTTGTGACATGTCTACTATGAGAAGATGATGACATGTGTCATCTTCAGAGTTGTTGTTATGACGATAATGCTTTAGGTCAAGATGACAAATGGTTCATTGTAAGGTTGTTAAGAGTCCACAGTTGGATCAACTTTGTAGGGTCAAGATGTTGATAACACTCCAAAAGAGATTATCATGGACCTTATCAAATATAAAGCGCGGTCAGGGTGGCAAGGGGGAGGAAGAGATCTAGAACATTACTTTGTTGACTAAGGAGCTTATCTGATCAAAGTGGAGCCGATGTGAGATATGGATACATGACAACATGATCCTCCATATGTATCGATGCCCAATCCATTTGTGATCAACATCTGATGTTTTCATTGTGATCACTTTCGGGCATGGTTAGTATATCACTTTGGAGATAACATTATGCAACAAGTGATAAACTATCTAGACCTGATTATTCTTCCAATTGATTCCTACAACGCGATTTGGGACGTAATAGTATACGTTTTGATTTAGTTGAACATTATGAACTTGCCACTAGTGGTGGCTTTCAACACATGGATTCCAATCCATCATTATTATTTATCGAAAGCAAGCCATAGTGAATTGATTGTTAAGAATTTGGGCGAGGAGTATTATTCTTTAGTTATAAACTCCCCGGTTCCGTTTGTAGTCCCATTCATACTTGCCCATTTTGAATTGTTATTTTGACTCTTTATGAGTGGCAGTTCATATTGTGTGTATGATGTCTCATTAGTGTTTAGGATAGTTGTAAAGCTCAAAGTTAAAATGGAGCTAATTTTGCCACACTAGAAGTCAAAATGACACTTTTCATTCTCATTGGTCTTGGAGTTTGAGCCAATGAGGGCACTTGGTCAAGTTCTTTGAGATTTTTAGGAGTTTTGAAAGCCCTCCTGAGGACATTTGAAGACTTGGGGGACAAGGTTGGAGGTATGATGGGAAGAGCTACGACTTGGGCTCAAGAATGGATGCAATTGAGTAGGTTGTCACTCTATTGTGATGATTAAAAGTTGGAGAGTGAAAGTCAGACCCTAAAATGTGTTTGGATTGATTCTGAGAATACTACGATTATTTTGAGAGATTCGATTTAATAGAGATATAGTTTCTACTCAAGGTTGTGTTGGATTGAAATTTCACCTTGATTGGATGAGTTTTGAATACAAAGTGATAGTTTGAAGTTGGTGCATTCAGTCACAGTTGCAGGATTGCACTAACCGTCACGAAGTTAGTTCGACAATCATAACTTTTGCTATCAGAAATTTTCATCAATGAAACTTTTTACAGTTCAAGCTTGGATAAAAACTAGACTTCTTATGAAATTTCAAGGCAATTGGAGTGGAAGATTGGGATGTGTGATGGTTTTAGTACACTTTGAGTTGCAAGAGAAGCTAGAGTTGCTTCTTGAAGACAAGAATGAGGAATAAGAATTAACAAATAGTTAGAAGGATGTTGAGGAGGCAGTTGGGATGTTGGCAAACATGGAGAGAAGGAGAGAGAACATTGTAGTGAGAATACATCTTCAAAATGCTACTTTTGTTGCTTCAACACCTGTTACTATTTGTTACTGTTACACAAAAAAGAAGAATCATCCATCGATGAGATCATGCATGATGAAGGAGCTGAAGATCAAATTTTAGATGCTTGAAGAGAAAGATATGGGAAGGGAGAAGAATACTTTCACCAAGCAAGCTTATCTGCAATGGTGCATATGGTATGACAGCAATGATCATGCACAAAGGGATTGCGAAGCTTTTGCATAAACACTACAAAGTAGAGATATTTTTTGGAAAGAAGAGAAGATAACCTTTAAGGACACTAGAACGATCATCCAAACCAAATTTTGATAAAAGAGTTATGAGAAAATTTGTGGAGTATTATCATAATGCATGCGGTGGCATCAGTTTAAATCTTTAGTTATAGTGCTAAGGTTAGAGGAGCATGAGAGTAATTTGAAGTGCAATTACCACTCAATGGCATATGGTCAAGTGAGTGGAGCGGCAGTAACCAAGGTCTCCAAATATATGGGTATGTAGAGAGTTCACCTTTTTGTACTCTAGCTTTGGAGTTATATGGACCTATGGACACCGACTTTGACATGTTCGTGAATGAATGCACGAGAGTCTACCATACTAGACGGCCTACCATACTAAACGGTCATGGGTATCACTCTCTTTAGGTTATTTTATATACTTTTTTAAATAACTATTTCCATTGCTATATATATAACATTAGATAGTGCAATCCATATATGAAACAATGTTCTATTATTTATAGACCGGTACCTAAATTATTAAGATATCTTAAATATTATATGACATATTTACTGGTGTGATGCTATTGGGGCTAGCTCCATGTTACGGGTTTGGCTATCCTTGTACCATTTGATGGGGTCTACCCATCCCTTTTGTTATTTTCTATTAATAAGACACATGTATTCATCATCCACAATGTATCACATCGATTACTATAATTGTGGAAAAGTACTCGGATTTTGTAGTACAACTTTGACCTTGGAATTGTACTAGTGAATGATACGAGGCATGTGGTTCATGACTTGTACAGCATGTATCGTTCATACCAAGTTAGATGCAAGAAATAAGCAGTCAGATGCTGGAGGTTCCCATGCTAGGTAGAAATACTGCAGCACAGATTGAGCTCGATTGAGAGTAGTACTAGGTGCATACATGACAATACAGCAGTTACGGCCAGGGACGCAGTCAACGCATCATTGAGCTCCCAGCGAGTAGCGCTACCATTCATGTAGCTACCATGACGTTAAGCACGGCTTTCTATGAGCCGACAAAGCTTCACCTTCTCATGCTTGTATTTGGATAGTTGGGCACACCCAACCGCACCCTTGTATGAACAAGATTGTTTGACTTCCAAGTGATGAGATAAAAAATACTGCTTACCAACCATTTAGATTCTTTCTCAAACGGGCACCTTCTATTCGAGTGAAGTGGATAGCATGGGATACGCTATTCGGCGATGCAAAATCTCCAATTATAATTCGCTAATACTTTAGTATATGAAAGGTGATGCAACTCACCTTTTAACTCGCACATAAACTTCTATTTACATTCTCTGTTTAGCCTAACCCCAGGAACTCACCTTGTCAGTGCGTTAGATCCATGGTAATCAACGCACTTACAATGCGAGTTTCTAGGGTTAGGCAAGACAGAAAATGGAAATAAAAGTTTATGTGCACAAGATGCGATTAATGGACTGTAAAATACAGACGATGCGTTGGAGTGTTTGTGGAGAAATGAGGTTTCGTAATCAAACTTCAGCCCCATTCCCTTAACAATTCAAGGGACATCAATCCTCGGATAATCACAATCGCATCAATACATTAGAATTGCATGAACATGATGTAATTGTTCCTGGGTTGGGTAAATGCCTCCGTAGAACGTGGAGCTCTGCCATGCGAAAGGGTGCAAGATGTCACATCCTGTCTGGACTGGACCATCTGCAGAAGATATCTTCCCCTAATATTAAAGCCAGACATGAAATTTTCGTTCAATGCCTTGGGGCAAAGGTCTGTAGACTGGACAACTGCGATTTTCGCGTGGAACTTTTGGAAAACGAGATTTCGACGTAAAAGTTGGTGGCTTGGCACAGTCGGTTTATCAAGAGAGAAATCTCGTCATAACAGATTCCCTTGACACATATCTGCGATGAACCATCAAGGCAATCCTGGGTCAAAGATTTATAATAGTGTTCAGAAATTTTGAAAAAGTTACTTACACAATGCTCGTTTAACGATACTGCCAACGTTTAGGTTATCCCTAAATCTCAGCGCAGAAGTCGACCAATAGCTTTTCAAGAGCCACATATGTGATGAAAATAGTGTTGAGTAAAAGATAGCAAACTTCACAAGCTGCCACATCATGCAATTGACTGAAGAAAGGAGGTGATTGAAGTGGGCACCCAAAACTACCTTAGGAGAGAATTGTTTTACCTTGAGCGCATTGGTATACAGCGGCTGCAGAACCAAGACGAGCCCGGTGACTGGGGGGGGTCAAGGCAGAACGTATGGCAAGATCTCTGACCGCATCTATTACAACTTATCAAGAGCTCTGGAGAGTCTTTACTTTCACACGTGATGCAGATGACTTCCTGCACATTCAGGTTCATATATGTTAGACTCTCTGTTGTGCAGTACTGTCACTTTCCCAGCTCGGAGGGACGCTCTTTTTCTCAGCAAGTATTTAACACGAAATATCTTCGCTGAAGGTGGACAAGTCCGAAGCTGACAAGAAGTCTTTCGAGAAGCCAGGAATCTTTCAGGAAGATTAGACAGTATAATCTAACTGGACCTATAGAACCTTTATCCCTCCTTGTATACGTTCTACCTCCAACTAACAACATGCATTTCTCAGAGGAGCGATGCAGAAGCCCACTCTATCTGACAATTAACTTCGACATAGCAACTAATAATCAGGTGAGGTTGGCCGATATTAGTACAAATCTATAAGACAAGGCGAATACTTACAGGTCTGGGACAAGGAAGAGCGATCTTTGGTCCTTGTCGAATTTGCTTTCCAACCAGAACCACACTTTCCTCCAAAACCTGAGTACAGATCTCTTCATTGGCAGAACGCTCTAGCTCTCTGATTGTGATGAATTCGAAAGACGCTTTGCATAGTGGGCACGTGGAATGTTTGGATGTCTACAACCAGGGTCACACAAAAGCAAAACATTCAATACTCAAGTTCAGCACAGTTAAAGACGTTTCGGCAACACCTTTCGGCATCAGTACGATAGAGGTTTGATTGATCGAGCGCCTTACTGCTTCGTCCGCCCATTTTTTTATGCAAGGATAGCAAAATCGGTGCCCGCATTCCAAAAGTCCTTCCGTAGTTGGCTTTGTTTCACTGTGACAAATAACGCAAGCAATATCATCGCTTGGTGATGCAGAAATCAACGCTTCTTGCACTAAGATATTGGCATAATCCGTTTTATCACACACGTAACGGCCCAGTTGGTTATCATTTTCAATAAGCGCCGAGTCAATCCTTCGAGATGAACGCTGGGAGCTTGGGCTTCGTAGGTAACTGCTAAAAGTTCTGCTCGTGCTTCCTGCACTTTCGCCTCCACATGTCAACTTCCCAGATGTTATGGGCGGCGACACATTCCTCAACCTTTCATACTTCTCATTTCGAACCCCTGACGGTGCCTCATTCATCAACCTTCGATACTTCTCGCTTAGACCCCATGACGGAGCCTCCACTTCTTTCCTCTTTTTTAAGCGAATTTGGGCGTAGTCAGCCTTGAAATCCTGGTATCTTCTTGGGCCAGAATCTGATGTAATGGGAAGGCATGAGTGCGTCGCCTGATGCCCAACCTCAGCTGGATAGCATCTGGAAATGTACGCTTCTCTCTCCTGATGTCTCGTTCCGTTTGATTGGTCCATGGAGGAACAACACATTATTGCAGAAAGACCAGCAGCACTTTCCGTCATGAATTTCACTGGTGCCTGGTTCAGTAAAAATTCTGGCTGGTCTCGATCTTTAGTTCTTCCAACAGCAGATTTCATACTCCCATTACATTCTTGCTCTTCGTCCAAGTGAGTAGCACCCGAGAATCCAGCCTGTTCTCTTGCAGCAGAAGTTTTTTGGGGCGAAACATCTGAGTCGGCCATAATATATCTGCTGGAAAAGAAGATTGGACTCCATCCTGTGTCTGAATGATCCGATGATCTAACATTATGAGCTGAGAGGCCATTATCCCTCACAGAAGCTACTGTATTTCTACCAGAACTGGTTTCAAGCTGACAGGTAGTCTCACTCAAATTTATGTTCGATTCCGCGCTTTGTAAAGCTTTACCAAGAGGCAGTTGAACCACACTGTCATCCCAGCTCAGGGGCGCTTCTTCTTCTCCACTGCAACATCTCAACAGCAGACCATAAAATTCAGTGAAAATTGAAGTTGGTCATTTGATTTTGCGATGATCGCGGAATTTCATGATTCGCTAACGAACTCATGGACAACTACTCCGCTAATTGCAGTTCACGTACTAATTTTAATTTACTGGACACTGGAATCTGATCTATTATAGCCACACCCTCAGTGGTCCTTGAAACATACTATACTACAATGATGTATCTGAAAGAGTTAGCTAAATCTAACAATATCAAAAGGACTCTCCATCTTAATGCAAGTTGAACTTGCTTATAAGAGTCAGTAGGACATCAGATTTGAGGCGACAACGGCTTCTCAAATGTTGAAGGCAAGCAATGTGCGAATACACATGGAAAACACTTGCGGTTAAAGCTTTTGTACAAAGACCAACAGCTTTAACCTTAACCATTTCGCCTCATAAATAATTTTTAATCATGTATCACTGACCACTATGCCCAAAATATTTGTATTTACGTTTAAGCGTCTAAGAGCGGACTTAGACCGTCAGCAGGACAAGCAGACTTTCAGTTACCTTTTATTGATGTATTGATCTTCAGGAAGTAGAACACCAGCCTTTAAACAGTCCTCAAACCAGCGATGACTGATGAGCTTCTTATTCAGCTTCTTTGCCAGTTCATACTTAGGTCCTTTAAATCTCCAGCATATCTAACATTATGGACCCATACAAATTCAGCCAAGAGATCGTATTCACACCTGATCACACTTAGCGAAGAATAAAAAATCGCAAAGAACTCGGAAGATTTAAGCTGGAAACTGTTTTCACAAGGAAAAGTCTTTTCTTACCACATGAGTGTTACAGTTGCTGAGACTTCCCGTGTTTGAGGCACCGGCATGAACGATCAACTTCACGAGTTTTTCTCGAGTGACAGGCCTATAGCCAGAAACCGTGACAATGACAGTCTCCATGCCTGGAACTTGACCGCTAACATGATTGCCGGTGATGACATGTGAAGGTCCTGATGACTTCGTCAAAGATTCTGCTGAACAAATGCTTTTCCTGTGAGGTGAAGTCAAGTCCACAAAGTCCACTCGATGGAAAAGATTCATTCTCTACTTAGGTATCCGGAGATTCAGGTTTCATGCTTCGCAAAAGTGGAGGCATGCTCCTCCCAAAGCCCAAAGAACTGCAGTCGTACTGATTCTTTTTCACCCAGTCTGGAAGAATGTCGATATATGTGTTTTTTAACTCCTTGCGAGACAGAACCCCGAATTATTGATCACTAACATTCACAGCGGTGAAGGGGTTACTTCGTCATCGTCTGAGCTCCAGACTTTCATCTTGATTCGAACAGGCAAACTGCTGTCACATCCGCTCCCACGAGTTTACAGTTACCTCACTTGATATCACAGTTTTGAGTCCTACTAAAATATTACTGAGGTCATCCTGCTCCAAAACTCCAGTCAGATTATTATTATTTTTCTATCCAATATAAAACTAATCTCGAGCACAGTGTTAACCGAACAGTGTTCTGCTACAGCCGATCCTGATCAACTAAACTAGCTTAATTATGTGGAGAGTACATGGAAAAGAAATCATGCTCGTCTTGGTTTTCAATGTAGCCAACAAAGTACGCGCTATATGTAATAAAGCTCGGTCAAATTTGGAGTGACAGTAAGCAGACTGAGAGTCTGTGATGATTGAATAGCATGAGACTCGCACTGAGGCTCACTCTGCATATGCTCGCTTCCAAGCTTCTAAGAAGAACGAAAGAGGAAATGTCGGAACTAAATCAGCATAATTTGTTACTCGAGTTTTCACAGCCTGTATTGACAGCTTCATTGACCTCGATTCTTGTGGTGCGAATCAGAATGTATGTATGAAAAAGCCTCTAGGTGAAAAAGCAGGTAGTAAGATAAGTTCCAAGTGAGTTACAACGAACGGCGTCTTGAGGAACTTACCAGGACGGACACAGATTGTATGGGTAAATCAGTGGTTGCCCATAATGTCAGATATCTTATGTACTCGATGCCACGCTCAGTAATTTGTACCTAAAGCAGGAGTAAGTCTGATTCGGTTGGTTTCCACAAGACAACAAGCACCAAGACATGTACAAAACTCAGAAATGGGCCAGAGTTTGAAGTTACCTTATGCTCATTACAACCTGGACAAGCCTCATCACAAAAACCATATCAAAATTGCAGATGGGGTACTTAAGATGGAAAGAGTATCACTCACGGCATTTTCGACAATGCTTCGTACATCCGCACACGGTTAACACTAATCCAAACCCGTCTAAAATGGTCTAAACTCAAAGCTGCATATTTGAGCGTAAGTCTGTAAACAAGATCGCGGAGTCACCAATTGCGTTCCAGACCAGACCTGCCGTTTCGTGTAATGACTATGATCAAGCACTCATGCCCTGAAGAACGGCAGGTCGGAAGTATCGAATGTGAAAAAAAGGAAAGCCAAGGCATCTGAAAGTACTTATTGTGTATTGTTCAATTCAAACCTCACAAGTTGTAAGTCCCACGTTCTCCCGGCATTGACTTCACAAGCTCTTCACAGGCTTCCTCCAGAGAAATCGCTTAGAAATCATGAGTGATTCCGCAACCCCAAACATGCGCCTCAATTATTCTCCACTTTCTGTACACTTCACAAAAACAACTCAGAGAGCAGCTAGCAAACAACTGAATTTCTTCCTTCATGTCGAACAACTTTCCGTAAGTTTTCGAAAAGACGTCACAACGAAGTACTCGCAAGCTAGTAACAATACAGACGCTCTTGTCCATGACCGACGACGTTTCCAAAGATCCATGGACCAGAGTGCCAAAACTCACAACATCCACAACTCACACCCTCCTCCTTCAAGAGAGACCACAACACTCTCTGAATTCGTCCGAATTTCAAATAATTCAAAAACATTCCACCAGCACAAACGCAAATAGCTTCGTAAACCCACCACTACCGCTGACAGGAACAGCAACAGCAGGCCAGCGAGTACGTCTGTCGCACACAGAGCTCCAATCGGAGCGTGAAGGAGGTCGCGGGTTGCGAAATCCAACCTCGAGATGATCGCATGCCTCGATCTTTAATCACTCAACCAATTTAAAAATTCAAACATCAGAGAGCGTATAGGGGTTTGGATCACCATACTGCTCGTCTGGTATCGAAGATTAGACCGGAGATCAGAATACTGTAGTGCCAGGTTAAGTTCGCAGAGATCAACGATTCTGCAAACGGGACACTTATTTTCGGACTTGCGGGAGCGTCTGGCTCGCATGCTTCGATCCCCGGCCATGACAAACGGAGTTATTTCGCGCCGCGAGTCAGAGAATTTGAATTCCTGTCTCCCCATGTTCTCGTATCTTTACCTACTTTGTACAGGAACGTTGTCTCTTTCTACCATGTGTTTAGGCCACATGTACGCTTTGATGGGGTCTTCCCATCCCTTTTGTTATTATACTTTGTATCAAAATTTAGGCCACATGGTAGAAAGAGGTTCATTCGCTTTTGCAGTTGATGCTGGAGTCTGTAGTGTGCAGCTTCAAACTTGCTCCTAATGTACTTGCACAATTCCCTGGATATTCGCCGATCGGGAGACTTTGGCTTCCTATTGATACTTTTCCAAAACCCCAGTTTCTTGGAACGTTTTCACTTCGTCCGGGTGTAACGCCACTTATATGAAATTCGATGTGTTTTAAAATCATTGTATTGATAACTATTCTGGCAAAATAGTATATGTTTTCATAGTGTTAAAGCACTATCTGTCATCTCTTTAATATGGAGAAGAAAAGTTAGTCCATAAATCATCACCATGTTGTTGCAATGAAATATAACACCGCCAAAATAATTTCTTAACATAAGATGAGGGTGTGATTCTTGGATTATTACAACGGATATCACTCTATTGCAAGCCTATGGAATCTTATAACTCTAGATATGCTCATGCTTCTAATTCAATTCCGGAGCCAGGTTACTCTTTCTTACTTATGGTACTATTTTTACTGTAGAATTCACAACAATATATTAATTATTTATTTATTTTGAAATTTTAATGATAAAAAATAATGTATAATATTCATTTTGAAATTATTTAAGGGAAACAAATTTAAAAATAAGAGTAACTAAAATTTTATACATATTTTAGTAAAATCAATTTATAACACATATGTTACTTACTTTAAAATGTTATTTGTAATATTTACACAATAAATGCTATTTTTTTATAATACCATCTAATGGGTAATTTAAAAATTTATATGAAAATAAATATTATTTCACACAAAGCTTCCATTTTCATCCAACAATATCACTACATCCCTTATGTAGTATCACTACTTCATTTTCCACACATATTATTAAGAAATTCACATAATTTATAATAGATAATAACTAAAATTAAATTTTTAGTAGTCTACAATACTCTTGAAAAAAAACCTCATCAATCAACATCATACATTAACCCCTTCTTCTTATTTATCAATAATAAAAAATCGTTTTATCTCATACAAAAAATAACATCACATCAAATGTCATTAAAAATTATAGTTCTTTCAAAAACTAATACAAAACTTGAGGTATAAAAAAATTGCAAATAAAAAAAATTACTATTTCATAAACTCTTATTCAAACATGATTTAAAAAAGCAATAAAATTCCTGATCAACTTGCAAACAAAATCTAAAAACTTATTGACATACCATCTAAATTACACTCCTTTAGTCTCAACAATACTTATCAAATTAACAAAACATCAAAATTTTGCATATATACCACACAAAAAGACATAGAAGTCAAGATTTATCTACAATTAATTCCATAATTGTCACATTGATCCATCTATTTCAAACAAAGTCTAGCAAATACTACCATCACCATCCATTTTACTTTTTAATTTATGTCATGATCAATTAATTCATAATAAATAGACATCAAGATCCTATACTACAACCTAATAGCCAATTTATTATCATTCTTTATGTCACAACATAAGCAATGACACATGGGTCCAACTTTTATGCATTTGTACACACTCCTATTATAAACATATTTGAAATCATTTGTTATAATAAATTAGATGGTTTCTCAAAATATGTAAAAAAGTCCAAGGAAAATTTATCTTATTTGATAAGAGGTTAATAAAATTTTTGTAATAATTAAATGCTCAAGAATATAGTTATCATGATAACAGTTTAGAGGAAAAAATTATTTACAAGAAAAAACGATAGTTTTTTTGCTGGTGAACATCTCCCGTAATATGATTATAAACTCATACAATTTCACTTTATGTGTAATTTTGGCATGAAAATTTATCATTTTTATTTCACCATAAGATTGAAAGAATTCCATATAATTTGAAGATAATTCTTGTAATATGATTTAAGCTATCTTTGTAATTATTATGGGATTATTGTGAAAGTACATATTACATATATTTAAATTATATGCTCTCAATCCAACACAAAATCCCAACCAAACACATATATGAGACTTTCATGGATGTTATAATCCATGAAAGTTGTTAGAGCATGTATAATCCACATGCCCTAACAACACTATTAGCACTTTCCTTGCAAACTAAACACATACATAATCATGATAAAAAACCTAAAATGTACCATCTTCAAACCTTAATTTGAAATTAATTCCACAATGAAAAATTCATAGTTTCACATACTATAATACCAAATATTCATTTTATGCTATTATAGAAATATAATCAAAATAGAATTTGTTGATAACACACATGCATTCTCATGATGGTTAGTTGAAGACTTTTTTGTTATTACGTGAATGTACAAACAACTATTCACAAATTTATTATTGATGTTATATATATAATCATCAAGTTGGAAAAATTTACACAACACATTAATCACCATCACACATAAACATGAATCAACTTAAAAAACACCAAATCGCTAATAAAAAAATTTGATAAGGTGATTTGTATGGTTATCTAAATTAAGAGTTTTATCAAATTCATTAGAGTTGGATATAGTTTTAGGACTACATGTGGAAACACTCCTAATAGGGGAAAGCTTGTTACGTAATCTATCTCCAAGTTCATCATATACATACAAAGTAAAGTAGTCTTACCATGTCATTCAAACAACTATTACAACAAGAAGTTTAGACTCACTTGTCTTAATTAAGTATACCATCCATAGAAACCAAATGTGCATGATTTATGAAAATATGAATCAATTTCTTGAAATTCATAAACCATTTGGATATGCATTTATTTATTTTCTCTGTGTGATGGTTCGAACATATTTATTCTGTGCAAGCCTTTTTTATTCTGTTAATTTCGTAGCTACTTTTTTTTTTAATTTCCATATGAATACGTGATCATCTTTTGGACAATTTAAGAACTTCACTATCAATTACGATACATTTATAGTCCAGTAATAAAACATAAGGCATATTATGCATATGTATAGATCATGTTCTTCCATACTTCATTTAAGTTGATTTTTGATACTAAGGTATAGGAGGTACTACATCTTTCTCACTCCAATGTAAGTGAGGTATTATAATTTGTAATATTTTGTATTTAATGGACTTAGCATTACTATTATTATTCAATTGTCCAGTATGAGACAGGATGCTTATGCTAAGTTAGAGAGATTGAAACCTGAAATTCCAAATGTGCATCTCTCTCAAAGGTGTATTCAAACCCGATACTACAAAAAAACATAGTCTTTCTATCCCTAAATGTGTATCCCATAGCCTCTAATGTTCATTAGAGAAGATTTTATAATGAACATTATGCTTTCAATCTGGTCAGTACAGACTTTGAATTTCTTTCATCAAAGTGTAGATAATGACGGATCTTGAGTCATTTCCGAGTCATGACTGACGTATTGGCGAGCTGCTGGAAGTGGAATACTGGTTCAGTAGCAGGCAAGGATTTGATAAAAGGTGCCAGACACATGATCGGGCAGAATCAGACGATCAACTTTCCAGAGATAATAGTTACCATAAGAAACGAGGCGGAAGTAACGAACGAAAACCTGGAAGTGAGGACCTTGGTTACTAGTAACCAAGTTGACTTCCTGGCACTGACTTCTAGAACATTTTTACACAAAGGAAACATCAGTGTCAACTTGATGCTTGGAGTGGTGGATGACAAATCGGGACGGTGATCTGCAACTGGTGCTTGGTTTTGTCAAACTTCGCTTGACCTTTCTCTCCGTCGACTTCGTATCTCAAATGGAGCTGGTTCTCACAACGGAGCAGTGAATTAGAGTTGGATCGGTTTGCGGGTCTTCCTGAGTTTTCAATAGGGGAAAAAGAGCTGCACGAAAGACGCAAACTTCCTGGAAATTTACCTGCAGGATGTACCTTCCTGGAACCACCACACGGACGTTTTGCTCTGTGACCTCCAACTCGATGTCCTGCATTGTCATCTGCAGTTTATGGACATCGTCTTCAGTGATCACTCAATGGAGCAACAAACATTACTCCGGGAAATAAATGACCGGTTTTGAGTGGATTCTGAGGTCCACTAATCTGCAGTCTCACAATGAAAGATAGTTCTTCAGTGGAAGAGGGAAAAATTCACACGATGTTGAAGAAGAAAAAGATTACAGAACATTCGACTACGATAGAAACTGGAGATTTACCACATTTGGGAGTTCCACTCGCAAGATGATGTCTGTAGGCTGTTCGTGCTCAGTCGGTAAGTTGGCATTGTCATCCCTTCATTGTTAAGAAGACAACCGTGATGTAAGTACATGTTCTTTGGAATCGGAACCCTTCATCATATAGATTTAGGATTATTAAGATGTATGTATTCCTGTATACTTTTAAGCATCCATGATCTGGTGCCTTCACAAATCCTGTATCTCATTCTAGACCTACAGAGTGGAACTCCTTCATCAATAAGGAACCATGCAAGGGTTGTGCAATTCTGTTTTCCTTAAATCTGCAGGATATACGGTACTCTACTTACATTGTTGTCATTGAGCCCTACAGTACTAAACTAATCTGTGGCCAAGGTTTCAGAAATCTTAAACAAATTGGTCGTATGGTGAAACCACTGTGGCATAAATTTATCCAAGCAATGGATCAGTCGAGTTAGCCTGGTGTATGCTAGGGTGAAGTGGCTGTAGGAAAGTGTTGATTGGTATTTCAATTGTCATCGGAAAGTAGCTCACGGACCAAAACTTTGTGAAGTTGAGTTGATTTCTGTAGACCATCTCAAACTTTGGTTCAACCTCTCCGCCTGAATTTGGACAGTCTTTATTACAGGCGACAGGTGTGACACTTTTGGACATTGCAACAGGTTTCGATTTCTTCTCTGCTCTTGCCTTCTTCGTGACTTGATCAGGCTCCTTAACACCTGATAAATTGCGAGAGTTTTATGTCTGAGAATTGTAAATTCCGACTCAACAATGTTTTATGTCAATTTTACGAGGCCTTTCTCATCTACTGTCTTCTTGCGTTCATTTACACTGGTATACTGTCAGATAGAGAGCTGAAGCCTTTAAAAACCATTTTACTGATTAGCCTTGGTTGTGAGACTCCCTACCCGGATCGGTGAAAGTAGTACAGGAAGGTTCTGTTTCTTGTCAGTGCGTCGATGAAGCATTCTAGCAGATTAATAATCAGTCAAAACTAAGGTAAGTACTGCTCCTGGCAGTTGTAATATGGCTGCAGGCCATATTTCATATAGCTAGAAAGTGCATTGAGTTGTGTATCAGCAGCTGTTTCTACATCTTAGGGCAAAACTCTCTGCAGGTTCACTTAATGCACGTAAGGGAGGAACTTTGCATCACGGTGCGTGTGTGTGTGCCTATTACCTGCTCGTAGTGGGGGATGACTCGCGGGAGATTTATGGGGTCCCTTTGGTATCGTAAGCATCTTGGGTTCTTTATTTGGGCCCTTGTACATCAGCTTGGGGAGGCTGAAATCTACGACATGGACATTAAAATTTGTCGTAAGCTACCTTAACCAAAAACCTTCACGGTGTCTCATTACTTCTTAAGCATTTACGTCACTTATAATATCAATTACAAACTCCTTCGCCTGTGAAATTTTGATCACGAACCTCGAGAGAGCTGCACAGCACGTTGTCTTTGGATAGCATCCACTGCAGTTTCAACCAGAAAATTCTTGAAACGCCTATCCATCCGGGCCATGTGGTGAGTTTCGGTACAGACAACAAAATCATGTACTTCACAAGCAGCTCCTTCTGCATATAAACAAGGCGAATATCTTTTGTGACTCAACACAACTTATCTGAACATACTTTAGTCTTAGTGAAAACACTTCAAACTCTTGATATTATTCGAAAGGAGATTTAGTTCGTTCTCTAGCTGCGCATGTACTCAAACCTTCGAATAGAATGGTTGGCAAAGTGAGTACTTTTATCAACGTCAGTGTGAGCAGGCCCCAAAGAGTAGGGGATCTCCCATGCTGTACCACTTTTATCCTCAGCTTCTATGCCTTTGGGCTTGGCAATCTTATCTGAGTAGCAAATGTTGATGAACACCTGCCATGTTCATGTAACGATTTGGATATTTCACACAATATCTTTAAAAGCTTCAAGCGAAGGGGCGTCTAATAGTTCCCGCTTAAGCCAACGAATCCCGGATGTCCTTTACCAGCATACTTACGTCCATGTTCTCGTTGAACACTGATCATATGATCAACTGATTTCATCCAATTTTCCAGTTATGTCCTGCCTGCAGTCTGAGCAAACCTCTGCCCTTGCACTGACCTTAGCACCAGTTTTTTCGTTCTTTGTCTTGGCGCAAAATGCAGTGGTAGGAATCAGGAGCTCCTTATCCTCTGGAAACCCAGGAACTTTTTCTCCTCTGTTCTCTGCTTCTCGCAGGGCATCCTCCATCTCCTGATCAAAATCCGAAGTTGGCATGGTCCAGGGATGATCATCCAGCTCTACACTCTTGGCATAAAGGGCATTGACCTCTTTAGTGCTTGGAGTACTGTGGGCACAGGCTGACCAACAAAGTCTTTCACCTCCTTACCTTTCTGTTGTTGGGATCGGATATCTCCTTGGCATAATCGGCAAAAAGTTCCATAAACTTAGGGTCCTTCATCATATTAGTCATATTCTTCACTTCCTGCATCATGTGAAACAGGTTCAAGTAACACAATTTCTGATATTCGAATGATTGGAGTCCACTTCATACACAATGTTCGTCATAGATGTGAAAGAAAGGTCAAATCAGCTGGCTTAATAGACCCGAGCGGGTGAACCGTTACATGACACTGGATTCACTCAGCCTCAACAAAGGATCGCCGTAGTAGACTTCAAGACGAAGTCGGAAGAACTTGGAACCAAACACAACAAGAAATAAAACACATACGCGACATCTCCAGGATCTCACCATCTTACATTGACCACAGGTTAAGTTGACATGTGCCAGTGGTTTGAAAAACATCTGAACTGTAGATCTTGAAATCACGAAGTGCGATTGCGACGGGCTTACAATACTGGAATCAGATACAAGCATAGTGTATTCTCAGAGCTTGCCAGAAAACATCTTCATATCATCAGTTTGGGCATCTGTGCTGTAGTTTCGTGTGAAGCTGGCGGAGTTGCACACACACCTGGGGTGTCATGTTGATCTTGTCGAAAGCATCTGCAGGATTTGCCATCGTTCTCCACTTTCTTCGGACTTTTTGAGCTAATCTTCGGAAGTGACAAATCTTTCTCTCCCGTTCTTCCTTCAGAACTTACTCAGTTGCCATCCAAATTTCTAGGTCATGGCTTAGTTGATCGACACTTTTTCTCAGGTTGCAACACCGCACGTCCCTTCCGTCCGCATCACGGTAGTGTATAAGAGTGGTCTCCGTCAAATCCTCAATACAGTTCTGCAGCTGCTTGACTGAAATTCTGCATCCAAGACCCTTCCTCATGGGTCAGCGCTCTTGGCTGGCTAGAAAACCTCTAACGGACAGCAGTTACAACCTCAAAGCTTATCCTGATCAACATTGAACTCATCATAGCTTATAAAAAGATCGCATTTGCAACAGTTCGGATTTTGATCTCAAACCAGAGACCTCGTTCAGCAGGGCCTCTAATTTGGTATCGAAATTTCATACATGTTTGTGCACATGCAACGACTTGGACAGTAAAAAATACACGCTGCAGCACAAAACAGAGAAATTGACGCTGGATTCTAATTTACAGGTTTACTCGAAAACAGGGGGATGAGTGACAGCCTAGGATTAGCTACATAATCGAGTTTATGCGGACGTCAATTCGTTGTTCTTCCGCAGAGTTACCGTCGGATTAGAGTCGTTTCAGAACCTTTCACTCGTTCTGGATATCAATTACAGTCGAACCTGGCTATGTGAAATAACTCGGGGCACCAATGTGGCTTTCACATATTCAGGGTTTACACTCTTCCATTCTGGGATGATTTTACTTACACATGTGCAAGATGTCACTGATAAATTCGTGATTAAAAATCTGAACCTTTTTTTCATAATCACGTTCACCAAGGGAAAATTTTACTTCACATAAACCAGGAAAATTGTATTGAAAAAATATCAACCATTCATATAAACTATATGAAAAAATATTTTGAATTTTCAAAATCATGTTTTTTTAATAAATATTAAATTTTTCTCCCAAAATTTTCATGCTATAATAGATTTATATACACTAATTGCAAACATTTTTTTAGTGAGGTTGATTTTGTTACTAATATATGGTTTCTCGCGATTTTAATGACCGTACAGCGACCCTCTAAATGTGCAATGTTACCTCTATCTCCATCGGAACTGCAATTCGCTATTATTCCATCAGACAACTATAGTGAGGTTTTTTTTTTACTACGTAGTCGATTCCGTCTCGTCATCCGAGCAACTCCCTCCCAGGCCCTGACTGCGATTTTCTTGCTGTAAAGGTCGAGGAGGACATGAAATTCTGAATCATAATGCGACGAGAAAATGCATAAGAATTAACCCTTTTCTAAACACTCATGAATGTATTAGAATTGAGTGGCTAGATTTTGAGAAAGCTAAGTAGTATCTTATCAACAACTAGTCATCACGGCGGGGGTGGGTGGAGAGTAGCTTACGAGGACCAGAGTAGTTTTCCACACATCGGGGGTCTATATTTTGCCGAAAGTTGAGAGTGAAGACAATTTTCTTAGTTTTTAAATTTAGTTTCCATTGGTACTAGGTTGAAAACTATTGAGAAAAATATGTTGGGGTTTTTTTTTTTCAATCTATTCATTTCAATGACCTTGTTCTATTGGAACCTAGTTGGAAAATTATGGACATATAAATAGAAAGTTACGAGAGTTTTGATAACAAATATTTATTCATACTATGTGAGGGGGTTGTAAGCGGCTTGTGGTTTTGCAAGTGGGAGTAGATATATGATGTAGTACCATATGTCATTATCATTATCTTTGTGCTAGCTATGGGAAGTGATGAGAGTCCACTCGAATATTTCAAGAAATTCTGGAATTGAGAGATACATCAATAGTTTCTCTTTATTCATATATAGTATTCAAAAATATACAATATATATAAGGTTCCACAATCACCATACATCAAATTCCTCATGGATTGATGATGTGACAGACATCATAATACATGGATTGTTGACGTGTAACTCCAACTAACACACAAGAAATACAATCTAAAGAGCACACGGTTTGCTCACATGACATATATTAATAGTCAACTCAAGATTATCTATCTCCACCTTGCGTAACCTCTATTTTAGTTCTCACTAACTAAAGATGGTTACAAACCTCACTCCTTTTAAGATGCAACGTCCTCGTTGTGCCCACGTTCAAACTCTTGAACAATCAAAGGTACATTGGCTAAATTCTTTGACGGTTTTCAAGTTGATTCATATGATGAATATACTTTTCATTGAAGGAAATACTCAATTTTTGGCTATTTGTGACCCCGAATCTATTTTTTGAGATTCTTGTCAACATCAAATTCTGCATAATTCGTTATCATAGTATGTAAAGGAGGAGGGGTGATGAATTTGTGAACTGTTTGGGTCATGGTACATATTTTTGCAATCGTGACACATGAAATACATGATGTATTTCATGTGTCAAGATATGCAACGAGAGCTCCAACTTGTAAGACATCTCGCCAACACGTTTCAACATCACAAGAGAACCGATGAATCAAGGGTTAACTTGATTTGATGTTACTACAAGTGACAAATTGGTCATGGATAACCAAAATTGATCTACTACTTAAAAAATCACCTCCCTACAATGAGGATATGCATATTGCTTTTGTCGATTTTGAGCAATTACCAACTACTCCTTTGTTTGATGCAGTCCTATGTGCTCCACAAAATCATTGACCGCCGTAACTTTGGTTGAAACCTCTTGCCATTTAGGAATTCTCATCAAACTAAAAATTGTCAAAGGGTGAGCACCATACATTAGATAAAATGCAGACACTTTTATGGATGCATTAACAGAATTGTTATATGCAAATTCCACTAGAGTCATAAGAGTATCCCACTCTTGTTGTTCCTTCGAGGTGAATGCTTGTAGCATATCCTCTATTGTTCTATTGGCTCTCTCTGTTTGACCATTAGTTTGAGGATGATAGGTTGTAGACATTGCTAGCTTTGTTTTGAATAAATCAAACAAGGTTTTTCAAAACAAACTAGTAAAGTGAGTTTCTCTATTGGTGATTAAGACTTTGTTTAATTAGTGATTCACAAAAACTACATCTAGTGATACAAATGAGTGATTGTGGTGCACTCATTGTCTTTGTGATAGGTTGGATGTGTATCATCTTACTTTTTTTTTGTTTAATGGAACCAGTAAAGCTATGAGTCAAGTTTACTGGTGATATTCGTTCCCCTCCAAGATCTCATCTTCATTGTCATATTTCCATCCTTCCATATTGTTGAAAGGCAGTCGCAACATGGATCTTCCTCCTTATGGTCCCGATTGAGTTCTACATAGTTTGGCAATGTGATCTATCCTCCCACATGCATAGGATATGCCATTGTCACAAACTCCCATTATTCCTTGATTCATTGTTCCATTATTTGCAGGAAGAATGGAAAAATTAGAATAAGTGATCGACTATTATCACCTCCATAGATGGGTGATGGTCCTCTTTGTGATTCATATACTTACCTACGTCGAAGGTTTCCCAACTCCATTGGTGTTGGACCAACTACATCTCAAATATTGCTTGATGGTTCACCATGTGTGATCCCATAAGTACATGAAATCCATTGAGCAATTACGATTGTTTCATTCAATGTGGATGGATTGCTCATCATCACCTCCTTTTGCACCCTCTATTTCAAGCCTTGTTTGAAGACATCTAAGACTTCTACTCCACTAATATCCATAATGGATACTTGAAGATCACAAAATTCTTCAATGTATTCATCTATGACTCCTTTCTGCTTCAAATCCCACAACTTCATTCTTGTGGTTTGAAGGAAATCCACCACTTAAAAGTTCTGAAGAATCCCCTCTTGCATACCACTCCATGAAATAGAAGCACCTCATTCTTAAAGCATTCCTTCCCAGGTAGTGTATCATGTAAGAGCCCTATCCATGAGATAAGACCGTATGAACATTCATGCAGTAAAATCAAAAACATGAAAATGTGATAAGTGTATATTCATCCTCATGATCCATCCCTCCAAAACTCCCATGGCTCTACTATTCTTGTAGACTTTCACCTTACATATCTTTTCCATACAAAGTAAATGTTTTGGCTTGATCTTCCATCTTTTGAAGTCGTCTCATATTTGCCTCTTCGCTGACAATTGCAATTGCTTACGGTTGGGGTTGAGTCTCTTGTATTGGAGTCTCATCAACTCTTTCTCTCTCTAATTTTTCACTCTCTAACGCAAAGATCTTGTACTCCATGGCTTGTTACTTTGTATGTCCATCTACAATAGCTTTTCTCAACTCTTTCATCTCTATCATGATTGAGTTTATAATTTCACTCATAGCAACTAATGTCTCCATGTTTCTCAACCACTCAAACCAATACAACGTAAATATAATAACAATCCAATCTCTCCAAATAGGAATCACAAAAGGCCAATATGATCATATTATAGCTCTATAGTACTCTTCATCATAATTTCTCCATGAATCGAATGTGGATGTTAAACAGGTTGGGAAATGGAAAGTTTGATACATGGTTTCACTCAAACATATCCATACCTGCAGCCCACAGTTTTTCCTTTTCCCCCTTACTCTACATGTAGATCAATGATCTCTGCCATTTTGTCATCACGGTCTTGCTATTCCAAGAGGCGTAATCCACACTCAATGAAAGAGCAAGTTTGCTCTAATAACATTGTAACACTAGGAAAGTGAGGAGTGATCACTCAATTAGCTCAAGAAATTCTGAAGTTGAAAGATATATCAATGTTTTCTCTTTTATCATATATAATCCTCAAAAAAATACAATATAAATAAGGTCCCACAACTACCATCCATCCAATTCCTCGTGGATCGTGGATCGATGATGTGACGGACATCACAATGAGTACACGGATTGATGACATATAACTTCAACTTACATACTAACTAACACACAAGAAATACAACCTAAAGAGCACACGGATTGCTGACATGACATCTTAGAATAGTCTATAATTTCATCACAAAGAATCCAATATCATTCAAAAGGAAGAGATAATTTATTGATGATCGAAGTCTTCCTCGAAACAACGATCCAACCCAAAACAAGGTTTCACTATCCGAACAATGCTTCCTCAAAATCCGTTTCTCCCCAAAACTAACTTCTCCAAAACTTACTAGAGATATGCTTCTCAACCTATCTATTTATAATAGTTAGAATTTTAATTAAGTAAATAAAAATAACCATCATGTAACTTTCTCTTATAAAATTTAATCAATGTAAAGATCAGAAACCCCAATGAGAAAGTATACATGGAAACATTCAATTGGTCCATTTGGATCTTCTAAAACCCAACTACCTCCCATTGACTTTGGTCTACCAAGTCAATCTTGCCCCCAGATTTATTGGTACTCACCAAAGCAAACCAATAAAAAACTAGTAAAAGTCAAGTAAAATCAAGATACCCATATGATGGAATATATTACTTGATTTCTACTAAACAAAAATATAGTTATTTGCATCAACTATATTAGGAGCTACTATATATTTTTCTCCAACTTAACCATAACTAGCTAAACATTATCATGTCTAAGATAAACTTAGTCGTACTTTAGATATACTCACATTTTATCATTTATATACAACCATGGATATTACAACCCTCATAACAATTGAGCAGATGATTGTATAAGAACCTCTTGTGAGCTACAATGCTCTTTTTTTCCTCACCAATACACATTCGAGTTTATTACATCCGGTCAAAACTTTCAAATAAAAGGATTGGGATATCTAGCAATTAGATTATTAACTCTTGCCTTACCCTTACAAATAATTTCATGACAACCTCTCTATGATATTGGAAAATTTCTTTATATTTTTGTAATCCAAATCTCTTGAAACAATTATATAATCATACATTATTTCACAAGATGATATGCACATCCTTGTATACTAAAACCATCACACATCCCAATACTTCATTCAACTTCTTTTAAATTTCAAAAGAAACTTTTTTTGCATCTAAACTTAAACTTTGAAAAGTTTTATTGATGAAAACTTCTTATAGAAAAAATGATTATCATTATACTAATTTCATGAAAGTGAGTGCAATCGTGCAACTCTTAGTGTATATACAAATTTCAAGCTATTATTATATACGCAAAATTCAAACAATTGAGTTGAAATTTAAATCCAAATACAAACATGAGTTGTAACCTATATGGTAATTAAATCTGATCCCTTGAAACCCATGTAGGTTTCTCTAAAATAGATTTAAATACACTCTAGAATCTAAATTTTATTCTCCAACTTCAAATCATCATCATAGATTGAAAATTCATCAATTCAATTCATTCTTGAGATCACCTTATACCCAAATCCATGAATGGTATTACAAGAAAGTGTCATAAAGGAATATCGATTATAATGAATTTAGGATTTATTTCCAAAAGAATTGAGTATTAATCTGTATTCAAAAGTGAGTTTGTGCGATTATGCTTCTTTTAGTACTATGGACAATCATAATATGAAAAACTATGCAAATGTGTCTCCCCTTGGATCACTATTCGACTAGTTCAGCACATAGAATACCCATACAAAATAATTGAGTCACAATTTGAAAGATTTCCTCAATTAAACTAGTAGAAAGGTCGATTGTTATGATTATAAGTTCAGGCGGTGAGCTGTAAGAAGTCCTACTGATGCACCCAATTTCACAACATCTTGTGGACAAACACTCGGATATCTTTGCGAGGATGTCAATGTAGTCTATGCTATTCGAATATGAAATCACACAGCTTCTCAAGCACCCGTTCTACCTTGATTACACTTACGGTTCAAAAATTAAACACTTGCAACAACATAAGATTTGTACTTCCTAATCCTACTCCTATTTATACAAGAATTGCCTAACTTCTACTCATAATTATCATTTATACGGATTGCTCTCTGTGATTTCTCCGGGTGAAATCAACATTCTTCGATGGTGATTCTACATTCCATACAAAAGCGTCAACATCAACTGTAACTCTTGGATATCTTCTACAATCTCCTTCCTGTGAATCTGCATTGCCTCTTGGCATTCCCAATCTATCGTTTTATACATTTCCTTCCGTTTCTCCTTCAAATCGACGAAAACGTTCATCATCTCACTGAATTTTTCCTACCACTTGGCCTCTACCTCATCACACCTAGCAAAATCTATTGCGAGCATCTGCCCGCCGACCCTTCCAATCTCGCATGCCGTTCTATATCAACTTCATGTAGCTGCCACTTCACATTTTACAGATGTTGATGCAACTTCTCATTCGTCAACTTCAAAAAATTGGCTTTTGTGCTCTTAATCTTACACAATTCCGAATAGACTATCTTCCCCCCCTACATTGCTTCCTCAGAAGATGCATCCTGCTTCTCTAAACATTTGACAAATTTAATTGTTTAATAGTTTGGATCTGGTTCTTCTTCCCTCGGGCAATGCAGTGCATCAACTAAATCAGGCCCATGTAGCCATCCTCCTGTGGATCCCACCCCTGAATGTACTTAGTCCCCATCTCGTTGAGCTCCATTAAGACTGATTGTAGGACCCTACTTAGAGATTTTGAGACTGTTTTTTTGTTTTTGGAATAAAAGTGAGCGATATTCAGATGAAGTATGGTCCGTCGAATACGAATATGTGGAATAAGCACGAATATGGCCAACACGAATGAGTTGTTATGGAATGTCTGAAGTGTCAAATGGATTAGGGTAGTTAGTAACAACATCAACAAGTGCAGACGATCCGCGAAGAAGCAAGAACAAGCCGACGAGCCAAGTAGACGAGATGAAGAGAAGATCGATCATTCGCTCGGGAGCTCGAGAGGCTACTCAATTGCCAATAAAGAAGGTGCTGACATGAGTATATCGACCTTTGATGCCAAAGCCAAATTGAACAGCCAGAGATTTGTTACGATTGAAGAACTTGGACAGAACATTCTTAACATGGTGTTGGGACTATGTGTGTCCAGAGTTGTGTGAGGAAGTTCGGGCGAAGAAAACGGAAAACCCATTAGGATGAAGAGGGCATCTGCGCTTTTTTGGGCAGAAGCATTAGGAAGAGATTACTCGAAGGAGAAGGATGGTATCGACTGGGAAGGGTCGGCGATATACACGAACTTCAATTTTGATGAGACGAAGTGGTTTGATCTTCGGGAGAGGAAAGGCACTGACGGCTTCAAGATCGATCTTATTCGTGACGATTTCAGGAGAAAGATAATGTATACTCTAAACCAATTATTTTCGCCACAAAGAACTACTTATGTAAGTATGCATAAGTTGAGAATAGTAGAGGGATTCGTCGGCGGATCGATCAAGGTCAATTGGGGAGAGATCATTGCTTGAAATGTGTAAGCGATGGGTTTGAGACTGAGAGAGAGAGAGAGAGAGAATGGAGTAATCTACATCTCTTCGTTCTTGGTGCACATGTATTCACGAATGGGGTGGTTGACACCACAAGAGAGAAGGACATATCAATTGAACGTGGTGAATACGTTAGGTGGGCCAGAGGGGAGTGGTGGCAGTAGTGGATCGACTAGGAGTTTGGGACCCCACCAAGGAGATAGTGTGTTGTCGTCAATGAGGGAGAATCAGCATGAGATGCCTTCGGAGGAGCGAGCTAAAGCAATGCGAGATATTGAGGAAGCTGTATTCGGGAGAGAGGATTCAATGGGGACCACTGAGAAGAGAAGTTCTAGGGTGGAGGTAATTGCGGAACCCGTCAACAAAAAGCGCTAGCTAAAAGAAATTGCTAAGTCGAGTAGTCCATCACCAAAGGCAGCGCGGCCTAAGGTTAAGGCTAAGAAGATGACAGTGGAGGAGTCGATTTCTTTGGTGTTATAGTTAGCACAGAAGCTGGAGAATGTGATAGTGTCAATTCTGTTGGAATTGAATGAGATGGGAGGCAGTAACATCCAAGGGTGGAATCCTCAGGAAGACGGTTACATGGACTTGATTATGTTAATGAACCGCACAGCTATAAACCGCACAGCTAACATGACCAGACGCAGACCATAAAGCAATTGACAGAAGTAGTGGAGCATCTGGAGAAACGGAAGAAGGAGTCGACGCAGGAAGCCATCACCGTGAAGCAGACCTACACTGAAGTTTTCAAGATCAGAAGTGCGGAGGTGAATTTTGTCGAGAGGGAAAATGAGAAGCTTCAACAGCAATTGAAGAGAGCAAAGCAGCAATTGCACGAGGATGATGTTGAGAGGCCGACTAGATTAGAAGATTTGGCGAGTAGATGCTCACAATACCTTTTTTCCCGGTGTGACGATATGGAGGCTGACAGGTTGGAACAATTGACTGTGGCATTGAACACTCCTTGCGATTCAAAGGAAAGGTGAAAGGAGATGTACAAGGCCATGGGACGCAAATGTCAGGAAGCGATGCGAGTCCATTGGAAGAAGATTGCGAAGACATCAGAGAGTTACATCTGAGCGTCGATGCTTTCGCCTTGAGGGAAGAGACGTCATCGAAGGGACTAGCAACTTTCCGAAGAAGTAGTCGGACGCAAGCCGTGTAGGCAATGGTTAGGAATAGATGCAAGTAGTTGTATAAATAAGAGTAGTGTTAGAGTAGGATTATCTCTTCCTTTTGCAAGTGTTTATTGAGAATCGCAAGTGTAGTCAGGGTAGAACGAAGTGTTCAAAAAGCTGTTGAATGTTGCGTTTGATCGGCCTAGATTAATGCGTGATACCTATGAAGTTACCCGGGTATTTGCCCATGAGCCGTGGTTGGATTTGCCTCACAGTAGAACTTCATCGAGAATATCGCCTCGATGTCACCTTGTAAAGGAGTGATCAATCTCCCATCAGTAAATCTGGAGTGGAATTTCAATTACATGTGTAATTGTGTGCAATGTAATGGATGGGTAGTGATTTGATAATCAGAATGAGTGGTCGCATGCTACTTATTCGCAATACTCTTCGGACTGTGCATGTCCAGAGTCTACAAAAGATGCATAAACTCACATATTCGTCGTTGGTAGTGAATTAACACCTCATTCCCTTGGGAACGAAGTTTAATTCTTTACAATTGGCAAAACCTTTGTGTAACTTGTCTGTTAAACCGACACCATCACATTCTCCAATTTTTGAGACAGCTGCAATACTGAGGAAATGGATTCTCTGCCATCAATCTTCGATGCTTTCACCTTTGGCCTCAATGTTTTTGGTATGGAACTCAGGGAGTGAGCAATCTTCTCCATCTTTTGCTTCTTTGAGATTGGCTCTACTACTTCTTCCACACTCGAGTTCCGCTTTTTCTCCTACCGAATCTTCTCACTTGAATACAGAATCTTCAATCTCTCGCATCACCTCGTCCAACTCGTTCGAAGGGACTTCATCTTGATCTCTTGCCCTAGGTGACGACAAGCTCCTGCCTCATGTGGGCCCCAAACTCCTTGTCGATCCATTGCTTGTATTTTTTGATGATGGACCCACCCACGGGCTCTTCAATCTCAAGTTGGTACTTCTTTCTTTCCACATGTGTCAGCCATCCCATCCTTGAGTAGATGTGCACCAAGAATGAGGAAATGTACACCACTCCCTTTTCGCTAGCCTGCAGTTTCTCCCCCTTGGCTTGCACATTCATGGCAAAGATCTCTCCCCAGTTCATCTTGATTGAGCTTGTCACAAGTCCTTCCACTATTCTCACCTTATGCGTGATCACATAAATGGTTCTCTGTGGTGAAAACAATGATTCAATGTGCACATTATCTTCCTCTTGAAGTCATTTTTTATGAGGTCGATCTTGTAGCCATTCATTCTGTTCATGCCCCTCGGATCGAACCACTTTGATTCTTCAAAGTTGAACTAGGTATGCATCACTGACCCTTCCCAATCAATATAGTCTTTCCCCTTCTTGTAGTCCCTTCCTAGTGCTTCAGTCCACAAAATAACATCCCACAAATCTGAATAACCTCTTCATGCTATCGGGTTCTTTGTCTTATTCGCCCAAACTTCCTCACACAACTCTGGGCATACATATACCCATCGTCATGCTAGAAATACTCCTCCTAATTTTTGTAACCTCTGCACTTCTCATGTTATCCAATCGGGCTTTGGCACTAATGGCTTATACATTACTATTGACATCTTCTCATTGCATGACAATCGAATGGCTTCTCGTGCCCCTGATCAAATTACCAAATATTTTTTCATTGTGCCAGCTTAATCCATTAACTCGTAGATTTTCTTCACCGAATGCATAGCTGTTCATCACAAGGTTATAATGTTACTACTTCCTCTCTTTCTAGGTCCTAATTTTGCTTACCACATCCATTGTCTTCCTAACAACCCATTCCTACCATCATATTCAAACTATATGACTTATTTGTATTTGTCAAGCCGGATTTCTTCCGAATATCACTCTTTTTATTCACGAAATAACAAAATATTACCTAAAATAGCTATCTATGATCTTACAAATGATCCCCAAGAAGGCTTCCAAAATTCATTGAAACCTCAAAGGACTTCATCTAAGTGTATCATTGTCCAAACTTCATGACCAATGAGAATGAAGAGTGACTTTTTTGACCTTAGTATGGCCAAATAAGCTTTATATATACTTAGAGCTTTAGAACTAGCCTAAATACACTATTTAGGCATAATATAAATAATATGAGTTATTATTAATAAAAAGTCAAAATACAACTCGAAATCCGTTAAGTATGAATTACAAACAAAACCGAGGAATTTATAACTTGAGAATAATACCTCTCGCCAAAATTTCTTACAATCAACTCATTATAGCTTGTCTTAGTTAAAAAATAATGATGGATTAGATCTCATATTTTGAAATTCTAAACTACTGGCAAGTTTAGATCTATAACATTCAAACCAAATCAATATATATATAATCAAGTCTCAAATTGCACCGTAAGAAACAACTGGAAGAATAATTGGGTGGAGAGTTTTTCACTTATCACATTAAGATTTCTCCAAAATGATATACTAATCATGCTCAAAAGTGATTGTAATGAAGACATCGGATGTTGATCACATCGTTGAGCATTGATTGAGCAACGTTATATTTGGAGGATCATGTTGTCCTCTATCCATGTCTCACTTTGGCTCTACTTCATTAAGATAAACACCTTAGTTAACAAAATGATGTTCTAGCTCTCGCCTTTCTAGTTTGCATCATGATCATGATTTATATTTGATAATTTCCAAGATAATTTCTCTTAAAGACTTATCAATATCATCACCATACAAAGTCAATCCAAGTGTGGACTCTTAACAACATAACAATGAGATGTTAGTTATCTTAACCTAAAATATCATCCTTATAAAATTGACTTTGAGGATGACATATGACATCATCTTTTTATAATAGCTGCGTTATAACACGACAACGTTAGTGAAATATTATCATATTAGACAACAAGGGTATCACTTTTTTTAGTATATTATGTAGGCTATTTTATGCAGCATGTATCCATTGCTCTATAGAAATCACTACTATATATATCCATATGAAAGCAATCATATTGGGTGATGTTTCTTTGGATACTCATGTAGTATGTAGATTGTTGGATCTAAATATCTTAGATGTAGAAGGACATATTTTCCGTTGTGATGCTATTGGGTACTAATCCCCACCTATTGCTTTGGTTTTATCTATGTATCAGTTGATGGGATCTTCTCATCCTTTTTGCTATATTACTTGAGCTTTTTTTAATATTATCTTATCTAAAGTTTTGCACTTTCATAAATTCTATCAAGCACTCAAACACTCTTGCTATTAGCCAACATACTTCATACATTACTTCCATATTGCTTTTGAAACTTAATGAAGTGATATATTAGGAAACATAGAATATTTTTTTATTAGATTTGCAACCTAATGCATACAATCTCTTGCTACTAGTATTTGATAGATTAAAAGAGTTTAATCTATATGGGTTTGTATAAATATGAGTTTGATTTTATATTTCTTTGTGCCTTTTCATTGTATTTCATGTTGGATCATTTTAACTCATGCACATTTTTTTCCAACTTTTCAGCATGTTAGTAGATCGATAGATAAATTTCACATAATGTAATAATGTTCTTCCACCTTACATATGTATTTGTGAGATCATAATTCTTTGTTTATTGCCGTGACCTTAGTAAAAATCAATAATGTCTTAATGCATTGTGTAACTATACACATGAGTTTTATAGTTTTATTTCCATAATCTACTTTGTTTATTCAGTATCGGACCAACATTATGATGTTGGTTTTGACCCTTTTAAACATTAATTTCTTCACACCAATGATCATTGAGGAGTGAAATCAAAATGGATGTGCCGTTGATGCCATTCTAATCTATACATAATAATACATCATGCCAATTAATGGTTCTCAATCTCAAATATAATAAAAAGAAAGAGTAAAAATCTAATGTCTAATGCCGTAATGAAATTATCCGAGAAGCAACTCGTCATGACATAAAATTTGGAAGCGTGGTTTGTGCAAAACTTGGAGATCTCGGTTGGGAAAGAACAAAGGTTAACAAGGTGAAGAAATATTCGAAGATAATTGAATGGATTGCTAGAAGGGAAATCCAAAATCAAAATGTGGACAAGTGATTAGTGAAAGAGAAATACATACGAGAGATGCTCTACCCGAGGAGATGCAACATATGTCCATATGATTTGTTGCCAATTGGGAGGGCAGAATATAGCTACCCATGATGCTATTAGGGATGTGGTGTTTGTTATGGTGGGAAAAGATGGATACCTCACATGGAGGAAGCATTGGTATGACTTGCAGTCGACTCGGGTTAGGGTAGACCTATACTTCGTTTAGGAGGACCAGGTTACGGTTGCAAACGTGATGGTTACATATACTATTCGTGACATAGGTTCAGAGAGTGTGATCACCAATCCTCCGAGATGGACGGCGAGTGGAGCGGTAGCACACAAGTTCTCCAAGTATAGGGGTATAATGAGAGGTCACCTTTTTCTTTATGTGGATTTGGAGTTATATGGAGCTATGGATATGGATTTCAACATGTTCGTGAGTGACCGGGCGAGATCCTGCCATACCAAGCCAAGACGTACACTTATAGCTCTAGAGAAAAAGTAGGAGTTTTTGTTATTTTACTTTGTACTTTGGATAAGTGAACACGCATTCAAATATGGAGCAACATCTTGCCACCAATTGTCCCGGTTTTCTAAAATGAGCTCCTCAGTTCCTGTCGTGGAAGTGACATCCTGTTTACATGCACTATGGTGCACCGTGAGTGGGAATGCATTTCTTTTTCGGTGAAGACCTCGAACAATAGCGTTGTGAGCTATGGAAGTCCATCATGAACTTGGGATGTATTCCATCGGTTGCAACATCGGACGTTGCAAAGGCCGTCGCCTCGTCTCTGAGGCATGAAAGCCAGCAATCTGATCGAATTGAGGGCGTCTGTGTGACAGCAAGATGGACGGGTAACTCTTGGAAGGAAAAGACGTGCGAGGTTCGTAATACCTGACTTTCATAGAATGTGACTGTAAACCGAACGCATTGCCAGGACACGGACATGGAAACTGAAGGCTAAATGCAGCTAGCTATCCGTGAGGTGAACTCCGCATACAGAGGTCTGGAATACTCTAAGGGTGAATGAAATGTTGAGACCATGTGAGAGATCGTAATCTGGCAGTGATCTTGAGAGAGGATTGGGACCATTCTCCGTGTGGACACTGATGAGTTGAGCAAGCTACATCATCGTTGATCGGTTGGCTGCGAGGGGTTGTAGATGTACAGCTTAGGCAGCATTCGAATGTAAGAAGTGGCGTTTGGTAGACAGCGAGAGAATGTGCATCGATGAATTGATTGGTAGATTACACTGAGAAGAAAATTGTAGTTACGATGATGAAAGCCTACGTATCACTACTTTTAGGAAGAATCTCCAGTTTTCTGGTCTGAAAGGGATATGCAGTAGGTTCCATAATCCACTGCCTGCTTCTGACCAGTAAAAGATTTTCCCCAAATTATCTTCATGTCATATTTATTATGAAACTTCTTCACATGTTAGACCAGAAATGTATGAATATATATCATTTGTCAGTGAAGTTCCAAGGTCAAAAGGTTCTGGACTCGTGTTTAATTCCCGGGTGTCTAATGAATGGATGAAGTGTTGCACTTTCTTATGCCTCTGATGTTGGTTGACATATGCCAGTGGATAGTTTTGAACTTTTGTATGTTTTTTAAGTTTGTGGACTTTGTGTGTCGACTTCAGGTACCCGCTCTGAAGAAGATAAAGTAGGGACGAGCTGGAATGCATTGTACAGATCACGGACCCTGGAAAACAGGCTTTGACATGTAGGTCTCCTTAAAGAGAAAACACCAAATAGACTACCCACTGTGGATACTGCGCTCTCCAGTTTTCATACCATATTCTACCTGAAGGTTTGAAGTGGACTATTGAGAGCCTTCGTTTTGAACCAAAAAGCCATTACAAACGGTCGACGGACAAGTAGATGTTCACTGGAAAACAGAGGTGGCTCAATAATTCCTAATGTGAAGAGTCGTTAGTTTCAAGACATACTCTATCCGTGACTGTGATCATCAGCAGTATTCTAGGAAAAGGTGCCGTGATTGAAAATCCCACTTGGTATTGAGATCCAGAACTCTGTAAGCAAAATGAGATTCGAGATCCAGTAGTATGCTTTCGGATCTGAAGGGAGATGTCCAAGCATGCAGGCCAAAGTTGTGTAGTAAGAGATGTGCTTACTCTTATGAATGTGATGTGACTTGCCGGTAGTGCCTAGGAAAATGAGGTTTACTATTGAACAATTTTTGTCCCATTTGCGTGATTGTCCTCAGATGTACCAGTCGCAGGTCCGAAATTATGCAACTTCTGATATGTTCTCCAGACACATTCGGCTGAGAGGCAGAATTTTTAGTTCAACTATATGGTTAATTATCTGATTTTTGAATCACCAAGATGACCAGCAGGAAATGTCGTGCCTCTTGGCAACGGTCCGCACAGAAGCTGTAAACGTGCGTGAGATTTTAGAAAGATCTAGATCTCATGCAAAATAAATTCAAGCGATCTCTTTTCTTCAAAATTCGATTTCATGTGCCAAATTCAGCACAATGTGTGTGAGATTTGAAACCGATAGATATTATTCAAATGGAATCCTCAGTCTTACAAATAGAATCACCTGTTCACACTTTGAAAACATACGTGCCAAAATCAACGTCTGCTAGTTTTATGTCTAGGCCTACTTGGTATTTTTTACCGACCAAAACGGTCAGATACCCGTAAATATTGAGGATGTGAACTCACAGAAGATTCTAATTATAAGTACGCTTGATGAATCTAATTTTCTCGAGACGACAAGACAATGAACAGATGCTTTCTAAGCATCTGTTCATGGTGGGGTGTCTCGATGGATCCACATGATAGCCGAAACCTGCCAGAGAATAATGAACTTCGCATGAGTAACTTCCACAGGCACTGCAAAAGCAGACAGCTAAGGCTGGAGACAGTAAAAGTGACATTGATCACCGGGAATCTACTTACTTGTTCGAGAATTGATGACCATGGACTTGTGTCTTGCCCTCTGAGGGGAAGTTTTCACGAGCAGGAGTCAGTCACCAGTCGGGTGCTCGTTTGTTGTGGCGCACTTTTACAAGTGTAGTCCATCCGTCGTTGCTGATCCGTTGGAATAGCCATTCACCTGGAGTGCTGATCCATTTCCATTGAGTACGATGTCCTCCCCTCCAACTTTTGTAACCAAGAGATAATCTTCGGTCGCTGTGGCTTTCTTCGTACTGGATGCTTTGATGTAAGGAAGAATGTCTTCCCTCGGCTCTTCGGGATGTTTTGCCTCCAGCTCAAAGTCTGACGGCGAAATATCAACCTTCCCAGCACTACATTCCGGTAGGACGTATGTTTCAAGCTCGTGTTGACGTTTTACTTCTGTTACTTCTTTTTCTACAGAAATTGGTTCCGAAACCGGGTCTTCACTTGCTGCTTCTACCTCAATTTCCAGTTCCACCATGAAGTCTGACTTCGCACTGTGTTCCCTCACCAGGTAAAGTTTGTAAAGACATGATGGACATTCACAATCTTCTGTTCCCACTTCAAGTTCGGATCCTGACGTATACAGCTCTTCTCCCGAGGTGCTCCTCAAAAGAATTTCTTTTTCTTTCGCTGACTCTCCAACAACAGGCACTACTGCCGGAATCAGTACCCGTTTTTCTTCTGAGTATGTAGTTGTGATATCAACTGTCATGGTGTGGACTTCCGGTTCAGCATTCTCCACTGGCCGTGATGTCACTTCCTCCTCTCCAGATTGGAGAGCTTGCTGCACCGGTCTGGATATGACCTCCTCATCGACACTAGCATGCCGTAGAAGCGAGGCAATCTCCTTCTCCAAAATTGAATTTACTTCAACTTCCTCTGTTGTAGATTCCACGACTGGGGAACCCTCTTTCTCCTCATATGTGTCTATTGCCTCCTCTTCATTGGTAGAAGCGACAACAGGCAAGGCAATCTCTCTCGACACTGACTTGTCCACCACAGCCTCTTCAGTTTTAGTCTCCACAGGTTCGACCGCGGGTGCTTCCCTTATGACATCCTCGACGATTTGAGAGGTCTCCTCCCCATCGGGTGTTTTCATGGCCTTCTCTGTGAGATCGTCGACAACAGCAGAGATTTCCGCTTCATCAGCTTTGTCTTTGACCTCCTCTTCATCTACTTTGGTGACGACAGACACCATATTCTGCCTCGACAGTGATTCATCCTCGTTTGTAACTGTGACTGCTTCATCCTTGGCAAAAATAGAAGTCACCTCTTCATCAGCGGTGGTAGCACGGACGTCCTCCTCATAATGAATGGCTTGAAGTTCCTTCTCCTCAGAACAAGAAGTCACCTCTTCTCCTGCAAGTAGAGTTTCTTCGGTGAGAATTGCTCCAGGTTGTTTCTCGTCTAGATCACCAGTGCCAAGGACCTCCCTCTCAGTAGGAATGCCTTCAGTCTCTCTCTCCTCAAGACTGGAAGTTACCTCCTCTTCTGCAGGATGAGCTTTTTCGCTGGAAATGGCTGCAGGTTCGTTGTCAGCAAGAATATAAGTTAATTCTTCATCTGCAGGAGTACCAGGGATATCCTCTGCAGCAGCAATGACTTCGGGTTCTTTCTCTGCAAGACTTGAAGTCACCTCGCTTCCTGCACGGGGAGTTTCTTCGCTAGGAATCGCTGGAGGTTCATCCTCGGCAAGAGTAGATATTTCCTCGTTTTCAGTAGCGAGGATCTCCTCCTCAGCTTGTAGTCCCTTCACGGTCTCTTCTACATGTGCTGGTAACACAATTTCTCTGGAAAGTACTGTGCCATCCGCAGTTTCATCAGTTGTAATATCATCTGCAGCTGCCCCGGTTGTTGGTGGAACAAAATCGGCTACTAATGCAGGCTGTACTTCTGCAGACTTCTCCAGAGGATCAGCAAGCTCTTTCTCTTCGGTAGAAGCAATGGCCTCCTTCTCAAGCTCTACTGTTTGTGATTCCTTCTCCTCCTCAGCACAAGAAGTTATTCCTTCTTCTGCATAAACATTCTCTTCAGTAGGAGTAGAATTTGGTTCCTTCTCCTCAGCAGGAGTAGAAGTGACCTCCTCGTCTGCAGGAATAGCAGGGATATCCTCTACAGGATGGATAACTTCCAGTTTTTTCTCCTCGGGACTTGAAGTCACCTGGGTTTCTGGAAGAGGAGTTTCTTCGGTAGGAATGGCTGCAAGTTTCTCCTCGGCAAGAGAGGAAATAACCTTTTCTTCCGAAGGAGTAGCGAGGACCTCCTCCTCAGCTTGTGGTCCCTTCACGGTGTCTTCTACATGTGCAGGTAACACAATTTCTCGGGAAAGAGCTGTGTCATCCACTGTTTCATCAGCTAGAGTATCATCTGCAGCTGCTTCGGTTGTCGGTAGAGCAAAATCTGGTACGAATGTAGGCTGTACTTCTGCAGATTTCTCGAGAGGATCATCAAGATCCTTCTCTTGGGGAGTAGCGATCGCCTCCTTTTCAGTCGGAATATCTGCATTCGCCTCTTCAGCAGCCGGAAAACTGTCGTGGGTGGCAGGAGCTTCCGCGTCCTTCTCGTCGACCTGTTTAGCAGGAGTAGGTGCAGGAGCAATGACACCGGGTTCCATCTCCTCGGGAATTGAAGTGATCTCGCTTTCTGCCTCGGGAGTTTCTTCGGAAGGAATGGCTGGTTCGTCCTCAGTAAGAGTAGAAATTACCTCTTCCTGAGAAGGAGTAGCGAGGACCTCCTCTCCAGTAACTCCTTTCTGTTCAGCAGCAGTGGAATCCTCTGGTTGGGTAGATGGAACTTCTATTTCCTTTTCCTCTTGGACAAGAGCGAGAGCTTCTTCCCCGGTATCAGTTTGTGACGCCTTTTTCTCCGCAGTAGACGTCAGTCCTTCTTCTGCAGGAACATCCTCTTCAGTAGGAATGGACTGTGGATCCTTCTCATGTGCAAGAGTAGGAGGTACCTCCTCGTCTGCAGGAGTAGAAGCGATATCCTCTTGAAGAGGAATGACTTCGGGTTCAATCTCCTCGGAACTTGAAGTCACCTGAGTTCCTGGAAGAGGAGTTTCTTCGGTAGGAATGGCTGCAGGTTCGGTGTGGGCAAGAGGAGAAATATCCATTTCTTCAGAAGGAGTAGCGAGGACCTCCTCGTCAGCTTGTGGTCCCTTGGCAGTGTCTTCTACATATGCAGGTAACACAATTTCTTTGGAAAGTGCTGTGTCATCCGCAGTTTCATCAGTTATAGTATCATCTGCAGCTTCTTCGGTTGTCAGTGGAAGAGATTCTGGTACTAATGCAGGCTGTACTTCTGCAGAGTTCTCGAGAGGATCATCAAGCTCCTTCTCTTGGGGAGTAGCAGTGGCGTCCTTGTCAGTAGGAATGTGGTCACTCACTTCTTCAGCAGCCGGAAGACTGTCGTGGGTGGCAGGAGCTTCCGCATCCTCCTCGTCGTGCTGTTCAGCAGGAGTAGCTGGAGAAGCAATGACTTCGGGTTCTTTCTTTTCGGGACTTGGAGTGACATCGCTTCCTGCAGTGGGCGATTCTCCTGTAGAAATGGCTGCTGGTTCGTCCTCGGGAAGAGTCGACATTACCTCTTCCTCAGAAGGAGTAGTGAGGACCTTCTCTCCAGTAACTCCTTTCGCTTCAGCAGCAGTGGAAAGCTCTGATTCAGTTGATGGACCTTCTATCTCGTTTTCCTCTTGTGAGTCCTTTTTCTCTGTACTAGAGGTCAGTCCATCTTCTGCAGGAACATCTTCTTCAGTAGGAATGGACTGTGGATCCTTCTCCTGAGCAAAAGTAGAAGTGACCTCCTCGTCTGCAGGAGTAGAAGCGACTTCGGGTTCAAACTCCTCGGCACTTGAAGTCACCTGGTTTCGTGGAAGAGGAGTTTCTTCGGTAGGAATGGCTGCAGGTTCGTCGTTGGCAAGAGGAGTAATATCCATTTCTTCAGAAGGAGTAGCAAGGACCACGTCCTCAGCTTGTGGTCCCTTGGCGGTGTCTTCTACAGGTGCAGGTAAGACAATTTCTGTGGAACGTGCTGTGTCATTCGCAGTTTTATCAGTTATAGTATCATCTGCCGCTGCTTCGGTTGTCGGTGGAAGAGAATCTGGTACTAATGCAGGCTGTATTTCTGCAGATTTCTCGAGAGGTTCATCAAGCTCTTTCTCTTGCTGAGTAGCAGTCGCCTCCTTGTCAGTAGGAATGTCGTCACTCACTTCTTCTGCAGCCGGAAGACTGTCGTGAGTGGCAGGAGCTTCGGCATCCTCGTCTTCGTGCAGTTCAGCAGGAGTAGCTGGAGAAGCAATAACTTCGGGTTGCTTCTCCTCGGGACTTGAAGTGACCTCGCTTCCTTCAGTGGGCGATTCTTCTTTAGAAATGGCTTCTAGTTCGTCCTCGGGAAGAGTAGAAATTACCTCTTCCTCCGAAGGGGTCACGAGGACCTCCTCTCCTGTAACTGCTTTCTCTTCGGCAGAAGTGGAAAGCTCTGATTCAGTCGATGGACCTTCTATCTCGTTTTCCTCTTGTGAGTCCTTTTTCTCCTCAGTGGAGGTCAGTCCATCTCCTGCAGGAACATCCTCTTCAGTAGGAATGGACTGTGGATCCTTCTCCTGAGCAAGAGTAGAAGTGACCTCCTCGTCTGCAGGAGTAGAAGCGATATCCTCTTGAGGAGGAACGACCTCGGGTTCAAACTCCTCGGCACTTGAAGTCACCTGGGTTCCGGGAAAAGGAGTTTCTTCGGTAGGAATGGCTGCAGGTTCGGTGTCGGCAAGAGGAGAAATATCCATTTCTTCAGAAGGAGTAGCGAGGACCTCCTCGTCAGCTTGTGGTCCCTTGGCGGTGTCTTCTACGTGTGCAGGTAACGCAATTTCTGTGGAACGTGCTGTATCTTCCGCAGTTTCATCAGTTATAGTATCATCTGCAGCTTCTTCGGTTGTCGGTGGAAGAGAATCTGGTACTAATGCAGGCTGTACTTCTGCAGATTTCTCGAGAGGATCATCAAGCTCCTTCTCTTGGGGAGTAGCAGTGGCGTCCTTGTCAGTAGGAATGTGGTCACTCACTTCTTCAGCAGCCGGAAGACTGTCGTGGGTGGCAGGAGCTTTGGCATCCTCGTCTTCGTGCTGTTCAGCAGGAGTAGCTGGGGAAGCAATGACTTCGGGTTCCTTCTCCTCGGGACTTGAAGTGACCTCGCTTCCTGCAGTGGGCGATTCTTCTGTAGAAATGGGTGCTGGTTCGTCCTCGGCAAGAGTTGAAACTACCTCTTCCTGAGAAGGAGTAACGAGGACCTCGTCTCCAGTAACTCCTTTCTGTTCAGCAGCAGTGGAATCCTCTGGTTGAGTAGAAGGAACTTGTATCTCCTTTTCCTGTTGGACAAGAGCGAGAGCTTCTTCCTCGGTACCAGATTGTGACGCCTTTTTCTCCGCAGTAGACGTCAGTCCTTCTTCCGCAGGAACGTCCTCTTCAGTAGGAATTGACTGTGGATCCTTCTCGTGTGCAAGAGTCGAAGTTTGCTCCTCGTCTGCAGGAGTAGAAGCGATATCCTCTTGAGGAGGAATGACTTCGGGTTCAATCTCCTCGGGACTTGAAGTCACCTGGGTCCCTGGAAGAGGAGTTTCTTCGGTAGGAATGGCTGGAGGTTCGGTGTGGGCAAGAGGAGAAATATCCAGTTCTTCAGAAGCAGTAGCGAAGACATCCTCGTCAGCTTGTGGTCCCTTGGCGGTGTCGTCTACATGTGCAGGTAACACAATTTCTGTGGAACTTTCTGTGATATCCGCAGTTTCATCAGGTGGAGTATCATCTGCAGCTGCTTCGGTTGTCGGTGGAAGAGAATCTGGTACTAATGCAGGCTGTACTTCTGCAGATTTCTGGAGGGGATCATCAAGCTCCTTCTCTTGGGTGGTAGTGATCACCTCGTTTTCAGCCGGTTTATCTGGACTCGCGTCTTCAGCAGCCGGAAGAGTGTCGTGGGTGGCAGGAGCTTCCGAATGCTCGTCGTCGTGTTGTTCAGCAGGAGAAGCTGCAGCAGCAATGGGTTCGGGTTCCTTCTCCTCGTGACTTGAAGTTACCTCGCTTTCTGCAAAGGGTGATTCTTCTGTAGGAATGGCTGCTGGTTCGTCCTCGACAAGCGGAGAAATTTCCTCTTCCTCTGAAGGAGTAGCGAGGACCTCGTCTCCAGTAACTGCTTTCTCTTCAGCAGCAGTGGAATCCTCTGGTTGAGTAGATGGAACTTCTATTTCGTTTTCCTCTTGGACAAGAGCGAGAGCTTCTTTCCCGGTTTCAGTTTGTGACTCCTTTTTGTCTGCAGTAGACGTCAGTCCATCTTCTGCAGGAACATCCTCTTCAGTAGGAATGGACTGTGGTTCCTTGTCCTCACCAAGAGTAGAAGTGACCTCCTCGTCTGCAGGAGTAGAAGCGATATCCTCTTGAGGAGGAATGACTTCGGGTTCAAACTCCTCGGCACTTGAAGTGACTTGGTTTCCTTGAAGAGGAATTTCTTCGGTTGGAATGGCTGCAGGTTCGGTGTCGGCAAGAGGAGAAATATCCATTTCTTCAGAAGGAGTAGCGAGGACCTCCTCGTCAGCTTGTGGTCCCTTGGCGGTGTCTTCTACGTGTGCAGGTAACACAATTTCTTTGGAGCGTGCTGTGTCATCCGCAGGTTCATCAGGTATAGTATCATCTGCAGCTTCTTCGGTTGTCGGTGGAAGAGAATCTGGTACTAATGCAGGTTGTACTTCTGCAGATTTCTCGAGAGGATCATCAAGCTCCTTCTCTTGGGGAGTAGCAGTGGCGTCCTTGTCAGTAGGAATGTGGTCACTCACTTCTTCAGCAGCCGGAAGACTGTCGTGGGTGGCAGGAGCTTCGGCATCCTCGTCTTCGTGCTGTTCAGCAGGAGTAGCTGGAGAATCAATGACTTCGGGTTCCTTTTTCTCGGGACTTGAATTGACCTCGCTTCCTGCAGTGGGCGATTCTTCTGTAGAAATGGGTGCTGGTTCGTCCTCGGGAAGAGTAGAAATTACCTCTTCCTGAGAAGGAGTAGCGAGGACCTCGTCTCCAGTAACTCCTTGCTGTTCAGCAGCAGTGGAATCCTCTGGTTGAGTAGATGGACCTAATATGTCCTTTTCCTCTTGGACAAGAGCGAGAGCTTCTTCCTCGGTATCAGATTGTGACGCCTTTTTCTCCGCAGGGATCGTGAGTCCCTTTCCGGTAGGAACGTCCTCTTCAGTAGCAATGGCCTGTGGAACCTTCTGCAGAGTAGGAGGTACCTCCTCGTCTGCAGTAGTAGAAGCGATATCCTCTTGAGGAGGAATGACTTCGAGTTCAATCTCCTCGGGACTTGAAGTCACCTGGGTTCCTGGAAGAGGAGTTTCTCGGGTAGGAATGGCTGTAGGTTCAGTGTGGGCAAGAGGAGAAATATCCATTTGTTCAGAAGGAGTAGCGAGAACCACGTCCTCAGCTCGTGGTCCCTTGGTGGTGTCTTCTACAGGTGCAGGTAACACAATTTCTGTAGAACGTGCTGTGATATCCGCAGTTTCATCAGGTGTAGTATCATCTGCAGCTGCTTCGGTTGTCGGTGGAACAGAATCTGGTACTAATGCAGGCTGTATTTCTGCAGATTTCTCGAGAGGATCATCAATCTCTTTCTCTTGCTGAGTAGCAGTCGCCTCCTTGTCAGTAGGAATGTCGTCACTCACTTCTTCTGCAGCCGGAAGACTGTCGTGGGTGGCAGGAGCTTCGGCATCCTCGTCTTCGTGCTGTTCAGCAGGAGTAGCTGGAGAAGCAATGACTTCGGTTTCCTCCTCCTCGGGACTTGCAGCGACTTTGCTTCCTGCAATGGGTGATTCTTCTGTAGGAATGGCTGCTGGTTCGTCCTCGGCAAGCGGAGAAATTTCCTCTTCCACTGAAGGAGTAGCGAGAACCTCGTCTCCAGTAACTGCTTTCTCTTCAGCAGCAGTGGAATCCTCTGGTTGAGGAGATGGAACCTCTATTTCGTTTTCCTCTTGGACAAGAGCGTGAGCTTCTCCCCCGGTTTCAGTTTGTGACTCCTTTTTGTTTGCAGTAGACGTCAGTGCATCTTCTGCAGGAAAATCCCCTTCAGTAGGAATGGACTGTGGTTCCTTGTCCTCAGCAAGAGTAGAAGTGACCTCCTCGTCTGCAGGAGTAGAAGCGATATCCTCTTGAGGAGGAACGACCTCGGGTTCAAACTCCCTTCGCTGTTGGAAAGAGCGTGCTGTGTCATCCGCAGTAGACGTCATCAGTTATAGTATCATCTGCAGCTTCTTCGGTTGTCGGTGGAAGAGAATCTGGTACTAATGCAGGCTGTAGTAACTGCAGATTTCTCAAGAGGATCACCAAGCTCCTTCTCTTGGGGAGTGGCAGCGGCGTCCGTGTCAGTAGGAATGTCGTCAGTCACTTCTTCAGCAGCCGGAAGACTGTCGTGGGTGGCAGGAGCTTCGGCATCCTCGTCTTCGTGCTGTTCAGCAGGAGTAGCTGGGGAAGCAATGACTTCGGGTTCCTTTTTCTCGGGACTTGAAGTGACCTCGCTTCCTGCAGTGGGCGATTCTTCTGTAGTAATGGGTGCTGGTTCGTCCACGGCAAGAGTTGAAACTACCTCTTCCTGAGAAGGAGTAGAGAGGACCTCGTCTCCAGTAACTCCTTGCTGTTCAGCAGCAGTGGAATCCTCTGGTTGAGTAGATGGAACTTGTATCTCCTTTTCCTGTTGGACAAGAGCGAGAGCTTCTTCCTCGGTATCAGATTGTGACGCCTTTTTCTCCGCAGTAGACGTCAGTCCTTCTTCCGCAGGAACGTCCTCTTCAGTAGGAATGGACCGTGGATCCTTCTCGTGTGCAAGAGTAGAAGTTCCCTTCAGAAGGAGTAGCGGGGATCTCCGCGTCAGCTTGTGGTCCCTTGGCGGTGTCGTTCAGAGGTAACACACTTCTGTTGAACGTGCTGGAATATCCGCAGTTTCATCAGGCATAGTATCATCTGCAGCTTCTTCGGTTGTCGGTGGAAGAGAATCTGGTTCTAATGCAGGCTGTACTTGCAGATATCTGAAGAGGAGTTTCTTCTCTTGGGTGGTAGTGATGGCGTCCTTGTCAGCAGGAGAGGTCTTTGGCAGGGCAATCCCCGTCTTCGTGCTGTTCAGAAATATCCAGTCTTTTGAAGAAGCTCGTAGCTTATGACCTCCTGGTCGTGGCAAGAGTTGAAACTTGTCCTGTCCCTCGTCTCCAGTAACTCCTTGCTGTTCAGCAGCAGTCAATCCTCTGGTTGAGTAGATGGAATTTATCATTCCTTTTCCTCCGTAGGAATGGACGCCTTTTTCTCCTTAGATCCCCTTCGCAGGAACGCGCTTTCTTCAGAAGGAATGCACTGATCCTCCTCGTCTGCAGGTGTAGAGCGATATCCTCTTGAGGAGGAATGACTTCCGGGTTGTCGTTGGCAACAGAAGTCACTTGGGTTCCTTGAAGAGAGTTTTTTCGGTAGGAATGGCTGAGGTCATGTGTCGGCAAGAGGAGAAATATCCAGTTCTTTTCAGAAGGAGTAGCGAGATCCCTCGTCAGCTTGTGGTCCTTGTGTTATCTGCAGGTAACACAATTTCTTCTGTGTCATCCGCAGGTTCATCAGGTATATTATCATCTGCAGCTGTTTCGGTTGTCGGTGGAAGAGAATCTGGTACTAAAGCAGGCTGTACTTCTGCAGCATGCTCGTCGTCGTGTTGTTCAGCAGGAGAAGCTGCAGCAGCAATGGGTTCGGGTTTCTTCTCCTCGGGACTTGAAGTTACCTCGCTTTCTGCAAAGGGTGATTCTTCTGTAGGAATGGCTGCTGGTTCTTCTTCGGCAGGTGGAGAAAGTACCTTTTCCTCTGAAGGAGTAGCGAGGACCTCGTCTCCAGTAACTGCTCTCTGTTCAGCAGCGGTGGATTCCTCTGGTTGAGTAGATGGAACTTCTATTTCCTTTTCCTCTTCGACACGCGCGAGAGCTTCTTTCCCGGTATCAGTTTGTGACTCCTTTTTGTCTGCAGTAGACGTCAGTGCATCTTCTGCAGGAACATCCTCTTCAGTAGGAATGGACTGTGCAAGAGTAGAAGTGACCTCCTCGTCTGTAGGAGTAGAAGCGATATCCTCTTGAGGAGGAACGACTTCGGGTTCAAACTCCACGGCACTTGAAGTCACCTGGGTTCCTGGAAGAGGAGTTTCTTCGGTAGGAATGGCTGCAGGTTCGGTGTCGGCAAGAGGAGAAATATCCATTTCTTCAGAAGGAGTAGCGAGGACCTCCTCGTCAGCTTGTGGTCCCTTGGCGGTGTCTTCAGGTAACAGGTAACACAATTTCTTTGATCGTGCCAGTCATCCGCAGGTTCATCAGGTATAGTATCATCTGCAGCTTCTTCGGTTGTCGGTGGAAGAGAATCTGGTACTAATGCAGGCTGTACTTCTGCAGATTTCTCGAGAGGATCATCAAGCTCCTTCTCTTGGGGGAGTAGCAGTGGCGTCCTTGTCAGTAGGAATGTGGTCACTCACTTCTTCAGCAGCCGGAAGACTGTCATGGGTGGCAGGAGCTTCGGCATCCTCGTCTTCGTGCTGTTCAGCAGGAGTAGCTGGAGAAGCAATGACTTCTGGTTCCTTCTCCTCGGGACTTGAAGTGACCTCGCTTCCTGCAGTGGGCGATTCTTCTGTAGAAATGGGTGCTGGTTCGTCCTCGGCAAGAGTTGAAACTACCTCTTCCTGAGGAGTAGCGAGGACCTCGTCTCCAGTAACTCCTTGCTGTTCAGCAGCAGTGGAATCCTCTGGTTGAGTAGATGGAACTTGTATCTCCTTTTCCTGTTGGACAAGAGCGAGAGCTTCTTCCCCGGTATCATTTTGCGATGCCTTTTTCTCCTCAGTAGACGTCAGTCCTTCCTCTTCTGGAGGAATGGACTGTGGATCCTTTTCATGTGCAAGAGTAGGAGGTACCTCCTCGTCTGCAGGAGTAGAAGCGATATCTTCTCGAGGAGGAATGAATTCGGGTTCAATCTCCTCGGGACTTGAAGTCACCTGGGTTCCTGGAAGAGGAGTTTCTTGGGTAGGAATCGCTGTAGGTTCGGAGTGGGCAAGAGGAGAAATGTCCAGTTCTTCAGAAGCAGTAGCGAGAACCACGTCCTCAGCTTGTGGTCCATTGGCGGTGTCTTCTACAGGTGCAGGTAACACAATTGCTGTGTAACGTGCTGTGATATCCGCAGTTTCATCAGGTGTAGTATCATCTGCAGCTGCTTCGGTAATCGGTGGAAGAGAATCTGGTACTAATGCAGGCTGTACTTCTGCAGATTTCTGGAGGGGATCATCAAGCTCCTTCTCTTGGGTGGTAGTGATCACCTCGTTTTCTGCCGGTTTATCTGCACTCGCGTCTTCAGCAGCCGGAAGACTGTCGTGGGCGGCAGGAGCTTCCGCATCCTCCTCGTTGTGTTGTTTAGCAGGAGAAGCTGCAGGAGCAATGGGTTCGGGTTCCTTCTCGTCGGGACTTGAAATTACCTCTCTTCCTGCAAAGGGTGATTCTCCTGTAGGAATGGCTGCTGGTTCGTCCTCGTCAAGAGTAGAAATAACCTCTTCCTGAGATGGAGGAGCGAGGACCTCGTCTCCAGTAACTGCTTGCTCTTCAGCAGCAGTGGAAAGTTCTGCTTCAGTCGAAGGAACTTCTATCTCCTTTTCCTCTTGTGAGTGCCTTTTCTCTGTACTAGAGGTCAGTGCAGCTTTTGCAGGAACATCCTGTTCAGTAGGAATGGTATGTGGTTCCTTGTCCTCAGAAAGAGTAGAAATGACCTCCTCGTCTGCAGGAGTAGAAGCGATATCCTCTTGAGGAGGAATGACTTTGGGTTCAATCTCCTCGGGACTTGAAGTCATATGGGTTCCTGGAAGACGAGTTTCTTCGGTAGGAATGGCTGCAGGTTCGGTCTCGGCGAGAGGTGAAATATCCTTTTCTTCTTTAGGAGTAGAGAGGAGCTCGTCCTCAGCTTGTGGTCCCATCACGGTGTCTTCTACATGTGCAGGTAGTACAATTTCTTTGGAAAGTGCTGTGTCATCCGCAGTTTCGTGTGTTATAGTATCATCTGCAGCTGCTTCGGTTGTGGGCGGAACATAATCTGGTACAAATGCAGGTTGTTCTTCTGCAGATTTCTCGAGAGGATCATCAAGCTCCTTCTCTTGGGGAGTAGCGATCAGTTCCTTTTCACTCGGTATATCTGCAGTCGCTTCTTCAGCAGCCGAAAGACTGTCGTAGGTGTCAAGAAGTTCCGCATCGTCCTCGTCGTGCTGTTCAGCAGGAGAAGCTGCAGGAGCAATGGCTTCGGGTTCCTTCTCGTGACTTGAAGTGTCGTCGCTTCCTGCAAGCGGAGTTTCTTCGAAAGGAATGGCTGCTGGTTCGTCCTCGGCAAGAGTAGGAATTACCTCTTCCTCGGAAGGAGTAGCGAGGACCTCGTCTCCAGTAACTGCTTTCTCTTCAGCAGCAGTGGAAAGCTCTGCTTCACTCGATGGAATTTCTATCATCTTTTCCTCTTGTGACGCCTTTTTCTCCGCACTAGATGTCAGTCCATCTTCCGCAGGAACATCCTCTTCAGAAGGAAAGGACTGTGGTTCCTTCTCCTCAGCAAGAGTGGAAGTGACCTCATCGTCTGCAGGAGTCGCAGCGATATCCTCTTGAGGAGGAATGACTTCGGGTTCAATCTCCTCGGGACTTGAAGTCACCTGGGTTCCTGCAAGAGGAGTTTCTTCGGTAGTATTTGCTGCAGGTTCGGTTTCGGCAACAGGAGAAATATTCTTTTCTTCTTGAGGAGTAGAGAGGACCTCGTCCTCAGCTTGTGGTCCCTCCACGGTGTCTATGACATGTGCAGGTAATTCAATTTCTTTGGAAAGTGCTGTGCCATCCGCAGTTTCATCAGTTATAGTATCATCTGCAGCTGCTTCGGTTGTGGGCGTAACAGAATCTGGTACTAATGGAGGCTGTACTTCTGCAGATTTCTCGAGCGGATCCTCAAGCTCCTTCTCTTCGGGAATAGCGAGGAGTTCCTTTTCAATCGGTATGTCTGCAGTCGCTTCTTGAGCAGCCGGAAGACTGTCGTGGGTGGCAGGAGCTTCCGCATGCTCCTCGTCTTGTTTTTTAGCAGGAGAAGCTGCAGGAGCAATGGGTTCGGGTTCCTTCTCCTCGTGACCTGAAGTTACCTCGCTTCGGACAAGTCCTGGTTCGTGCTCAGCAAGAGTAGGAATTACCTCTTCCTCAGAAGGAGTAGCGAGGACCTCCTCTGCAGTAACTGCTTTCTCTTCAGCAGCAGTGGAAAGCTCTGCTGCAGTCGATGGAACTTCTATCTCCTTTTCCTCCTGTGACTCCTTTTTCTCCGCAGTAGACGTGAGTCCATCCTCTGCAGGAACATCCTCTTCAGTAGGAATGGACTGTGGTTCCTTTTCCTCAGCAAGAGTCGAAGTGACCTCCTCGTCTGCAGGAGTAGAAGCGAGATCCTCTTGAGGAGGAATGACTTCGGGTTCAATCTCCTCGGGACTTGAAGTCACCTGGGTTCCTGGAAGAGGAGTTTCTTCGGAAGGAATGGCTGCAGGTTTGTTGTCGGCAATCGGAGAAATATCCTTTTCTTCTTCAGGAGTAGAGAGGACCTCGTCCTCAGCTTGTGGTCCCTTCACGGTGTCTTCTACATGTGCAGGTAATACAATTTCTTTGGAATGTGCTGTGTCATCCGGAGTTTTATCAGTTATAGTGTCATCTGCAGCTGCTTCGGTCGTGGGCGAAACAAAATCTGGTACTAATGCAGGCTGTTCTTCTGCAGATTTCTCGAGAGGATCATCAAGCTCCTCCTCTTGGGGAGTAGCGATCAGTTCCTTTTCAATTGGTCTATCTGCAGTCGCCTCTTCATGAGCCGGAAGACTGTTGTGAGTGGCAGGAGCTTCCGCATCCTCCTCACGGTGCTGTTCAGCAGGAGAAGCTGCAGGAGCAATAGCTTCGGGTTCCTTCTCCTCGGTACTTGAAGTGACCTCGCTTCCTGGAAGCGGCGTTTCTTCGGAAGGAATGGCTGCTGGCTCGTGCTCGGCAATAGTAGGAATTACCTCTTCCTCAGAAGGAGTAGAGAGGACCTCGTCTCCAGTAACTCCTCTCTCTTCAGCAGCAGTGGAAAGTTCTGCTTCAGTCGATCGAACTTCTGTCTCCTTTTCCTCTTGTGACGCCTTTTTCTCCGCACTAGAGGTCAGTCCATCTTCTGCAGGAACATCCTCTTTAGTAGGAATGGACTGTGGTTCCTTCTCCTCAGCAAGAGTTGAAATGACACCTTCGTCTGCAGGAGTAGAAGCGATATCCTCTTGAGGAGGAATGACTTCGGGTCCAATCTCCTCAGGACTTGAAGCCACCTGGGTTCCTGGAAGAGGAGTTTCTTCGGTAGTAATGGCTGCAGGTTCGTCTTCGGCAAGAGGAGGAATATCCTTTTCTTCTTTAGGAGTAGCGAGGACCTCCTCCTCAACGTGTGGTTCCTTCACGGTGTCTTCTACAGGTGCAGGTAACACCATTTCTTTGGAAAGTGCGGTGTCATCCGCAGTTTCATTTGTTATAGTATCATCTGCAGCTGCTTCGGTTGTGGGCGGAACAGAATCTGGTACTAATAGTGGCTGTACTTCTGCAGATTTCTCGAGAGGATGATCAAGCTCCTCCTCTTGGGGAATATCGATCAGTTCCTTTTCAATCGGTATGTCTGCAGTCGCTTCTTCAGCAGCCGGAAGACTGTCGTGGGTGGCAGGCGCTTCAGCATCCTGGTCGTCGTGCTGTTCACCAGGAGAAGCTGCAGGAGCAATGGGTTCGGGTTCCTTCTCTTCGGGACTTGAAGTTACCTCGCTTCCTGCAATGGGTGATTCTTCTGTAGGAATGGCTCCTGGTTCGTCCTCGTCAAGAGTAGAAATTACCTCTTCCTGAGGAGGAGTAGCGAGGACCTCGTCTCCAGTAACTCCTTTCACTTCAGCAGCAGTGGAAAGCTCTGCTTTAGTCGACAGAACTTCTATCTCGTTTTCCTCTTGTGAGTCCTTTTTCTCCGCACTAGAGGTCAGTGCATCTTCTGCAGGAACATCCTCTTCCGTAGGAATGGTTTGTGGTTCCTTCTCCTCAGAAAGAGTAGAAATGACCTCCTCGTCTGCAGGAGTAGAAGCGATATCCTCTTGAGCAGGAATGACTTCGGGTTCAATCTCCTCGGGACTTGAAGTCACCTGGGTTCCTGGAACTGGAGTTTCTTCGATAGGAATGGCTGCAGGTTCGTGGTCGGCGAGAGGAGAAATATCCTTTTCTTCTTCAGGAGTAGCGAGGACCTCCTCCTCAACGTGTGGTCCCTTCACGGTGTCTTCTACAGGTGCAGGTAACACAATTTCTTTGGAAAGTGCGGTGTCATCCGCAGTTTCATTAGTTATAGTATCATCTGCAGCTGCTTCAGTTATCGGTGGAACAGAATCTGGTACTAATGCAGGCTGTTCTTCTGCAGATTTCTCGAGAGGATCATCAAGCTCCTTCTCTTGGGGAGTAGGGATCGCCTCCTTTTCAGTCGGTATATCTGCAGTCGCCTCTTCAGCAGCCGGAAGACTGTCGTGGGTGGCAGGAGCTCCCGCATCCTCGTCGTCGTGCTGTTCAGCAGGAGAAGCTGGAGGAGCAATGGTTTCGGGTTCCTTCTCCTCGGGACTTGAAGTGTCCTCGCTTCCTGCAAGCGGCGTTTCTTCGGAAAGAACGGCTGCTTGTTCGTGCTCGGCAAGAGTAGGAATTACCTCTTTCTCAGAAGGAGTAGCGAGGACTTCGTCTCCAGTATCTCCTTTCTCTTCGGCAGCAGTGGAAATCTCTGCTTCTGTCTCCTTTTCCTCTTGTGACGCCTTTTTCTCCGCAGTAGAAGTCAGTCCATCTTCCGCAGGAACATTGTCTTCGGTAGGAAGAGACTGTGGTTCCTTCTCCTCAGCAAGAGTAGAAGTGACCTCCTCGTCTGCAGGAGTAGAAGCGATATCCTCTTGAGGAGGAATGTCTTCGGGTTCAATCTCTTTGGGACTTGAAGTCATCTGGGTTTCTGGAAGAGGAGTTTCTTCGGTAGGAATGGCTGCAGGTTCGTCGTCGGAAAGAGGAGAAATATCCTTTTCTTGAGAAGGAGTAGAGAGGACCTCCTCCTCAGCCTCTGGTCTCTTCACCGTGTCTTCGACATGTGCAGGTAACACAAATTCTGTGGAACGTGCTGTGTCATCCGCAGTTTCATCTGTTATAGCATCATCTGCAGCTGCTTCGGTTGTTGGTGGAACAAAATCTGGCACTAATGCAGGCTGTAGTTCTGCAGATTTCTCGAGTGGATCATCAAGCTCCTTGTCTTGTGGAGTAGCGAACGTCTCCTTTTCAGTCGGCAGATCTGCAGTCGCCTCTTCAGCAGCCGGAAGACTGTCGTCGGTGGCATGAGCTTCCGCATCCTCGTCGTCGTGCTGTTCAGCAGGAGTAGCTGCAGGAGCAATGACTTCGGGTTCCTTCTCCTCGGGACTTGAAGCGAGGTCGCTTCCTTCAATGGGGGATTTTTCTGTAGGAATGGCTGCTGGTTCATCCTCGGCAAGAGTAGAAATTACGTCTTCCTCAGAAGGAGAAGCGAGGACTTCTTCTCCAGTAACTGCTTTCTCTTCAGCAAGAGTGGATAGATCTGCTTCAGTCGATGGAACTTCTATCTCCTCTTGCTCTTGAGACTCCTTTTTCTCCGCAGTAGAGGTCAGTCCATCTTCTGCAGGAACATCCTCTTCAGTAGGAATGGACTGTGGTTCCTTCTCCTCAGCAAGAGTAGAAGGGACCTCCTGGTCTGAAGGAGTAGAATCGATATACTCTTGGTGAGGAAAGACTTCGGGTTCAATCTCCTCTGGACTTGAAGTCACCTGGGTTCCTGGAAGAGGTGTTTCTTCGGTGTCAATAGGTGCAAGTTCGTCGTCCGCAAGAGGAGAAATATCCTTTTCTTCAGAAGGAGTAGCGAGGAGCTCCTCCACAGCTTGTGGTCCCTTCACGGTGTCTTCTTCATGTGCAGGTAACACAATTTCTTTGGCAAGTGCTGTGTCATCCGCAGTTTCATCAGTTATAGTACCATCTGCAGCTGCTTCGGTTGACGGCGGAACAAAATCTGGTACTAATGTAGGCTGTACTTCTGTAGATTTCTGGAGAGGTTCATCAAGGCTGTTCTCTTGGGGAGTAGCGATCGCCACCTTTTCAGTCGGTACATGTGCAGTCGCCTCTGCAGCAGCGGGAAGACTGTCGTCGGTGGCAGGAGCTTCCGCATCGTTCTCGTCGTGCTGTTCAGCAGGAGAAGCTGCAGGAGTAATGGCTTCGGGTTCCTTCTCTTCGGGACTTGAAGTGACGTCGCTTCCTGCAAGCGGAGTTTCTTCTGAAGGAATGGCTGCTAGTTTGTCCTCGGAAAGAGTAGGAATTACTTCTTCTTCAGAAGGAGTAGCGAGGACATCGTCTCCAGATACTCCTTTGTCTTCAGCAGCAGTGGAAAGTTCTGCTTCAGTCGATGGAACTTCTATCTGCTTTTCCTCTTGTAACTCCTTATTCTCCGCAGTAGAGGTCAGTCCATCTTCTGCAGGAACATCCTCTTCAGTAGGAATGGACTGTGGTTCCTTCTCCTCAGAAAGAGTAGAAGTGACCTCCTCGTCTGAAGGAATAGAAGCGATATCCCCTTGAGGAGGAATGACTTTGGGTTCAGTCTCGTCGGGACTTGAAGTCACCTGGGTTCCTGGTTCGGTAGGAATGGCTGCAGGTTCGTCGTCGGCAAGAGGAGAAGTATCCATTTCTTCAGAAGGAGTACCGAGGACCTCCTCCTCAACTTGTGGTCCCTTCACGGTGTCTTCTACAGGTGCAGGTAACACAATTTCTTTGGAAAGTGCGGTGTCATCCGCAGTTTCATCAGTTGTAGTATCATCTGCGGCTGCTTCGGTTGTGGGCGGAACAAATTCTGGTACTAATGCAGGCTGTTCTTCTGCAGATTCCTCGAGAGGATCATCAAGCTCCTTCTCTTGGGGAGTAGCGATCGCCTCCTTTTCAGTCGGTATATCTGCACTCAGCTCTTCAGCAGCCGGAAGAATTTCGTCGGTGGGAGGAGCTTCGGCATCCTCGTCGTCGTGCTGTTCAGCAGGAGTAGCTGGAGGAGCAATGGGTTCGGGTTCCTTCTCCTCGGGACTTGAGGTGACCTCGCTTCCTGCAAGCGGAGTTTCTTCGGAAGGAATGGCTGCTGGTTCGTCCTCGGCAAGAGTAGAAATTACCTCTTCCTCAGAAGGCGTCGCGAGGACCTCCTCTCCAGTAACTGCTTTTTCTTCAGCAGCAGTGGATAGCTGTGCTTCAGTCGATGGAGCTTCTATCTCCTTTTCCTCTTGTGAATCCTTTATCTCCGCAGTAGAGGTCAGTCCATCTTCTGCAGGAACATCCTCTTCAGTAGGAATGGACTGTGGTTCCTTCTCGGCAGCAAGAGTAGAAGTGGTCTCCTCGTCGGCAGGAGTAGAAGCGATATCCTCTTGAGGAGGATTGACTTCGGGTTCAATCTCTTCGGGAATTGAAGTCACCTGGATTCCTGGAAGGGGAGTTTCTTCGGTAGGAATGGCTGCAGGTTCGTCGTCGGTAGGAGGAGAAATATCATTTTCTTCAGAAGGAGTAGCGAGGACCTCCTCGTCAGCTTGTGGTCCCTTCACGGTGTCTTCTACATGTGCAGGTAACACAAGCTCGAGAGGATCATCAAGCTCTTTCTCTTCGGGAGTAGCTATGGCCTCCTTTTCAGTCGGTATATCTGCACTCGGCTCTTCAGCAGCCTGAAGAATTTCGTCGGCGGCAGGAGCTTCTGCATCCTCCTCGTCGTGCTGTCCAGCAGGAATAGCTGGAGGAGCAATGGCTTCGGGTTCCTTCTCGTCTGGACTTGAAGGGACCTCGCTTCCTGCAAGCGGAGTTTCTTCGGAAGGAATGGCTGCTGGTTCGTCCTCGGCAAGAGTAGAAATTACCTCTTCGTCAGAAGGTGTAGGGAGAACCTTGTCTGCAGTAACTCCTTTCTTTTCAGGAGCAGCGGATAGCTCTGCTTCAGCCGATGGAACTTCCATCTCCTCTTCCTCTTGTGACTCCTTTTTCTCCGCAGTAGAGGTCAGTCCATCTTCTGCAGGAACATCCTCTTCAGTCGGAATGGACTCAGCAAGAGTAGAAGTGACCTCCTCGTCTGCAGGAGTAGAAGCGATATCCTCTTGAGGAGGAATGACTTCGGGTTCAATCTCTTCGGGACTTGAAGTCACCTGGGTTTCTGGAAGAGGAGTTTCTTCCGTAGGAATGGCTGCAGGTTCGTCGTCGGAAAGAGGAGAAATATCCTTTTCTTGAGAAGGAGTAGAGAGGACCTCCTCCTCAGCCTCTGGTCTCTTCACCGTGTCTTCGACATGTGCAGGTAACACACATTGTGTGGAAAGTGCTGTGTCATCCGCAGTTTCATCTGTTATAGCATCATCTGCAGCTGCTTCGGTTGTTGGTGGAACAAAATCTGGCACTAATGCAGGCTGTAGTTCTGCAGATTTCTCGAGTGGATCATCAAGCTCCTTGTCTTGGGGAGTAGCTTCCGCATCCTCCTCGTCGTGTTTTTCAGCAGGAGTAGCTGGAGAAGCAATGACTTCGGGTTTCTTCTCCTCGGGACTTGAAGCGACCTCGCTTCCTGCAATGGGCGATTCTTCTGTAGAAATGGCTGCTGGTTCGTCCTCGGCAAGAGTAGAAATTACGTCTTCCTCAGAAGGAGAAGCGAGGACCTCCTCTCCTGTAACTGCTTTTTCTTCGGCATCAGTGGGTAGCTCTGCTTCAGTCGATGGAACTTCTATCTCCTCTTCCTCTTGTGAGTCCTTTTTCTCCGCAGTAAAGGTCAGTGCATCTTGTGCAGGAACATCCTCTTCAGTAGGACTGGACTCAGCAAGAGTAGTAGTGACGTCCTCGTCTGCAGGAGTAGAAGCGATATCCTCTTGCGGAGGAATGACTTCGGGTTCAATCTCCTCGGGACTTGAAGTCACCAGGGTTCCTGGAAGCGGAGTTTCTTCGGTAGGAATGGCTGCAGATTCGTCGTTGGCAAGAGGAGAAATATCCTTTTCTTCTGAAGGAGTAGCGAGGACCTCCTCCTTAGCCTCTGGTCCCTTCACGGCGTCTTCTACAGGTGCAGGTAACACAATTTCTTTGGAAAGTGCTAGTGCTTTGTCATCCGCAGTTTCATCAGTTAAAGTATCATCTGCAGCTGCTTCGGTTGTGGGCGGAACAAAATCTGGAACTAAAGCAGGCTGTTCTTCTCCAGATTTCTCGAGAGGATCATCAAGCTCCTTCTCTTGGGGAGTAGCGATCGCCTCCATTTCAGTCGGTATATCTGCACTCGGCTCTTCAGAAGCCGGAAGAATTTCGTCGGTGGGAGGAGCTTCCGCATCCTCCTCGTCGTGTTCTTCAGCAGGGGTAGATGGGGGAGCAATGGCTTCGGATTTCTTCTTCTCGGGGCTTGAAGCTACCTCGCTTCCTGCAAGTGGAGTTTCTTCTGTAGGAATGGCTGCTGTTTCTCCCTCAAAAGTAGGAATTACCTCTTCCTCAGGTGGAGTAGCGAGGACCTCCTCTGTAGTAACACTTTTCTCTTCAGCAGCAGTGGAAAGCTCTGCTGCAGTCGATGGAATTTCTATCTCTTTTTCCTCTTGCGAGTCCTCTTTCTCCGCAGTAGAGCTCAGTCCATCTTCTGAGTCATCTACTCGAATCTCCTCGGGACTTGAAGTCTCCTGGGTTCCTGGAACAGGAGTTTTTTCGGTAGCAATGGCTGCAGTTTCGTCGTCGGCAAAAGGAGAAATATCCTTTTCTTCAGAAGGTGTAGCGAGGACCTCCTCCTCAAGTTGTGGTCCCTTCACGGTGTCTTCTACATGTGCAGGTAACACAATTTCTGTGGAAAGTGCTGTTTCATCCGCAGTTTGATCACGTGTAGTATAATCTGCAGCTGCTTCCGTTCTCGTCGGAACAAAATCTGGTACTAATGCAGGCCGTACTTCTTCAGATTCCTGGAGAGGATCATCGAGCTCCTTCTCCTGGGGAGAAGCGATCGCCTCCTTTTCAATCGGTATATCTGCAGTTGCCTCTTCAGCAGCCGGAACACTGTCGTGGGTGGCAGGAGCTTCCGCATCCCTTTCGTCGTGCTGTTCAGCAGGAGAAGCTGCAGGAGCAATGGCTTCGGGTTCCTTCTCCTCGGGACTTGAAGTGACCTCGCTTCCTGCAAGCGGAGTTTCTTCGGAAGGAATGGCTGCTGGTTCATGCTCGGCAAGAGTAGGAATTTCCTCTTCTTGAGAAGGAGTAGCAAGGACCTCCTCTCCAATAACTCCTTTCTCTGCTTCAGTCGATGGAATTTCTATCTCCTTTTCCTCTCGGGACTCCTTTTTCTCCGCAGTAGAGGTCAGTCCATCTTCTGCAGGAACATCCTCTTCAGTCGGAATGGACTCAGAAAGAGTAGAAGTGACCTCCTCGTCTGCAGGAGTAGAAGCGATATCCTCTTGAGGAGGACTGACTTCGGGTTCAATCTCTTCGGGACTTGAAGTCACCTGGGTTTCTGGAAGAGGAGTTTCTTCCGTAGGAATGGCTGCAGGTTCGTCGTCGGAAAGAGGAGAAATATCCTTTTCTTGAGAAGGAGTAGAGAGGACCTCCTCCTCAGCCTCTGGTCTCTTCACCGTGTCTTCGACATGTGCAGGTAACACACATTGTGTGGAAAGTGCTGTGTCATCCGCAGTTTCATCTGTTATAGCATCATCTGCAGCTGCTTCGGTTGTTGGTGGAACAAAATCTGGCACTAATGCAGGCTGTAGTTCTGCAGATTTCTCGAGTGGATCATCAAGCTCCTTGTCTTGGGGAGTAGCTGTCGCCTCGTTCTCAGTAGGAATGTCGTCACTCAATTCTTCAGCAGACGGAGGACCTTTTTCGGTGGCAGGAGCTTCCGCATCCTCCTCGTCGTGCTGTTCAACAGGAGTGGTTGGAGAAGCAATGGCTTCGGGTTCCTTCTCCTCGGGACTTGAAGCGACCTCGCTTCCTGCAATGGGCCATTCTTCTGTAGGAATGGCTGCTGGTTCGTCCTCGGCAAGAGTCGGAATTACCTCTTCAACAGAAGGAGTACCGAGGACTCCCTCCTCAGCTTGTTGTTCCTTCACGGTGTCTTCTACATGTGGAGGTAACACAATTTCTTTGGAAAGTGCTGTGTCATCCCGAGTTTCATCAGTTATAGTATCATCTGCAGCTGCTTCGGTTTTCGGTGGAACAAAATCCGGTACTAATGCAGGCTGCACTTCTGCAGATTTCTCGAGAGGATCATCAAGCTCCTTCTGTTGGTGAGTAGCGATCGCCTGCTTTTCAGTCGGTATATCTGCACTCGCCTCTTCAGCAGCCGTAAGACTGTCGTGGGTGGCAGGAGGTCCTGCATCCTCCTCGTCGTGCTGTTCGGCTGGAGTAGCTGGGGGAGCAATGGCTTCGGGTTCCTTCTCCTTGGGAGTTGAAGCGACCTTGCTTCCTCCAATCGGTGATTCTTCTGTAGAAATGGCTGCTGTTTCGTCCTTGGCAAGTGTAGAAATTACCTTCTCCTGAAGAGGAGTAGCGAGGACCTCCTCCCCAGTAACTCCTTTCCCTTCAGCAGCAGTGGAAGGCTCTTCTTCAGTCGATGGAACTTCTATCTCCTTTTCCTGTTGTGACTCCTTTTTCTCCGCAGTGGAGGTCAGTCCATCTTCTGCAGGAACATCCTCTTCAGTAGGAATGCACTGTGGTTCCTTCTCGGCAGCGAGAGTAGAAGTGACCTCCTCGTCTGCAGGAGTAGAAGCGATATACTCTTGAGGAGGAATGACTTCGGGTTCAATGTCCTCGGGACTTGAAGTCACCTGGGTTTCTGGAAGAGGAGTTTCTTCGGTAGGAATGGTTGCTGGTTCGTCGTCGGCAAGAGGAGAAATATCCTTTTCTTCTGAAGGAGTAGCGAGGACCTCCTCCTCGGCTTGTGGTCCCTTCACGGTGTCTTCTACTTGTGCAGGTAACACAATTTCTTTGGAAAGTGCTGTGTTATCCGCAGTGTTATCGGTTATAGTATCATCTGTAGCTTCTTCGGTTGTCGGTGGAACAAAATCTGGTACTAATGCAGGCTGTTCTTCTGCAGATTTCTCGAGAGGATCATCAAGCTCCTTCTCTTGGGGAGTAGCGATCGCCTCCTTTTCAGTCGGTATATGTGCACTCGCCTCTTCAGCAATCGGAAGAGTTTCGGTCGTGGCAGGAGCTTCCACATCCTCCTCGTCGTGCTGTCTAGCAGGAGTAGCGAGGACCTCCTCCTCAGTTTGTGGTCCCTTCACGGTCTCTTCTACATGTGCAGGTAACACCATTTCTCTGGAAAGTGTTGTGTCATCCGCAGTTTCGTCAGTTGTAGTATCATCTGCAGCAGTTTCGGTTGTTGGTGGAACAAAATCTGCTTGTAATTCAGGCTGGTCTACTGGAGATTTCTCCAGAGGGTAAGCAGCCTCTAAAATAGAAGTGGCGTCCGCCTGATCAGGAGTAGCCTGTGGTTCCTCAAGTTTCTTCTCTTCAGAAGGAAACAATGGTGTGTCATGTGCACCTCTTTCGCTTTTTTCTAGAAGAGAATCAACAGCCAGCTGCGGTTCCAGTTCTACAATGCTTTCAACTGGTTCGGTTACTCTTGTCTCTTCAGTACCAGTGGGAACCTCTGCGTCAGTAGATGGAACTTCTGGTTTCTTTCCCTCCGTAAAAACAGCGACAGCTTCTTCACTGCTAACAGTTTGTGGTTCCTTCTCCTCCGCACTAGAAGTTAGTGGTTCTTCTGCAGGAACATCCTGTTCAGGAGGAATGTATTTTGGTTCCTTCTCCTGAGCAAGAGTAGAAGTGAGCTCCTCGTCTGCAGGAGTAGCAAGGATATCCTCTTCAGGGGAAACACTTTCGGGTTTTTTCTCCTCAGGAATGGCTTCAGGTTCGTCCTCGGGAAGAGTAGAAATTACCTCTTCTTCAGGAGGAGTAGCGAGGACCTCCTCCTCAACTTGTGGTACCTTAACGGTCTCTTTTACATGTGCAGGTAACACATTTTCCCTGGATAGTGCTGTGTCATCCGCAGCTTCATCACTTGTAGTATCATCTGCAGCTGCTTCGGTTGTTGGTGGATCGTAATCGACTACGAATGCAGGCTCTGCTTCTGCAGATTTCTTCAGAGGATCATCAAGCTCCTTCTCAAGCACGTTATGTTCATTTTCATCAGCGGGAGTGGCTACAGAAGCAATGACTTCGATTTCTTTCTCCTCAGGACTTGAAGTCACGACCGCAAAAGGTGAAATCACGTCATTTTCATCAGCGGGAGTGGATACAGGAGCAATGTCTTCGGTCTCTTTCTCCTCGGGACTTGAAGTCACCTCGGCGAAAGTTGAAATCACCTCATTTTCATCAGCAGCAGTGGCTAAAGGAGCAATGACTTCGGGCTCTTTCTCTTGCACAGGTAATACAAGCTCTTTGGACGCTTGTACATCATCAGCAACTTCCACGTCGTAAGGAGCAATGACTTCCTTCTCTGCAGTAAAAGCTTCATCTTGTTTCTCCTCCATAGTAGAAGTCACTTCTTCAGCAGGAACAATAGCTGGTTCTTGCACGGTCTTAGGGTCAGTTAGATCAGGTTCTGCTTCAGAAGTCGGCATCTTCTTCACCTCTGTAGTAGATGTGACGTCTTCTAGTGGAGCAGCTTGTGTTGGTTTCTCTACTTCTACTATAGAAATTGAGGTATCATCTGAAGTTGAAGTGGTTGGTTCTGCAGAATCAGTTACCACTTCTTCTGCTTCTATGGTGGTCTCTATAGGATCAGAAGCTTCCTTCACTTCGGGAGATGAGGTGTAATCATCTTCAGCAGGAACGGTTCCTTTAGGAATATCCTCGGCTTCCTCTTCCTTAGGAATAGAGATGTCATCATCGACAGGAACATCTTTATCCACAATCTCTGCTTCATGGGCAGATAATACAGTTTCCTTGGAGAGTTGTGTCTCGTCCGAAACTTCATCGCTTGTTGTATATGCAGCTGTAACTGGTAGCTCAGGCTCTGCTTCAGAAGTAATTTCTGTGGGTGAAGTGATCTCTTCTAACTCTGGCTTCCCTTCGACAGGACCATCGTTTGTTTCTCGTGGTGTCTGCACTTCAAGCGGTAACAATATGGTGTCATCCGAAACAGTCACCAATTGTGGTTCTACTTCTGTGGTAGTCTCCAACGACTCAGAAACCTCCTTCTCTTGTGAACTGGCAGCAGGTTCTTTCTCTGTAGGAAAAACTTCTCTCTCCTTAGGAGTAGAAGTAAACTCGTCTTCGGCAGGATGGGGTTCTTCAATCCCTTCAGCGTCCTTCTCCTCAAGGGTAGAGGTCAACTCTCCTTCGGTAGGAAGAACTTTCGCCTCCACAGTCTCTTTAGACAGCTGTGTCTCGGCTGCAACTTCGTCGCTTCTTGTATCTACAGCTGTCTCTGGTAGTACAGGTTCTGTTTCAGGAGTAGCTTCGATTGTTGCGGGGATCTCGTCCACCTCCAAAGTACTTGACACGTCTTCTACTTGGGGAGCAGCTGGTATGTCTTCGGGTGTCTTCACTTCGAGAGGAGACAATGTGGCGTCATCCGAAGCTTCAATGGTTGCTGGTATAGAAGAATTAGTTGGGGGAACACCCTCTTGCTCCTCACCCTCTGGAGTAGAAAGAACCTCTGCAGAAGGAACAACAGCTGGATCGTCCACGGTCTTCTCCTCATGCGCAGGTACTACCACCTCTTTGGAGAGTTGTGGGTCTTCCACAACTTTATCATCGGTTGTATCCGTAGCTGTAACTGATATCTCAGGTTCTACTTCAGAAGTAGTTTCGATCAGTGTGGGGATCTCGTCCACTTCTTTAGTACTTGTGACCTCATCAGTAGGTGCAGCTTGTGTTTTCTCAGTTGTTGGTTCAGCAGAATAATTTACCAACTCTGTTTGTGTTGTACTCTCAGCAGGCTCAGGAGTTTTCTTCTCTTCGGGAGTAGCAACGAATTCTTCCTTTGCAGGAACATCGTCTTTCTCAGAGATGGAAGTAAACTCATCTTCAACAAGAACTTCAGTCGGAGTGGCCTCAGCTCCCTCCTCCTCACGAGTAGATTTCACCTCTTCTTCGGCAGGCGAAACTTGCTTGTCTGAAGTCTCTCCTTCACAGACTGGTACCACAACCTCTTTCAAGAGTTGGGCTTCATCGCTTGTTGCATCTATAGCTGCACGTGTAAGCTCAGGTGCTGCTTCAGTTGGTGCGGGAATCACCTCCTCTCGCATAGGAGTACTGATCTCCTCTTCAACAGAAGCAGCGTGTCTTTCTTCACTTTTGTCCACTTCTGCAGAAGCCTCCACGGTTGTCGGGATTTCCTTCTCCTCAGGAGTAGGAATGGCTTCCGCCTCTTCATGGACAGGAAGTACAATCTCTTTGGAGAGTAGTGTCTCATCCGCAACTTCGTCGTTTGGTGTATCGGCAGCTGCAACAGGTAGCTCAGGTTCTGCTTCAGAAATAACTTCAGTGGGTGCGGGGATCTCCTGAACCCTTTTAGTACTTGTGACCTCGTCTTGTTCAGGAGCAGCTTCTCTTTCTTCGGTTTTCGAAGAAATCACTTCTTCCTCTTCAGGAACAACTTCGGGTTTCTCAACGCCCTCTTCGTCGTCCTGAACAGCAGCAAGAACCTCAGCATCTGTAGTGGCTATCTGTTTTTCAGGAGCAACATCCTCTTCAGTTGCAATTTCCGCTTTTGGTTCCTCGGGGGCTTCGACATCAACAGCAGGTAAGACAATATCCCCTCGTGTGTCAACTGCAATCCCTCTGGTTGTTATTTCTGAAGGAGCAGCTGCTGAATCAGGCTGAGCTTCTAGTGACGTCTCCAAAGCTGCAGGAGTAGCAGTGAGCTCCACATCAGCAAAACCATCCTTTGGTTCTTCTGGGGCCTCTAAGTCGGCAGCAGGTAAAAGAATCTCCCTCGACAATGGAGCAGCTTCCTTAGTGGAAGTCTCAACCACTTCTTCCTTTGATCTGACCTCCACTGGATCCTCGTAAGCAAATCCTGGTGAAGAATCTTCCTCTCCGGATGGTTTGAACGTGGTAGGAACATCATGCTGAGTTACGTCAGATGATGCGCTTAAAACTTCCTTCTCTGTAGTAGCTAGTATGGTCTCCCCTGGAGCTTTAGTTGGAGATGATTCACATTCTTTTGAGGGTATTTCAAGTGAAGAAAGAGTTATCTCCTGGTAGTCATCCTCAATGGGTGTGTCAACTACTTTCTTCTCCTCTGTAGCAACTGCAGGTGCACTTGCACCATCTGATGGGTATTCCTCCTCTGATGATGCAGAGAAATCAACTCCGAAAGGAATGAATACTTGTGGTTTGTCTAGGCCCGTTGGTAGCTCAGAGCCAGGAGGGACTGCAGCAGGATGGGAGTCCTTCGGTCCTTCAGTTGTTGAAGCAATTGGAGATTGCATTTCTTCGATGGCTAGCGAAGCTGCAGCATCTTGATCTCCTGGTGTACTAGCTGAAGTTGATGTCACTAGTTCCGCTTTCTCCACGGATTGATGTACACTGCTCACCTCCTGCAACAACAATTTCCACAAATTAAGAAAGCTTCTATATGAAAGGATATCAAGGATCATCTAGAAACTAAGGATAACAAGAATCTCCCTTGGCAGAAGATGAAAGGGAGGGGAGAAGGAAAATTTGTCTTATCATAGCGCGTCAGTCAAGGATCAACGTTCAACGCTCCTCTAGCACTCATGTTTATAACAAACTACTTGAGTTCGGGAAGCAACTTGAAGTTCAACCTTTTGACAGTAGCTACGACAAGAAGATTCTGGATGAGTGGGGCTGTAAAGCATGATCCTTTGGGAGTAAATTCTCTAGAAAGCTGAAGAGGAGGACGACAAATAAGTTATTCAAATTTGGGGTTTGAAGTTGCAAGTTATCATCAGTGAGGACGCTCGAATTATTATACGGTTTCCACAAGAGACGAGAAGTACGTATAGGTATATTATCAAGTCCTTCACTCAAGCAGTCGTTATGATAGCCAACTCCAGAATTTGCCAATCTACGTTTAAGCCATTATCATTCAGCAACAAAATGACTTACATTTGTCCCACTGATTCTGACATAAGTTCTTATACTTTTTATCCTTCAATTCAAGGCAGCTACTAGACGAAAGCTTACGGTACCTGAACGATTGAAGTTTGGTCATCATCTTTCTTTTCTTCTTCTGACGACCAGTCGTATTTCTTCTCCAAGGGATCTTCTTCATGTTTATCTCCAAAAGTACCAACTTGCTGTGAGGCAGAAACGACGGTCTTCTCATCCTCTGGTCCCCTAATGATTTCAAACTCTGCACTTCCTGCCGACGAAGATTGCGAGCTAAGAGTACCCTTTGGTTTGTCAAGATTGGGATCTGTTGATGGTGGTTCTTCACGTGCCGTATAACCCTCCTTCTGCAAGGCGTTTGGCCATTTAACTTAAATTCAAAGTCGTATACAAATGTTTACGTCTTGTCCCTCTTTATACGTGTATGGACACAATCGAAACGTCACTAAGTTGAAACTGAGTGATTTCGTGTTGAATGGTCGATTGTCAATTCTCGCACATCTCTACTGTCCTGACTAAAGTGTGTTATAGTAGAGATAAATAATCGTGGTTCCAATACACTTGCTCCAAATCAGCTTTTAGTTAACCCGTCTTATATGGACACACTTCTGATCCCACATAATGCCGATAAAGAACTCAAGGTTTTAGAGCATAATCCATAGATCAACTGCGATCTAAACAACTCTAGACACTAAAGCAAAAAATAGTCTTTCAAATTGATTATCATTTGACAAGTATTGCTGGACTATTAGGAAGTGAAGAGGGATAACTCTAGAAAAACATACTATCAATCCCGAAAGCGAGAGAGTTCCGTGAAAGGATTTCGAAGGACTTGTGTTGTGAGCTTTACCCTCAGAAGCAAAGCAGGGCTCTCGGGTCCCGAAGGTTCAAGAAGTCCGCCTTGAGGTTGAGAATCAACTGCATGTGAAGAAACAAGGATTGGCCTCACAGATACTGAACTCTCCGCCTGCTCTTCCGGTGGTCTCACGTCAATGTCCAAACTCCTTGATTTCCTCTCCAATACAGGTGTTGACACTTCCTCGGCCTGAGGAGTGACGGCAGGTTGAGACTCTTTCTTGGCTACAGTTGCAGCTAGTTGAGGCTCTCGAGTGACCAGCTCCCAGTTATCACCGAGTTCTACAAAAGCCTTCATTGTTTCGTGCTCTTTGGCTTTCTTCGCTTCGAGTGCTACATCTGGTGTCATCTCAGATTCAATCGGACTTGATGGTTTCGCGATCTTTTGGCTGACACTCGCCCCCAATGTGGATACTGGAATTGAGCCTTTCACCACGGTACTTCGAGCAGGCAAGGAAGTTGAGGTGGTCAAAATTTGCTTACTACGAACCTGGGAAGCGGTCAACTCTTGTAACGATTCTGCAGTAGAAGGACCAAAGCTAAAGCCTTGATCCGTAGTGGGACTGAAGACGGGTGTCTCGAATTTGGATCCAGGAGATTTACCAAGTGAAGTGGCCAATGGAGCGGCCAGAGCAGTAGGGGACTTTGGCAGCTCCTCAGCTGCATCGTGATAGGTTTCATGTAATTCTTCGAGTGGAACAGGAGCAGAAGAAGACCCAGGCACAGGCACTGCAACCGTAGTTTTTAAGGCCGTGGGCTTAGATCCTCTTTTCCTTAGTCTTCCACCTGAATGTGATGTATCCCCTGGAGAGCTCGCATGCACTTCAGCTTCCTCGCCTTCCTACATACATAAGGGTCAAATCAATCCATGAGTTAGATTAAAACGTAGTTGACAAGTAATACATTTTGGGGAGAGCAGTTCAATAACGAAGTTTCTGAAATGGTACATGAAAGTTCTAAACTACTACACATTACCTACCGTAGCACCTGTATGAACAGATTTGTGTGAAGCCTCTGTACTCTGGATTCTAAAAACGCTGCGACTGCTTGAAACAATCGCTTCTATTCTTACGACATCGCTTGGGCAATCGAAATCATAATATTCCCCCGACAGATAGTTCATTTCTAGTGGATGGTAGAATTAAAATAGAGAACTCTAAGAACCTACGAACTGACGAATACAAAGGCAGGCAACAAATGTTCTTACTTAGAATCAATTGTACTCTCCAAATACGCCTACCTATCCTCAATTGGAGCTCCTCAAAATACAGATGGCCAGGAAACGCGAGTGGTTTGAATGTAGTAGCAAGCGAGTGTGTAACCTTAATGAGCAAATTGAAGTTCAGGGGTGGTATCAATGATTCTGCGTTAAATGTACTACGAATCCTTGAACGTGATGTACAGTTCATTAAGAAGTTTCCGACAAGTGGTTCAGATGAATGTATGGAAATTGCATAGAGAGCGAGTACGTGATAATTACCATTTCTTTCAAGGCGGGTCCCAAAGAACGATACTAAATGGTCTTTCGATGTCCATTCTTACTCCTGATATATAGTGAGTCGGTTCATCTTCGAAATGTACGGAAACATGATGAAATAACGTGCAGCAAGCGAGTACGTGACAGGATTCAGGAGTATGAAGGCTAGGCTTCAACGCGGTAATCTCGTGCTATGAAATAGCATGAGATTCAGAATCTATTGGCTGCAGTTATCATTTCAACCGAAGACCGTCTGCTCTCTATAGCAAGACAATCCATCATTCGCATATTCAGGGCGATTGCTTGATTCTCCTGCTTGTTTAACTGGCTAGTCCCAGAATTACCGCAGTGTGAGACTAGCCACATCTCTCCACTCGAAGCCTTAAAGAGCCTAACAAGGTAGGACTGTGTGGTGCAGCCAGCTAAGGCGAACACAAGCAATGTCAGGCGATATCAGACATTTCTCTGCTTGAAACTGAAATATGAGAGAAATTTTCAACGCCAGTGTCGTCCAACATGAACGGGATATGTTGTACGAATTTGTGACAGCGATGTGCAGCTGGTTCGAATTTCCGCTGGTTGGCTCTTTCCAACTGGATGGATAGGATTTTCCTAAATCAGTACTGTCGCGACCTGGTACGCGAACGTGTTTTTACAATTTTAGGCGGGTCCAAGTCTATGCCATGCTCATGTCCCGTGCATACTGAAATGTGTAGTGTATCTATAAAGGAATGATCACTGAGCAGCTCATTTTTAAAGCAAAGGGGATCATGCAGCGGCGAGCAAGCGAGTCCGTGAAATTGATCAGGAAGGCGGCTGACCTTCTGAAGCCAAAATCAATAATCCTATGTCATGACAAGTAGATTCATCTGTACATACGATTCGAACTTGAAAATTCTTTCTCTTCCTTGAGTTTCAACGCTAGTCTATACCATTCCATGATAAGAAAACTAACTAATCTTTATCACTGATCTTTAGCGCGATTAGGGAAATAGTATGAATCGCTCTGATAGTTTTGATGGTGGATTGCTGACCCTAAAACGATGTGCTGCAGTGCAGTCTGCCAGTCACACTTCAAGAAAACAGTACACCGGAAAAGGGTGTGTAGCTGCCAAGTCAGCAGGTTAACTGGACTTTACTATTGTCCAGCTGTCAACCTAGATATGCTTTAGCGAGAAAAGGCTGCTGGCAGCGATCCCATTCCGTCTATTTTATATTCCAGGTCTCTAGAACCAATAGATGTAACTTTATGCATGTGCCTATGACAAGAGTCCATGGGCCCTTTTAACTTATGTCTGATCGTAAGAGGCAGAAGGGAGTGTAGTACATACAGTGCGAGCATGCTAGGAGACATAGCCATAGCAGCAGGATCGTTATACGTGCAGCTGACTTCAGCTGGACATAAAACTATGGTAATCTATTGAAAGGCTTTAGATTGTGCGCGGGTCTTTCACAATTCTGGAACAAATTAGTGGTGGAATGTTTTCTTTCTCTTAAAGCTGTAGGGTTGGACGATAAGCACAGGCTTGCGCTCATGGTGGTAAGAGAATTCTAAGGAATGATATTATCAAATTTTCGTGTGATACCGCTTCCCAAGACTGACGTAGATTCAATCACCTGTGCTACAAAGAGGGGCTGAGTCCCACCTTTCTGACGACGGGCTGAGGGCTCGAGGGAGCCTTGCTGGACTTGCCGCCGCGCACATGGAATGAAGAGTCTGTATCGGTCCTCTCAAGTTTGCTCGAACACTTCCCCATCGTAACGAAGGTCTCTACCGAGCAACCTGTAGGAAACAGACGAAGAGAGAACACGCAAACACTACAACAAGAGACGGAAGTATAATAAGGTGAACAATCAAATTCAGTCTGAAACTTCGAGTACTGTTGAGCACAGTCGCTAGATTCAGGTATATGAGTAAGATTACAGCTTCAACAATAAGTGCGATGTGAATCAGTGTGATCGAGATTAAACACTATATCACGAAAACAAAGGTCAATCCAAATTCAAGAGCAATATATATATATATTTCTTTATTTATTTTTATTTTATTTTTGAAGCTATCAAATTTCACGTTTCTGTCTAGATCTCGAATGACTACAAGATTCACCTATGTACGAGTCAAATGCAATGCGAATAAAAGGAGCAAGCAAAGACAAGCGTTTGGAGGTGAATGATGATTTTAGCACAGATGCACAAATTCAAATATTCGGCGATGCAGCAATTGAAAAAATATCGAACTGCAATCAAATGCTTTCGTTCAACCAGCACAGGCCCAGGCGCTGGTGGTTTCGAAAGCTAAAATCTCGAGAAGATGATGTACACAAGCAATCAGCTCAATACTGGTTTTCAGGCTAGCCTGTCAAAATTCAGAAGTATCTTACAAAGATACACAGAACGAATCAGATCCAAGTTTTAATGCAACAGTGTAATGTGAGGATTCAGTACCTCGAGACACAAACAACGGACCGATGATCGGATCGTTGATCTGACCTGGTAGATATATGTTCACCGCTTGATACTCGTAAGGCATGCGAGCGATTGTCCACCAGCCTATCTCAGAGTGTCACAGTGTTGCCTTCCTCGCTAAAAAAGTTGCAAAGAAAGCAACAGCCCTGCAAGACACGTGAGTTTGTTCTATCTATACGTGAATTTGAGCAGAAATAAAAAGAAGCTCAATTCAATCCAAATCGCTCGGCCGGATAAAGAGGTCCGAGCAACACAAATTCTTAAGACTAACAAGTAGAATTTGAACTATGTGTGCGCAAAAACAACTAATATATACAAGGACGATTAGCTTGCGATATGAAAAAATGATGCAAGCTAGAGCCGAGATGCGGTTATCCCAGTGAGTGGATGAACAGGAGCAAGTCCTTGCTCGAGTCCGTAAATTTGACTGACTCAGCGAAATTTCAAAAAGGGTTTCGCGAGTTGCAGCCCGGAGCTGGAATCTAAGTCCGTGTGACCGACTGTGAATGAAGTGTATGAGAGAGTGGCAGAGAGTTGAGAGAATATGTGCGCAGGCAGATGTGTGCCTGTGACTGAAGATCGGATTGTCGGAGATACAATCTGATGTCTAACTAGCTAATTTGCTTCGAATCCTATCGAGTGATCGATGTTTGAATCAAAATTGTGCGTGCCTGGAATTCCACAATAGAATGCAGTCTCTTTGTTTGTCTATGCTGATCTGATCGAGAATCTACCGACTTCTTCTACCTATCGTGTCTAAAGAGCTAAAAGAGAGTGTTTGCAGTGAGTGAACGCGCAATCAGATGGCCAACAGAAGATGCTTGCGATCAGTGCTCATGCGTTCACGAGAGCGAGAGTGGAGAGGCTAGTAAGTGAGAGAAAGAGAGAGCAGTGCAGGTTGAAGCAGACGATCGCGGAGCCTTATGAAGGGCCTCAAAAGCGCAAATCGTCATTGCCGCATATATCGTTAACAATGCTTTTTCGCTCCTTAAGTTCCGATTGGCATTTCCTCCTCGACTTTGACTTCCTTCTGTCACTCCAATTTTCTTTTTCTTATTTTTACGGCTTTCCCCTCCCCATCCCTCTCATCTCAATTCATCTCTTCCCTCTCCCTCTCTCTCCTCCCCGATCTCCCATCCCATTCCATCCCATCCCATCACGATCGCCTCCCTCGCCGCCCCCACTTTCTCCCTCTCTCTCTTTCACTCTGAACCTATCTACCGCCTTCCACACTGTTCGTGCCCGCCCGCGCTCTCCCAACCCACAGCTACAGCTTGCTCGCATTGCTTTCCCTCGCCAGCCGCGCCAGACTCCGAGCCATTGCCGTCACGGGAGAGTCGACTGAACCGGACGGTTTAGTCTACAGAAAATGAGTCAGGACTCAGGCGCGGTCACGTTCCAGTTGCTCGCTTGTGTTCGTGAGGCCTTGCTCGGTTGCCCGGTTTCGGTCAAGCGGAGACGGGCCCTGAGCTATGAGTCCTGACTGAGCGGGGCAGGGCATGGGATGGAGTCCGATGGACTGTCCGCGGCAGCAAAAGTTTTTGTTTCGTTACTGCCGCCGTAAAAGCCATTGGTGACACTCCCGCAGCGTCTTCGTGCGGTTGGCAGTCTACCGAAGTACGGCATTTTCCGACCACTGACCCTGAATCGACGGCGGGGTCATGTGGCCCCGCGATGTGGAACCACCACCCGCTTCTCCATCGTCATCCTCCTCCACACCCTTTTCTTCCCTCGACTCGCTTTGGCTTGTACTCTCGCTTTCTTTCCTTCCGTGCCTGTTTCTTGCTTACCTTTTCCCGAAGACAAGCAGTTTTTCTGGAAATAATTCATATTTCTACCCTCCCGTGTGCACATTCTGTACCTTGTTGCTGAAGACCGTGTTTGTGTTAGGGACCAGCTGTTCTTGACTCCCTTAAAGCTTTGGTCGTTTGCCACCTGCTTTCACTCTCTGTTCCTTAGTTATCTTGAGTTTCCCGAACCCGGTTCTTTTTAGGGAAAATCCCTCATGTACCGGCAAATTGTTTCAGCTCTTCCGTTCTGATCCTAGCTACTTTATCAATTTTGTATCTTCATAAATTTCTCTACCTTACTTTACGTTCTTCGACAGTTCGCCTTAATCTGATCGCATGTGCTCTTTGTGAAGAGCTACATGCGATACTTAGTGCTGCATGTGACTTCGTTTTCCTCAATATTAAAATCTCTCGCCCTTGGTGCAGAGTACTTAAACGTCTCCTTCATGTATACTGCTCAGCTCGATATGTTTTCCATCACTGCCCAAGAGGACCAGGAGAAGGAGAATCTTTACTTTACCGTTTTTCGTTTGAGTACTGCGGGCACATTTATCTTCTAACTTGGGATCTGAAATCAAATGATGTGATATACTGACTAGTCAGAGGGCTTTAAGGTACAATAAAATATTTTACCCGAAATATAAGCATTTTTTCAAGCTCTTCAACTGTCTCCGCTGCATGTCTTCCTTCTTGCACATTAAGGGCTGAAAGAGAAGCTGGTTAACAAGCTCGTTGATTTTGACTTGTTCCCCAATTACTCTACTTAGTTAATGACCATACATTCTGTTCACTATACCTTCACGCGTATGCAGTGTGTGTTGAATCCATCAATTCCACTTTACTCTCAAGCATTCTTGCACTTGCCCACAACCAAGAGAAAAACTTATTTGGCTTAAATTTGACCCAAATCTTTTTCTTCTATTTCAGTCATTTTGTCCACGTCGTTATTGGTTTCTGGACGCCAACATTAGATAGCATTATGGTGATAGAATTGCGTAGCCTTAGTACCAATTTAGGGTTATACTTTGGATACATTGATGAAGGAAGGATATCACCTGCATGTTCTAACATAAAATCATAATCTTTACACGGCCCTACATTCTATATTTCTTCGAAGAAAGTTTTGGCAATGTCAGAGCTCTTGGGAATAAAATTGAGTACAATGAAATGGTGAGGACAAGATGAATTACTTCGCTCATCCATTGTTTACATTCATATTACCGTTCCACTCCAATCCCACGTTCAAGGCCACCAACTACCAGAACATTTGTTCTTTGTTTACTTGTTAATGATATATGTGATCAGATTTGTGTACAAATGCTTGTTAATGATATATAAATGTGCCGCGACACAGTATAATAACAAAAGGGATGGGAATGATATATAAATCATCTTCATTTATCTGGTTTAGCAACTTATGTAGGCTTTTTCTTGCATGCATAATATTGTACGAGACTATTTTTAAGACGATTAAATGTCGTTCCTTCTACTTCTCTGGGATGCGGTCTAGTACTAACCACAATTACTCGAAGGTTCTAAAAGATTTTCAGATTGTAATATCCCAAATCACTTGAGAATTATTATTATTTTACTTATGGTTATGTGTATTGTGATTTTCTTGAATGTAATTAGGTTACTAAGTTTTGGTTTTGCAGATATTGCATTTGGATGGTGGATGCTTAGATAAATTATACTTCCAAATGAAAATACGTCGACCAACTCTCTTTCTTCAGGAGGAAGTGCTATCTTGTCAGGCAGTGATGAAGAAGAGAATCTAAGGGACCCAAGATGCAGAAGGAAATTACCTACTAGAGTTTAACTGATCACATATTTAAGTCAAAGTTTAAATCCCTTCTTAACGTCCTTACCATTCTGCAGGAACCGGAACATTCTCTCGTACTGTACATCAGCACCAGCTGGTTTTACCTTTTTCGCCCACTCCGGTCATAAAGAAATCCGGTCAACTTATATGGTGATCTCAGATTGTCGGCAGGAAAGTTGGGCCCGCGATAGAAACACCCGCTTTGGACGTCCCCAATCTTTTGCTCTGTGCGCACTTGCGCAGTACATGTCTTCTTCGGCTGCTTGGTTTTCGGCCCCTTTCTGTTTCGAAACCAGCTGGGTTTCTTGTTTTCTTCTCGCATGTACTACTACTTGTTCTAACTATTACTGTCGTATTTTAGACCAGATGGTTTTAAGACAAACTCGATGTTAAAACAAGCAGCTTTTTTGTTTTATCCGCCTCCCTTAACTGCTTCTTGTGCCCTCCTTTACTCCATACTTTTTTCGTACCAGCTGTTTCTTTTGTTTTCTTGCTCTTGCGGACTTGCATCCTCTTCCCTTGTATCGCTCTCTTTCCGACCTGGGGATTGTCCCTTTCGGCTTCCGTAGGTTTATGTTCTACGCTCTTGTCTTCTCTATGGCTTGCTTTGGAAGATCCATCTGCTCAAGGCGTCTTTGAATATGCACATGTCTTCACCACGCAGATATGTATGTTTCAGTTTATAGAAAAGGTGAAGATCTTGAACTGATTCCCACATTTGTATTCTCTTCTTTTCCATGTGAGCCTTCTCAGAACGAGGAACTTTGTCCTTCTCCTCGGAGATTGAAGTATTGAATACCGTACTTTAGTACAAGGAAGAATCTCTTCGGTTGGCAATGATCCGAAGCTAAACTGATGGAAGGATTTTAGTCCAAGGCCTCCTACTTTGATACCAGGACATTCTTCATGGAGGCACACATGCACACACTTTGTATAAATCAGACATATCGTGCTTGGTGGTCAAATTGCCAAGTCATATTATTTCATGTTATATTAGACATTTAGTTTTTTTCGTTTTAAGAACCGTAATTGAGATAAAGGAAGACCTATGAATAAATTTTAAAGTCTAAAATAGAGAAGAGAGGTCTACAAAGGCCAATAAAACCGGAGCAGAGAAACGTAAATGGTAGAACGATCTGGAGGTAGATGTGCACCTACGTTGGGAGGCATGGATGTTTGTACTTGTTAAAGAACTGAAGAAGAGTAGTGGTTTTGCTCCAAGAAAGGATGAAACAGCTAAGACCACTGATCTATTAGTGATTCTACACAATGTATTACGTTGTGCGACTTGAATGCAAGACAGTCAGATGGTTGAAGCACATGGTCATGCATGGAAATGCATTCCATCATAACTTGGCAATAAGTCTATTTTAAATTTTAGTTAGTTGGTATCCTAAATTAGCTTCGCCTTTCATAGCCAACTTCACATACACGCCAATAGAATGCTAATTGCTTCACATCATAATCAGTTCGCTCTACATACTTATGGGATCCTAAATTGCTCCCTTTCCCTAAGCACTTTCGTATCCTCTTCTTGACTCCACATTCAACTCGTTGGGGAGTTAATTTTGGAGGAAGTAAGAAATAAATAGCAAAAAGGATGGGGAGACCCCAACTCGTTGGGGAGTTAATAGGTAGAAGCCTTTACTTTACCGGCGGAAATCAACCTTTGAAACTATCGTGGAAAAATATAACCTTACTGTAAGTTGAATCTACACACTCCTCTTCGGAATGTAGAGCAAAATTTGGGAAGACAATTATATAAGGTTGGATATCATTTCCAACCTTATATAACTGTCTCGCATCATTCAGACATGAGACAATATGATGATTGGATGAAGGTTCTATGGAGAAAGTTTATAAATGATAATAAGCAGAGGCAGTACAGCACGGCAAACGATTATTGGCAATACCACTAGTGTCCATACTCTGCACATCCTTATGCAACGTAAGAAGAAAAATCTGACATAAAAATAAATTTCTTACCCTTTGAGCTGCGACAAAAAATAGTGCCAGCTGAAAGCTCAAGTACAATTCTTGATAAGCTGCACATCTTCTAGAAAGACCTTATAACATGTCTCATACGGACATTTGCTCAACCAGTAACCTTATAAGTTTTATAAAACACATTCAGATGTCTTGGTTCTTACAGATATTGTTTGCACCGCACCAACACTTCATTTTAGTCGGATTATCACTTACCGGGTCTGGGAAGCATCAAACTTTACGGACACATTCAACTATCATCAGGGTTTAAAAGTCGTTTGACATTTTTCCAAGTGTCGTAGAAGTTTGTACTACAATGAACCTCGCAGCTTTTTTCAGAAGAGTTGAAGTGTTGACTGAACCAGAGAACTTTAATCGACAGAGTTAGATTGGTATCCATGTCTTCCTCACAAATCTCATCCTTGAAAAAGCAGAAGAGGCCATGCCGCCTAGCTAGTCTAAAATTCGCTGACTTAGACTGGTCATGGAATAGAATAGTGGTGGAAGAGATGAGGTGAGCTTGACAAACATTTGACATAGTTAATTATAGTAGGGGGAGAGAAATCCCGAGGGGATGTAGAGTACCGCAACAACACACTCACTCTTTCACTGTGGGTCTGGACTGGCCTGGCCAGGCCAGGCGCAAGTGGAACTGTAAAAGTCTTCTTAACGAAGAAACGAATCGCATTAGGGATCGATGTGGTACAAGACAACTAGCACTCTGTAATGCTTATCTAGGCTCATGCGCAAAAGACCACTTTTTATTCCCTTCTCATCACTCCCTCTTCCTCGAGGAGGAGGAACTCATGGATGGCTCTGAGCACCTTTCAGCTTTCCCTCGCAGAAAACAACAGATCTGGTTAGGTTGGTACATTCAGCACAGCTCTCTGCTGCTTACGATGCACTGCTTGTTCCCCTTGTACTGTAGTCGTAGTTTATTGTCCTACTCTGTATTGTTACAAACTACGTACTTCTTTCCCATACGTGTGACGCATTGTTGTTTTTGAATCATAAGGAGATGCAGCCCGTAGGCTATGACGCCAAGAACGTGTGACTCACAGTTTGATAAATCTGGTATCTTTTATACCCAAATTTTACCTTCGTATGTTTGATGGCAGTCCTCTTGTACTATTTGTAAAGTCCTATAGTTCTCTCATGACATGCAAAAGTACCGTATTCCCCCGAGGTCTATGTGTATACACAATTGGCGGCATCCCCCGGGGTCCGCACATAATTGCGTCTGCCCTTTCTATATGCTGTTTATGATGTAGTTTTACTGCCAAACTAGTTAGTGCTGGTTTGGTTGTTTTGTCGTTTTATCATATATCACTCGTTAGCATATTCACTCGTAAGTTATATTCCCCCCACTGCACATGTTTTAGTTCGTCTCATGACTCGTGTCTAATGGCACGTGATTCCGGTTTTCAAGGACACAGCTATCAATCCCACCCCGGGCTACGTTTTTGTGTGATCTGGCCAAGATCATATCGTTCCAAAAGTTTCAAGTTTTGACGTTGTATAAGAACCGGGAAAATCCACAACACCCAAAAAATCAGTTAATTTCTTTTTTCCTGAACACATATTTTAATGTTCTTACAAAGTGCAGCGATGAGAACGAAACCTCTACTCTGCTCCAACATCTGGATGGTTTACTTCCTTTTACGAGCTTTGTGGAACAAAATCACAAAAGCTTCACATTAAAGTTGACTATGAATATTTATATTTTCCTCCACCTTACTGCTCTACTTTTGAACCTGAACTTGTAATGAGATCTGATCATATATATGATGAAAAATATTAAGATGCAGAGGTGAGGATATTTTTGCTTGTTTGACTTTCGTAGTAGACTCTATAATTTGTGCATGTGTAATTATGTACTCATTCTCTCGACACACTTCAACCTATAATGTACTTTCCTTTTAGAAAAAATATTAATCCCTCCCTATTCTACTTCAGCGTTTCCTAGTGTATACTTTCCAAGACTTCTGTATATGTTATGAGTATAGACTCACAAACTGTCTTTATTCTGTCTAGAATGCTTATAGAGATTGTACCTTGCTTGCTTTGAGGTCACCCTCTACACAATATTATAATAATGAACTTGTAACCTACTATTCCAATTACAATAACTTGTATCGAAACATGTGGCACAACTGTCAAATAATGTATGGAAATATCTCTACGCGTACACTTGATTGAACATATAATAAGTATTTCTATAAAGGCATCCATGCAGCTCATTCCCTGATATGAACTGACTTCTGAATAGTTTATTTCGCTTCCACTTGCATAGACTTCCCATCCTAGTACATGCGACACTTTCCAGAAGTACACTTCTTCACTTCCTACAGCACAAACATCAAGTTTAAACTCACCGCCTCTCTACAGAATCAGATCTTTCATGCTTGCTATATCTCTACAGCATTCACTTATGTTCGGCATTGGCTGGAGCAGATATAATATGATAAACTGTTGATTCTAGCAGTGGCATACCTGGGTAGAGAACACCTTCAAAATATGGCACATCACGGAACTGTCTGTCATATCCCATTTTCAGTCCAAAACAGTACAGCAAGTATGGAATATAGCTTAAATTTTACTAACAATATATTCCACGTATCAAAGGATTCTTATTTTTAAAGTAGAATTTTTGTTAATCAAATGGCATAAAAATGTTAAACCATTTCAAAAAAAATTATGTACCTAGAAAACGGGAATATTTTATAATATCGACACACTTAAATCTATTATCAATTAGAAAAAATCAAAATTTAGAACAATTATTTTATTATAATACAGCTAATTGTATTAAAAAAGGGAATATTCATCTGTATATTATTTTAAAAATCCAATATAAACATGAAAAATGAAATAATTTTTTAGTCTAATATTATGGTAACTCATCTCTTACTCTTTATCCTGATGTTAATTTTTCTCAATAAAATCCATCATGAGAAAAAAAATTACTTACTAAACATAGCAGCTATTAACTTCTTTATTAACCACGTGTTCATATTTGATCTTCATTTGCATGTGTGAATCTAAGAAAATAAAAGAGTGTCATACTTCTCATACAGAACTTCTTTAAGGAAATACTTGAGCATTTCCTTAAAAAAAATCATTTCTTTTGTGCAATTGGTAATATTTTTCTGTGAAGATATTCATATTATTTCAAATCGTTTCATTTTTTGAAACAAAATTTTGATTACACGGATGTGATTATTCTTTTATTATTGAAGAGGCGGGAAAGAATTTTCAAATTAGCATCATGATAAATTTTGATATGATTAGATATCAGTAGACCTCCTCAAATTTTGATATGATTTGATATGATAATTCTTCCCCTTAACGAATAAAGATCAAAATTCACTCGCAAAATTTTGATATTTTCCAGGGTTTATTTCGTTGTGTTCTGGAGTGGAAACTTACAAAAGAATTGTGGTATTTTCAAGTCTTTCTTAGCGGTCCACAATTCAAGGTAGAATCCAAGCCTGAGTAGGTGTATAGTTCACCATTAGTTAAGGTTTTATACGGTATTTTTTATCATCTTCTTTGAATACAATTCTTTCAAAGTCAACATTTTCTATTAGTTTGTGAAGTTCAAATTTATTTAAATTTTCACATTTCACCTTTCAATGTATGTTTTGCGACATATAATCTCGTAGTATGTTGTACTCCTTTAGGTACAACATGCTAAAAGATTGATTCGTTGAAACCGAAAAGGGAAAAGAGAATAGACCTGCAATGTCCATTGATGGGGTCTTCCATCCCTTTTGTTTTTTTACTTTGTCCGTTGTTTTTCAGGATGGGGCTAGGCCCCATCCTACCCCTTTGGTTTCATCCCTATAGGACTTGCAGATCCCATCAAGTCCAAAAAAACAAAAAGGATGGGAAGACCCCATCAATGGGGTCTTCCCATCCTTTTTGCTATATTAGTTGGTATTTTTAGATGTCCGCGTAGTGGAGTACTAAAGATATAGGTACAAGAGTTTTAACACTTAACGTTCCATGTGCATATAAGGTATCTTAAAAATCTGGTATGAGACCATGCAGAATAGAGTCTAAAATCTCAAGTCTTTATTTGACTCCAGGTGTACCTCGTGAGCAAAGTCTGTTAGGTGGATTACACTTTAAAATATACGAAGAAAAGGTACCCAGTAGATAAGTACAAATAATAAAACTAAAATAAATTCGTGTTTTTTAAGCAATTCACCCATAGTAAGGCATCTCCACGGGTTTGCTCTCAAATCTCAACTGTCTAGTCGGACGCATTGGATGCAGACATAATATGAAAAGACGGCCTTTGCACATGACATACCACGCAGGAACATTAAAGGGCCCTCGAAAATAGCCTCAAAATTCATAACTGTCTCCAACACTATCACATTACATATCACGGATCCGATACTCGAAACATTTCATAACCAAGAAAGTTTGACTCCAATGTAGGCCTCGCAAAATCTCGTGTAGAAGCAATCAAACCCATAACCGTCCGACTCGTATTCCGATCGCTTTAAAGTCCTCTCAGAAGGGTGAGGTACCACGACTTTGGTGCAGCACTATACTCAGAAATCGAACAGAAAAGTGGAAGATTTCTCCCGCAAAGGGCCGTAGGCGAGTAGGATATGCAACTTATAAACAAAATCGGCATTTATCCTCCATCCACGTAAGTAGGTGGATATGTGATAAAATCCACGGTAAAAGGGAGGCCTACAGCTGTGATCAGTTGTCTAATCGCAAGCAGCAACGGACGTACAGAACGTTAGCTAGCGGCTAACGTTGCGAACGAATATCTCTTCCGAAATGGAGCAAGAGGATCTGAGGTTCGGCAAAGCCATGAGGTTGCCGTTGCGACGGGGTGGTGCCGGTGGTCCCACAGCCACTCCAAAGTTTCAGGTAAACACCTCCACCACTCTGATCACAAGGCTGGCGGTCATGGTGGACCGTCGATCGGATTCTCCCTCTGTACTCTATAGAGGCCTATATAGATCTCCCGGCGGTCGGGGTCGGGGGAGTAGAATAGAGTTGACTGCGTCGAGAACAGTCACCTACCATACGCGAGATGTTCGGTGAAGAAGCCTGTATGTACAACACCGTATCCGCTTTTTCTAGTATACGATTCAGACACTGGCTGCTGCTGCTGCCGCTGCAGCTGCTATCAGGTTGACTCGCTACGTTCAGTAATTAACTGCCAGCGATTTAGATGACATGTCCGACAAAAAGGCGAAACACACCCCCTACAGTCAGATGTAGTGTCGTTGTGGGGGAGTGGGGACTTCGGCCAGTTGCAGGTCGACGTTCTTGTAAAGCTCATGGTAAACAGCCGACTCGATCTCGCGAGCCCCAACTCGCCGTAAGCAAATAAACCTCGACTGTCGAGCTAGTATCATGAGCTGGTAACTGGACACCAGGAGGAGAAACAGCGGTCGGAAACTGGAAATGGCAATTGAGAGCCCGATTTTATCAGGTCCTGGCAATTTAACTGAATGGAAAAGAAACTCACTGTACAATCACAGTATACATTGACATTATTCCAGAATCCAGATTTGGAGATGTATTCAGTTGTAGAAGATAGATGAAAGGATGAGTGGCTCAACGAATGAAGAACTATGCCCGTGCTGTCTTTTCTACGTATCATCCGAGCTCAGATTGCCTGGTCTGGCCTGGGCCGGGCAGGGCGGATCGAGTCCAGAGCAGTTAAGAGTAGGAGGAATTTTATTCCTTGGAGAGAGAGTAGTACAGTCGAGAGATACTGTAGTACGTACTAGCTTGACGTGGTGACTTTTTCCTTTCTTCTTTTCTCTTGCCATGCCAGTGCCGCGTCTGCAGTGGTCTGACTGAGATCGAAATGAAAGTTTAATATGAGGTAGATTTCAGTTAAAATAGCCTCTGTCTGGACATGAGCATGTTCAGTCGATGATCCGTAGCATGTATTTCCGTGAGTTTTTTTATGGTTGCATCGCCTTGCCTGCTTTAGGCAGTAACCCCTTGGCCGACTGTGGACCTCGCACCGGGAAAAGTACTGCAAGTGGGTAATTTATGGTTCATGCATTGACTTGAAAACTCACAGGACTCACAAAGTAAGAACACTGGTCCTCCTTTGCAATTAGGTTTTAGAGGCAATGTTCTTGTCTTAAGCGTGTACATCGTTCCAATATTCTCTGCTAAGAGGCAGGGAATGAAATTGATGGAGGCTAGATCTGGGCTTTGTCGTCGGTAATTTCTCCCTATGAGGAAGACATGGAGGAAGGAATAAGTGAAAGTGGTTTAGTGAAAGCTATGCATAGGGGGTGTGGGGTTGGTAGTCTGGGTTGTCTCCACACTACGCGAACTGGTGCTCGCTTTCTTCAGAGCGGTCACGCTCGATGGCGTTGCTTGGCATGGGACCTGGAAAGATGAGGTGAGGTCGAGCGATGCCAGCTGCTTGATGATGGTACTTTACTTTTGCAGTGAGGAAAAGAAAGGACTGGATATTTATCAGATCATACCCGACTACCTACATTTAATGGCAGAGCGAGCAGTGCATCTTAGCATCTGCTGCGGATTTGAGCCGTGCACATTTTCCCCGTTAGCTACCAGCTCAGTGTAACGCTGCAGCTGACCTCGATTATTACCCCGTCCAGGCGTCGACTCTGCGCAGGCAACCTTCCTGCGAGCGCAAGGTGCGGACTTTGTTTGTAGAGGGTGGAAGATTAGGTATACATACTGAATTGATGATCGAATGTTCGCGTTCTCAGTCAGGTCAGTATCAGTCCCAGTAGAGATTGATGTCCCCTCAGATCGCGCAATTAATCATAGTTCCAGAATCCGTTCATCTATCGCGTACTTGTTCGATCTTGTAGCTCATCTTATCGGATCTGATCTCATGTCCGCTCTCCCTTGCGATCGCGTTTGATGTCTAGGTTCATTCATACGTCTGGAGTAGCGCGTTGATTCAGGATCCTGCACTCGTTGTATATCTTTGATGCGTAGACCGTGGTGTCGATGGATACAGATGTTGATCATGAAAATGTTGCAGTCTGAACGTATGTTGCACTATGCTCTTTGGAGAATAGTCTTCGGTGTTGAGAGAATAAAAAAACTGAGTGCTTGAATGCTACACTAGCGATTTGTGACCGATGTGTATCGACCGGTGGTAGACTCAAGTTTTCATGAAATTGATATTTACATAGTAAGAAAACATCGTTCAGAATGTCTGAAGCACATACAAAGTCATCGTTCATCCGTGCAACAAATTTCAATGTTCCGATCGAAGTTTTAGAAAGCCTAAATATGAGTTATATACCAGTTTCTGCGAGTAGGACTAATCGATTCTAGACATCAACATTCTTTTGCTGGAATCGACCCCAATCAATGAAGGAAGAGTAACTCGATCGTATTAAATTGTGCAAATTTGGAACTAGAACGCAGATGTTTGAGGAACCTAGATCAGATTGCCAACAACCGCATATTTGTGTTCATCTGCGAGACCTTAAGTAATCTTCTTGCTTGGCGGCAACTAGATCATTAACTTAAGGTTCTCTTCATGCCTTTCCGCTTGGGCTCAGATGTGCTAGTTCTCGTTAATTTAACGTCACGAAGAATACTTGAATAGCCAGCCGGCCACGCAGACATCAATTCGGGGTACTAATGGGCGTGCAACCTCTTGTATGTCGCGTTTGTTGCAGCCTGGAGACATAAAAGAGCTGTCTAGGACAGAGCTTTCTCTAAAGGGTGTCAATCTAACGTTCAGTCGATCATTTTCGAAAATCAACTATGCTCACTCATACCAGATTCTGAAGCCTGGCAGCACCCTACTCCATGCCGTGAAGGGCTTTCTATCTGCCTTTTCGGACTCCACCCGTTCATCCATCGAGCGTGTGCAGCTCAGGCAAGTCGTGCCATAACGGAGGACCCGAATTCTCAACGCCGGTAGATGAACGTAGATGAAAATTATCGACCTCCACACAATTTATAGCTCGGGGCTGCAGAGAGCAAAAACCCATGAATATTTTATTTTACCCCGAGCTACCGGTTCATGATGCAAAAGATCTACGATCTACATGACCGATCATGACAGCAGTCTTTCTATAACAGTAACGACTCGAGATCGGAGATCAGCTTCAATCAGAGAGTGCCATACTGCGTGTGGGCTAGCTCGAGCATGTGGGACAACGTGCAGCGCAGCGCATCAGTAAGAAACCTCGAGCTCCAGAACCAGTGCTACCAGAATTTGTGTCGGGACGGGACCGAACGGAGCGGAACGGAGGCCAGCCTTAGCTTGCCACTGTAGGTGCCCCTCGTTCACATGAATCTCACACAAACACAATTCCCGGCATGGTCGTACAGCGGCGATCTCGAAATCTACTAAGGCAGCAGATCTCTCCAGTTTACTGGTTCGAGTCCGTCAGTGCAAAATGCTTTGCTATGACTAAAATAATTCTCAGTTCTCGTGCCAGTCTCTTTGGCGGGGACTAAAATAGCTACTATATAAAAAGGCTAATTATTTCCAATGTATTGTGGAACCTGGGACTGATATGCTGAAAAACGTGCAGTCTTTTGGAGGTTGAGTTTCAGTGAGTGAAACAGCCCTATAATATCTACCTGGATCCACTCAGTAAGGAAAAGAGAAGCATGTGCCCTGTACATGGTTCCGGACACCCACTCATGGAGGAAAAGGACATGCATGCAGCAGGAGGTTTTGCAGCGAACGACGGGATAAGATGTCCAGCAATTTCGCGCTGGATGTATGCTAATAGAAGGGGAGTAAGAGTACATTATCCACACAGTAACCGGCCAGTCGGATTAATATACTTCTGAAGAACACCAGGTCCACATTTCTTACGCACCCACTGGCCAGATGTGACTTCAATGAGGGGGTTAATCAAGCGGTGGGTGATTCATGTCATACACCATGTGCCTTGGGTAGCTTGGCTTGGCTTGGCTTGGCTTGGCTGCAGGGTCGCGTTCTCCATGAGGAACCTCAATGAACGTCGAGGACTAAAGCTCCGGCCAACGGGGACAGCATGATGAGTACGAGGACCGTCAGGTATCGCATTGAAAGTATGGTAGGTGTACAAGAACTTCGAATAGTATCATCGCGTTGCTGACTGCAGAGTCTGATTCAGTGGCGCCATTTACTCGTCCACGTAAATCTCAATCCTCTCAGTTTAAAAACCATCGACTAACTAATCCCCGAATAGCGCTGCCAAGCTGCCAAATCTTCTCCATTGATCAAATTAATGTATAAGATGCCAAAGTAATCCATGCCTGGAGTACATACAGAAGTTCCCCGCTCGCTTGCTGTTATTTACGGCGCGGTTTTCCCACACAGAAGGAAGGAATCCCAGAGTCCAGAGTTACTAGAAGTAGGACTATCAGAGACGACGCGAGCAGGATGGGTCGGAAGTGGAAGGCGAGGGCGGCATGATGTTGTGGTGGAGACCGGGGTGGAGCAGTTGGGGAGGGCGGGCCAGAGCCGTATTTTGGTCGGCTGGAGGTTCCGAGTCCCCACCAATGAAAGGAGGCGGAACGGACAAAAGGACGAGTGGCACCATCGCACATGCACACGGCTGTTTAATTGCATTTTGGTGCAATCCAGTGCGTAGTCAGGTGTGCGTAGTCTGGGCTGTATGGAGGATGACGTCTCCCATCCGAACAGAGTCAGGTGTTGGTTGCATCGTAAAGTGAGATAAGAATTCATCGACCTCGCCACCCACACATCCCGCACCCCACCCCACCACATCACATCACATCGCACCACAACCCCAAGAAAGAATCCGGTCCCGTTCAGTCCTGTCCTCTTTCGGTGGTCCCATCCTGGTCCTGGTGCTCGTCCTCCTAAGACTTTGAACCAACCCCTCCCCGTTGTCGTCTCCCTCCCCACCTTTCTGTTCCGTTTGGGTCGGGTCCGATCCCTCCTGCCCCTCCGCGAGAATTTATCCCTTCTCTTTCTCAGTTCCGCCGCCCATGCAGACAACTATACCTCTGTATTTCCCGTATGTATGCATCCTTGCACTGGAAATGACTGGTGATCTGATTTACTTCCATGCACGCTTCCTGCGGCCATCGTAAGTCTCAAGACTACAGTCGGAAGTCGGTTGTCTCTTTTCGCTTTCTACTGCTGCATTCTATTCTGAGGCCCCGCCTGCTTCTCCCTCTTGTCATTGCCAAGGATTGGTGTTACCGGGTGACTGTTCATTTGAGTTTTATAATATAAGGCCGCCCAAACGGGTTGGGGAGAATTTATAATATTTCATTTTCATTCTTCGCTTGCGGTTACTTTGTCTGAGAGGCTGGAAATGTGGGGTTTCGTATTTTTCGTTTCTGCAGGAATTTTGAGAATGGAAAGCGCTTCGAGTCAGTAGGCTATCGGTGTGGTTAGTTCGCTTCTTTTTACCTTTTTTAGGCTGTGATCGCTTTACGCTTCGAGGCATCTGTTTGCCATTATTTTGAAGCGTTTGATCTTATTCTCTCTCTGAGGGGCCCTTCTCGTGCTGACTCTTTTGTATACAATAACTGTTTATATGTCTCGGTGACCACGGCTGCTGCTGTCGGCAGGCTAACGCCGACTTTGGTTGCCAAGCATGCAGACTGAACTAATATAAGAAGAGATAAAGTTCCAACATGAAAACTTCCTCCTGATGTATGTTGATTCCCTTACACGCACATGCCAAACAAACATGTTCGTATTATTCCAACTTCACCAGATAATGTCACGAGTTTTGATTTCCATACGATTCTGATAAGGCCAATGTAGACTTCCTCAGATTTTGTCACAAGTTTTGGCGTTCATACAGATTCTGATAAGGCACTGTGATGCATCACCAGGTCCTGCATTTGGCTGCTACATCTTATCAGGATTGTTTATACACGTTAATCGAGAAAATTGGAAGTGATATACGGGGAAGGTACAACTCGGTCGAGGCTTTCACAGACCGAGGGAGCCTGGATTCAGGAAAGTGAAGCGTATATCTAAAAAATTCTCTCTTCCGCATCAAAATCTCACTTGCATGCAAGCCGTCTTCTCAGACCTGCAATTGCCTTAAAACAAAGTAGATGGGGGGTGGCATTGACCACGAAGAGGAGCGTTTCGGATGTTATACATGTATGCAACGAAGTTCTCGAAGAATTTTCAAGTCAACTGAAAGTCTGGCCGTCACCACGCATTTGATGGAAGGAATCATTTGCCAACCCATTTTATTCCGATTGACGTGGTGGTCAGTCCTTGCGCACAATAGAGAAACTCTAATTAGGAGACTAAGAGTTACTTGTTGAAATTATCACAAACCATTGATATATTTGGAAAATTAAAAAGATTTTTTCAAAAAATAAATTTGATGTACATAATGGCATCAAAGTGAACATGAAAAAAATGTGTGTGTGGGGCAAGAAGCAACTTGCATATGCTATCATGACTTATGTAGCGACATCTCTAGTTAGATAAATGTGTGCAAATAACAATGGATATAGCAATTAGAGCCTATAATAGAGTTAGTGCCATTTGCAATGGACCTACCCTTAGGGCCAACATTGCAGTTAGAAGATAGAGGGCTAAAGATATGGAGATTAGATTAGGACTTCTTAGTGTGAAGCTTTTGAATTTGAGACCTTGAGAGTGTGGATATGATGGATATTACATATTGCGGAAACCTAGACTCTTTGAAGCTAAAAGTGAGTTTGACTCGATTGTAATCTCTCTTTTATGTTACAATTATGAGAAAACAAAAAAACAAAAAAAATGACTAGATATATAATGTAACCACCAATGAGGATTAACAAAAACCATAAAAATTTTAAACTCTTTTTCCTTATAAATATTATTTTGAAGATAACGCGCTTAAGTATCATAAAATCAGTAAATAATGTATGAAATATTAAAAAAAATGGATAGGTGATGATAATGACGTTTATAAAATATATGAAGAAATCTTTGATATTAAAAATCTAAGAAGATAAATATCTACCAGTCTGTTAAAAGATAAAAAATATAATATATGTATCAATTATAAAACTTCCTTTAAGTAGGGAAGAAAGTTGCATCGTTTATTGCATAAAATGATAGTTATCACTAAGTGTAACTAAATAAACTAAAAGTAATTATGATGAAGATCAATTTATTCATGTAAACAGACAATAACCAAACCACGAGGTATGAAACTACAATTCAACCTCAAATCATAATTTTTTCATGAAACTAATCTTCATTCTACAACATCTCATAAGAAGACAATAATAACAAAAACATAAAGTATGATACCACAATTCAGCCCCAAGTCACAATTTCTTCATGAAATTAATTTTCAATTTGTAACAACTTATTAAAAGTAGATAAATCTCTATGATAGTGTTATCAGTAATAAAACATATTATCAAAAAATCTATTTTTATCTCTGTCGATAATCTAAAATAATGGCAATGACATGTTATAAGAGATTTAATTTGTATACTATTTGGAGTATTCTACATGAACTGAAGTCACTCATTGTATGAAAATTACAGAGGTAATTGATGACATGCGTAATTTTAAAAATTTTAATTATTTTTTCAAATTGGGAAAAAAATTTACAAAATGAGCATCACAAATATTTCATGCAATCAGTTTTTTGTTAAAAATGATCATTCCTTGCTAGTTTTTAACGCTATCATTCTTGAAATAGGTTTAATTTTGAAGTAAAATTATTTATCACTAAATTCATTATGTCATAAATATGAATCAATATGTTTGAAGTTCTCATCATAATTAAATCAACTTTCTCATCTACAATGCTTTCATGGTTGCAAGTGTAATATTTTGCCTCAAGAATTCAATCGGAAATAAAAAACGTGAACAATGTCTTTAAACAAAAAAATTGCAAATAAAAAATTGTGACAAGGTTGAATATGACATTAAAATGGACTAGCATGACAATCATAATAAATATAATGATGCAAAGATATGGACAAGTGTAATAAAGAAAAAAGATGTGGAGAAGGGTCATGAAAATTCAAATGAATAATTTTTTGTGATACATGTATCATTATTCCAATGTCAAGATGTGTTGCATTTATAATATAAAAATTACATAAAAAATAGATCAACAAAGATTTATGATATTTTATTATTTTTATTTCTTGATATTTTTCAAAGGAATATGATAAAAAACGAACAAAACAATTTGATTTTAATATTTTATCATTTGATGAAAGGGGGAGGAGCATTTGTTCTATAATTAACAAAGTGTTGAAAGTAAGATAAAAAATTTCAAGTGAAAATTTTAGCAATTAGAATGTATCAAGATGAAAGCTTTTGAGAAGAAAGTAGAGTTCAAGCAAAGCTATGTGATATTTTCAAATATTATGACTTAGTTATGGGTTTCTTAAATTTGATCTTTGGAGAGTAAAATAAAAAAAAATTACATGTTGTTATCTTACTAAAAAGATTGATAAGTTGAATGGATAATTTAAGTCAAACAAATGTAATATTTTGTAAATAGGTTACTTTATAATGATGGAGATTTTAGAGATTTTATAAAGTGGAGAAAACTTGTAAAAATATGATTCACAATTGTTATAATGTTACAAGAAGCAACATTTTACCAAAATAAATTCAATGAATGGTCTGAAGTTTGTCACACTAGTTACTCACAAGTAAAAAAATCATTGTGTAAAATGTTATGAAAATTCAAGTGTTTGAGTGAGATGAAAATCTATGATAGTTGTCATAATGATGGTGAAATGATGACAATAATAATTTTTTAACAAGAAGTGTTTACTTCATGATGTATCTAATAATAAAACTTTTTGAGTGGTAATAATTATAAAATTTCTATAGATGAGTGAAATTTCAATGGATTTTATCAAGCATATGTTAAGATATTAATAACTGAGTGAAATCAAAATTAAAGGTTGAAAATATATTTACAGCCAAATTTGATTAGTTGAAATTTTTGATCCTTGGATCATTATAAAATAATACAGCTATTATTTTGATAATTTTAATAACACGTAGAAAAAATATTAAACATTTGAAATTAATACATTATATATTATTTCTTGGATTTTGTAAAAAATCATGAAAATCTATCGTTAATAATCAACGGCTTTCTTTAAAGTTATCTTATTTGTATTTAGTGAGATTATATCTGACTTGGTTTATTGTTTGACATCTTAAAATATTAAGATGGAGTGTAATAGTTGGTAGTATTCATCTTGGTAACTAGTTATCTATTCATCTCGGTAACTATTCATCTAGTTTTGTGTGGTGAATGACATCGCAACTATGTACAAAAAAATCTATATGAATGGGAGTTTGAACTCTTTAAAGACATCCAAACTTGAAGTTTATAAAAAAAATTCCAAGGAGTTTGGGTTTGAGAGTAACTTCTATAAGCCGCCTAATTTTTCTTTCCAACAATCATTTGATATCAGAAAAGCTTTCTTAGATAAAATTCAATTTTGTGAGGTTTTTGTAGCAATGTTTGGACTTATTTTTACCACTCAAGTTTAAGATTCACTGATGTCTATGGTGTGACCAGTAGTAGAGTATATATAAGAGTGGATAGTGATGTTGTACATTCTTATCTGATCTACATCAACTTAAATTATATCGACTTTTGTAGTTTTAGTTGTTTGTGTGAAATCATGGTTATTTGTGGATTTAAAGCTTTATATCAAGATTTTCTTATTATGAACTTTGAAGACTTGATATATAGGGAGATATTAGCTTTATCTATGACTTTTATAGCCCTTTTAATTGTGCAGAATCATAAGATTGCAATGGTAATCTTTGTCCTTTCTCAAAGAAGAAAACTCTTGGGATGATACTCGTATCATCTAATGATTCATCAGTAAAAACTTCATCCATTGCTAATAATCATGGTCTTTGTAGCCATATAAAAAAGAAGAAAAAAAAGATAAAGTATGATGAGACAACTAATGCAATTCTTACCATCAAGTCCATATGAGAGCATTTACTAGCATCATGCTAGTTTGGAGTTTGTAGTGTCAAAATGCAAATTTCTGAAGAAACTATGAGACTATTGTTTGGGGACAACACATCAAAGAAGAGTTTTTTAAAGGAAAAATACCTTAAAAATATTTTCCAAAGATGTATTCATTTGAAATACACAAGAATTTTGATTACCCTCCAAATTGTGTTGATTTATTTAATTGTACTCAGATTCGAATAATTTTCTTGGAAAAATTCAAGCCCTAGTATGGTAATTCTTGCACATATATGGAATAGATTAACACTAACAAAAACAAAGGTGATTTCCTTGCATGAGTCTTTATCACTTGTCTAAACACTCCTTTTCAAGATAACTTGTATGTCTCTATTACTTGACCTCTTTTCACGAAAGTAGTTTTGTTTGCAAGTTTTACGCAAGGACAAGACTTTCAAGTACAAATTTGATTTTTGTAACTTGCAAGAATTACCTTGTATTCAATTCAAAATAAAGTAAGAAGCCTTCAGAATTGGAACAAATGTCAAGAAGGTTGTAGATCATGCTAAATTGCTCTATAATAAATTGCATCACCATGGTATTAAATTTGCACACATAGAAGTAGAAAACTTTTTTTAAAAATGAGTTACATTTGATCATATACCGATCTATAACCATCATATGAAAATAAAACTAACTTCAATATAAAATCATCAATATGTAATAAAAAATAATTAAAATTTAAAATTTTACTTTTTATTTTTTTTTTTTTTATTAATATATATACATTTAAAATATAATTAAAAGTGACATACTTTGCTATGAAATAATAAAATTAGATTTTTTGTAAATAAATATTTTTAAATTTAAATATAATAAACATATAAAAATATTAAATTTTTTAACTTTAAAATATTTTTCATTTTTCATTTAAAAAATATGATTAAATTGAAAAAAATACTAATTTTCAAATTTTTATTATTAAATGTAATAAAAAATTTATTAAATTATTTTTTTAAATGACTAAAATTTGTTATAAACACATCATATAAAATAAAAATATAAAATGTGTTATGACCAGTTTTAAAATATCTTTGGAAGCATCAAGCACAATCAATTGATTTGATGATTGATTCATTTCTTTTGTTGGTGTAAGCCCCTAGTTCAAACTCTTTTGTTGTTGTTCCAAAAGTTTTTTTCCATGGAGATTCAAATCTCTATACACATTTCATGATATCATAAATAGGAAATTATAAATTGATAGCTCTCATTCCATAATATAACCAATGTTATTTCTTGGCTCATTCTATGATATAAGCAAAGAAGAAGTTCAGATATTATCAAAGTTTTACATGGCTCTTCATATCTTTTGGCGGAGTTCAGGATATTATCAACAGAAAATCCACTTTTTTAGGTCTGCATTGCATGTTATCACCAACCAATGCAAATAGCAATCTTGATTGAGTACTTCCAGGGTGTAAATATTACATCCATCTATAATGACATTTAATTAAAAAATTTATATATTTAAAAATAATATATAAATATTTGTTCACCAAACACATTCTTTATATTTACAAGAAACCCACACACACAAGAATCAATTGAATCTAAACTTCATTCTCTAACCATGAAATTTAATCATATTTCAGTGATTTTATCAAAATTTTAAAGACTCCAATAATAAGTCCAAAATCTGAAAATATTTAAGCATGAGTTCAATTCAATTTTTTCATGGTTTTTCATATAAAAAAGTTGATTATAATATTTCCCTTGATTCTAACTAAAGATAATCTTCCAAGAATTTCAATGTTTGAATAACTATTCTTTGCTAATAATGATATAAAAACTAAGAAATAAATGAAATTCAAATTAAAAATTAATAATTCTTTCACATAAAATTATAAAAAATCTTATTATGTTATAAAAAATAACTTACAAAAAAAACCTCCGCAAATTTTTTGAAAAAATAAATTTGAAATTAACATCATTTAACAAAAAAATAAATTTCATTTAAAGAATCAAATATTTACCATAAGTTAAATCATTTTATTGAAATAATCAAAATATGAAATAAAATTATTCGTAATAAATCATTGAAAATTATTACAAAAAAATATTTATTATTTATAAAAGTTCAAAAAATTTTATATAAGAAACTTTTATATTGTATATAAAGATATGTCATTATGATTTTTTTTTCATTTCTTAATGTGTTTATTCCAGAATTATTGGAATAAATATTTGCTAAAATCAACTTGTTCATATCAATCAAATTTCAAAAAATAAAATCAATATGATTAAATTGATGATATGAATATTTTGAAAATTTTTTGAATGAGATAAAGATCAATAAAAAATCAAAAATCATGAGATTAATGAATTCATTTTTTAACTAAAAAATTGTTGCATATTTTACCACAATTCACATCGCATTTCTATAAACAATTGGAAGATTTTAAAATTAATAACATAGATATTTGAGTTAAATTTTTTACTTTTAATTGAGATTCTATCCGATATTTTTAAATCCAAATTTTTCTAACTTTTAATTATTTGTATAATGATGAATTTAATTTAACTTGATTTGGTTTTTTATCAATAATTTTTATTTCATAAATATTTTTGAAATCAATTTTTAAATAAGAAATAAAAAAATTTTGTAAAAACAAAATATTTTTCACTTATTTTGCAATATTTTTTGATTTTCAAAAAATTATTTCAATATTTTATTCAAAAATCTTTAATTATTAAAAATATAAATTTATTTTTCATATTGAATTCAATTCAAATTTTAATTTTAAATTCATTCATTATTAATATTTGATAATTAATTTTATTTATTACTTATATTTCCACTATTGTGAAAATATTAGTAACATGATCTATCTTTCTGTATGTAATTTTTATTTTTTACTCAATATTTATTATCTTTCAAAAAAAATTATATTTTCAAAAAATTATCATACATAAAATTAATTATTTAGTTAATTTTTTTAAAAAATTTATTTATTTTCAATTTATTTATCAATTATCAAAATACTTATGTTACTTTATATTTATATCTAACATATGAAAAATAATTTAATATTTTAAAATGAAAAAAAATTCAAAATTTGTTTTGAAAATATGTTTATTTATTATTTTAATTTATTTTATAAATTAAATAATTTTTATGTTTATTTTAATTATATAGTTTTAAATATAAATTGAAGTTATTTTTTAATTATTAATATGTATTTCATTACATTAAAAAAATTTATTAACCTATATCAAACAAATCATTGAATATGATTTGTATGATATGTGTAACTCAATATAATTGATGATGAAGTTGAACATGAAATAAATATATAATTAATGAAACTAACTAGTGGTGAGGATAATTGCAAGATGAAACAATTGATTAATATGAAAAGTATTTAACATTACAGGAATTCATGTCTTCTTTAGAAACTGTGTAAAAAAAATAATTTCAAATGAAATATGGATTGGATGTAATCTAAATCAATTTTCCTCATGATCATAACATAAAAAAAATATAATTAGCTTGTACATATATGACATGTCATGACTATGGACATTGAGATGTAATATGATTATATATGTGAAAATTATGTCCGGCTAAGATGAATTTTAAATTAATGAACATCAAATATTATAAGCTTCATGAGTTTCCACCAAAATTATTTCAGAAAAAATCTAAATATTTCAAATATATGTTAATCCTACATTGAAAACTTTGAAAAAGATGTATTTTAATCTTCATATAATTTATGATTGTCAAGTGAATGTTGTTTTATCTTGCGTATATAGTTTTAATTAGCTATGGATAGTACTAATATATAACATATGAAACTTAAACATTTCACGCATACAATGTTGTGTTATCCATTTAGAAAATATATATTTTGATATAGATTAAACCTAAGAGTGCTTAACATTTTAAGTCATGTCTCAAATTAATATGCATATGTTGCAAAAATCATCATAATTTACACATTCATGAATATGAACAACTATTAACAAATGTATCTCAATAATCAATATTATTAAATTACATTAATTTACAAACTGATGTTTTCTCTTGCATGATTTGATTGAATTTTCATAAATTTAGAATCTTAATAATATAAAAAATATTTAATTTTTTGATACATGAATAAAAATATAAATTAAGTTTTTAATCCAAATTGAATATAAATTCACAGATTATTTACATTTTAGTTAGAAGAATTAAAATAATTTATGTTATACTTCATTTAGATTAAAATTATTATCAAAAGATTATCCATCACATATTAAAAAGTTGAATTATTTTAATAATAAAAATAATATATGATCATTTTGAAAATGTTTTTTACAAACAGAATTCAAATTATATTGAAAATTCATTAAAAACTACATAATATAAAAAAAATAAAGTTTCTTTTCAAGGTCCAAGAAAGAGTCAATAGTCAAAAATTAAATTAGATAATGGTTTAGGTATGCATATAATATGAACCATAATGAATGGATCATAAGATTTATAGTTGACATCTTTTGTAGTCTATAGATGTTATTTTAATATTGAGTATACATGGTGTTAATAACATCATAGTAAATTTTATTGTATGTTATGGAAAAATCAAATTTATGCAATTCAAAATTAATTTGTTTTTAATTTTAGCTCTATAAACCTAAAGATAATTTTATTTTATATTTGGAATGAATTATTCATAAATTTTTACATGAAAGAATTAAATATATATTATCCATGAGGATGAAGATAATAAATATTACACATAAAAATGATTATTATAAGACCAATCATTTTTAATTCTTGATTCAACAAACAAAATATTTATTTTTATTTTCAATGTAAAATTATACAACTTTTTGTTATTTGAACTTGAGAATTAAAATGAACTATGGACATCCACTTTTATATGTTCGTGAAAAAATACTAAAAATTACTTTACTGCATGATACAAAATATCATTATCTTTTAATTATTATATATATCATTTTAATTTATTGTATAAATTAATTTAAAATTTATATTACTCTACAATGTTATCCATAATAAATCAATCATTAAATGATGCTTATTGGATAGTCTTGTAATTTATACCATGTTTGACCTAGATAAGAAACTATGACATTGGTCACGTGTGATGCTATTGTGAACATTACACAGTTAGGTATCTTCGTTTCGTGACTTGATCGCGTTCCATTCTGTTGTTATTTTACTGACATTTGGCTTTTCGTCGTTAACTCCCACTCAAATCAACTCAACAAGACCGGTGCCTATTTCAACAGTACTTGCCTAGGAATCTTCCAACTCTTGATTCATCCACGATCTTAAATTTTACAAGTAAATGTTTACACTATCTCAATGCCTCATTCACTACGGAGACGGAAACAACGAGTTTCCCTTCAGTCCATTCCATGATATATACTAGCTCGAGTGCGTCATCCTACCGTCTATTCCCATGACAACACTAATTTTGTCTTGTGGGGATCGAATCACCGAAGTTAATAAAAATGGGCACTAAAAATCAATAAAACACTGGTTCTTCAAGTGGTGATCAAACCATTCACTCGAATGTCACTGCTCAGACAGAACCTAACTTTGAAACTGAGGAACACTACAAGGTCAAATGGTTTTTATCCAAGTGGACTACAAATCTAATAAAAAAAACTGCATCCCCGCGAAAACCGATACCCCACACTACTGTAGAGTATATTCTTATCTATACGCCAGACGCTGTGTGCTGGATGAAATTCGGCCACTTTAGTTCCATCTCAAGCACCACACTTCTCTGGTCACGGATTACAACCTCGACATGGAGGTGGAAAACTATGAGAAAAGCTCTCTGCTTTCATTGTTGCCTTGATGGATCGGTTATCGTGACATCGGCCAACTGAGGAGACATCCACGTAAATAAAGCAATGAAGCTCTCCCTCAGACCTGGTAGCTAAAGCCTTAAACAGACGCCACCACAATCCTATGTGTTGGGAGAGAAACGATCAAGGGCATGAACCCAGGGTCTGCAAAACAAAGCCAAAAGTTACATTTCGTCACGGGCAACATTTGCAAGGTTTGCACTTGACAAAAATGAACTGATATAGAATTGCCACTACCATTCCTACGAGCAATGTATAAAACACGTTATTCTGTGTTGTAAATCATAGAAGAACTTCGTACGTACACAGTTCAGCTGTATCATAGATGAAATCGTAGATATCGTAGTAATGTATATAGTATAACCGCCGCTTGCGATCGTCATCCTCCAATGTACAGCTACCAAACACACGTAATGGAATCGATATTCGATGGTAATTATGTAGCAATCGTAACACCGTGTATAATGAAAACACAATTTCCTCCAGACGTATTACCACTCTTTAAGTTCTAAATATTTTTCCCACCTTTCTTGCAAGAGAGGGGGTTGTATATATTGATTTGCTGATACTACCTACATTCCTGGGCTACATCAACTCTTATAGGAAACTGATTTTGAATACATTATACGCACACTCAATTCCGCATAGTGTTCCAAAAAAACCTGTAGTGCTCGTCTTTAAACACTCGCCGCTTGGGCCACTTGGCTCGGAGTGTACAAGCACTATAAGCTTCAGGATTCTTGCAGCCACGGGTTCTTTGCGTATTAAATATGCCACGTCTTCACTTCATTTCATGTATGAAGATGCAGAATGGACATAGATGCAAGTCCACATTAATATAAACGGAAGATATGTTAGACAGACATAGAATAGGTTTAATTTCGCAGAGTGGGCCTCTTCTAACAAACTCTTCTACTGTAGACCTCTGCCTTCTTGCAGTGACACCTAGGATACTCTGTTTGCTGAAAATGTAACAGAACAAACGAAGTGACACATTAAAAGCTCAAGGTCTGGCCAATTATATAAATTACCAGGTCGACCTTACAAATTGGATGGAATGGATGAATTGCCTCATGCGGTAACTCTCACCTCCCGTGCAGGCTCTCACAAACTTACCCGACATTTCCACGACTGATCCGCTTATTCGCAAATCAAACTTTCCACAGCAAGCCAACTATCTATGATCTACAGCTCTGCATGGGTAAGCCACGATGCTAACAGGACAAATTGCAACCTATGATGGCACCTTCCTCTCAAGAACTCAAATTCAAGCGAAAATGGGACTCATAATTTTTAAACAATTGTTGCGAGGACTCTACAGAACGTTCCGACAAAGACATTGAATGGGCGAATTTCCTACATGAAGGGTAAAAATACTACAAGGCATCATCGCAAAGCTCAGCTAGCGTTATTGTATCGTGATGGTGAGCTAATTAGGATTCTCAGTTTGCCGTTTGAGTGCCAAAGGGATGAAGGGGAAGTAACTAGATCAAAAGGAAGCAACTAACTAAGTCGCCTCTATACTATGAATGTTCTTACCCATTGGAGAGAGACAGTACATGGTGGGTGTTTTCTGTTCCTCCCCGTTGGAACCTTGCAAGGCCTAGGCATGTGGGCTGACTTCACAAATGATCAACATGGAATGCTGATGCCCTCAAAAAAATTACTTGTAAAAGAAGGGCCAGCGGAGGAGAAACAGAATGAGACTAAGGTAATCAGCTAGCAAAGATACAATCGAAAAACTGCCACTCTATGAACAGAACTAGGTCTTGTTCAGCCAGTCCTCTAGGCAGGTGGGAAGTATTTGTGGAGCATGTACGGAAGCTTGTAGAACTCTTCGTTTCGTGAGTCCTTGGAGAAATCGTGAAACCTCTCAAACCAGTGCATGCCCCGATCCTTGAGGCTGATCTGCTTGGATCTCATCGTGTTGTCCAGTAAAGCCGCAATCAGTAAAGCCACCACGGCATTCGAGGAGAAGAACACATTGATAATGTCGTTGAACTGCAGGCAAACGAGGGCTTTGCGAGTTAGAATATGTTTCATTGCGTCACTGGCCTTAATCTTAACTACTTCAAACCTCAGATGATGCATTAGGATACATACCCAGCGTGCATTGGTGTGTACTGGTCCATATCCTGCGGCTTGTCTGTACTGATAGAAGTAGAATGGCACCGACAGTCCCATGTACAAGGCGAAGCCAACGATGAAGAGATTTCGCGTTTTGTTTAAGTTGACGAAGTGCAGAGAAGAGATACCGACGGCAGCTGTATACAGGAGTTTCACGCGTTAAGGTCACTCCCAATAATGACAAGGATGAACGAGTCTTGAAGTCAGGAAGTTTTATAATTTTCCATGAATGGTAGACATATCATGATACGAACAGTATACACTGGTACTCACCAACAATGCCGAAGAGAATGGTGAAGAATCCCGCAAACAGGGAAATTGGAATGGACGCGAACAGGCCTCCAAACTTGCCTGGACATAACAAAGAAATCATGTGACATGTTTCTCCCTTCCGTCTTTCACGCCTCAAACTGGAGACATTCTGACGATATTGTGATTCTCTACGACAATTGAGCAAAGAAGGCTCCAGAGTTAGCTTACCAAATAAGCTGAAGGCAGTCATCCACGCTGCTGATATTTGAATCACACGTCGACTTCCTACTCTTGTAATCCCGATAAGTCCAATGTTCTCACTGAAACAGTAGAGAATAAGAATTTAGAGAAGTAATCAACAGTCATACACAAATTTCATGTTTTTCGCTAAGCCAGAGAAACTTTTTAGAAAGAAGTGGATCCAAGAGCACAGAACAGGGTCGTTCAGCTGATGGCCGGAATTGTGCTCTTACGGTGAAACTGTCGCTCCCGCCGCTGTGCCGAAAATACCGCTTAGTAGAATCGCAATACCCTGAAGAATAGTATGGAGAGTTAAATACTTCGTTAAACCTCTTCAACCTCCAGAATAGGTGAACAAAAACGGAAGTATTTATCAATAGACGTAAAAAGCTCAAGATCGTGACCTACGAAGGTGAGGAGCGACGCCCACATCTACGGCGCGTAAAGTTAATACAACGAAGAACGAGAGACAGTTGTGTGTTAGACACTTACCCCCCATCCGATTCCGCGCGAGATAACGTAAGGGGGCGGGGGCGTAGCTCCAGACAAGCGATACGCGGCGAAGAATCCTGCAGTTGACTGCAAAGTGTGCGAAATACCCCGATCAGGACTAGGCGTCTTCAAAGAAATAAGCTGAGGACCCCACATAGGAACTGACCTACGAAAGCATCGTCTTGTGACCCGTCTATTCCAAATGAGACAACTATAATCAGTCGGCAAACAACCATGGGAGAAAATCAACAGGTCCTTTTACAATTCCGGAAATATTGTGAATTAAATTATACCTCAACAGTAGACGCAAAGACGGCGGACATGATGCCGAAAGCGTGACCGGCATCGAATGTAGGTGCACCCCATTCAAGTGGATAAGAAAATCTGATCCTGAAATATTATCCACAGTCAATATATTACAGCTCAATGACAAGATCAGAGTGGTTCGGAACCTACTCATCAGTCTTTGGTACTGAGGATTGAATTGTGACAGATATCATCATCTATCCCATGGGTGTCGATTCTCGTGGCACAACAGAGACTTACCATGGAGCACTAGCAATAATGTTTGCTCTGTCAGTACGACAGTTTCTTTGACCACCCACGCTGGCGCTGTCGTAAGCTCCGCTGACAGTGAGGATGTAAGCGTAACCCCAAACTATGACTAGCGTAATCAGCACAGGGAACAATTCGAACACATGGAAGTGCTTCTTCACTTTGACTCGAACATGCCACAGGTATTGTGAAAAGACCAGCGCAAGAATGATGGTGGGAATACCGATCTCCACACACTTTCCGACCTAAATGTACCAATCCAAGACAGTCGATACACCGTTGTCAGTAATTCACAAGGCAACGCAAGTAAAACCTGCACTGAAACCACTGTGAAAAAGACGTTCGATCGTACAGACCCGCTCAGAAAATGGACTTCGAAAGTGATAAGACATCTATACCTGTGGAAAACCATATTCGTAGAGCCCGAGAGCGGTCATCGCAATTGTGGGGGCTATGGCGATAGGACTCAGAAACCTGCATCGTCGATGTTCACAGCAAGTGAGACATGATATGCAATGGCGGAATTCTTACAGCTGTGATGGGCATGTCGATAGCAAGTCAAGGACGCAGAAGCCTTTAGACATGCGCTCAAAGCAAGCAAGCATAACATACCGCGTGAAGATTCCCCACAAACCGCTGAATCCAAGGATAATCTGGAGACTTGATCCAGCAATTAGGGCTCCTTGGATTGCACGCATGGTGTGCTCGAATCTCTGCACATAATACCATCAATCAAGTTCAATCAGATACCACCACCGCATCCGCATTCAGTCCGCCAGCCCGCGGTTATCCACAAGACAGCTTGGTCTCGCCAGAAAGAGCCGCTTAGAACCAAGGCCAAATCTGATGTAACAAAAGGACCCTCTCTGTACTCGGGAATGAGTACCATGACTGCTGATCTAGACGGAACATGCTTGGAGTGAAGACGGGAGAGAAGAGCAAACAAAAGGTTCATATCCAAAACATTCTATAATTTTCACTGAGAAATATGAAAGAGAAGGAACAGTAAGACTAGAGCTTCAGCAACGGCAACGCAGGGCGTAGACTGAGATGGGGTTCCTAAGCAATCGTTAATGTCGGCGGAAGAACGAAGCTATCACTGTTTAGGAGAATGAAGTGTAGAAAAACACTCGGTTGGGTAATATAAAACTATGCACAATTTTCTTGTGCAGTTAAATGGAGCTCGTTCAGGAATTAATATCTATCACAGATCAAACATGTGAATGCAATAGGTTCTTGATTTCATTTAAGGAAGTAGATATAAACGTGCAAATGTCGCGCGGTAGGCTACAGTAATAACAGACCAGTCAACAAACGAGAACACCAGAAACTTACTTCATGATCATCGTTGATGCGTTGCAGACGAGGAGTGTTGATGATGGTCAAAATTGGCACGATGTAGGAGAAAGACACTCCGATGACGACAGGAAGTCGACTCCCCACCGTCGTTTGTAGAAATGTATTCAATCCCGATACGAAAAGAATCGTTTGGATAACCCTTGCTTTGTCGCCCTGAGAAAATGGAGTTTACGATGATGTTGAGAAGGCACACTAGAAACCAAGATATACAAATAAAGGCCCTATCGGTAACAAAGGAAGATGCAGAGGCACCGTACTACGAGTTGGGGGTACAGAGTGAAAGAGAGCACTCACGTCATTTCCACCCATCAGCGGAACAATCAGGTTGGTGAATAGCACAATCGTGCCAAGGTTGATGATGTAATGCTGGAAACCGAGTATAATAGCTTCCGCTGCACGGGTTGAAAAGGAATGGGATCAGAAGGAGACAAAACAGAACAATACAGAGCTGCTAGACTGCAGAACATTCACTCACCTACAATTTTCTAGAAACATAATTACACACAACAGCGACCTTAAGTGGACACCCAAGGTGTATCTTGAAATTACCGACGGCAGCCAAATGCAAGACCCGGTCCTCACAAGCTCTTGGCTTGGAAAGGACACACTCGTGATGAGTATACGCAGGACTCGTGAATGAAGTCACGACAATGTGAAGATAGCGGCCTACATGATTCCTTTCGAATGCCCTGGCCAATGAGGGCTACACTATATCGTGCATTTTCATTCTACGTCCATCACATAATGACACTTCTACAAGACAGGATGGTGGCGGAAGTGCAAATGAAGCAGAACAGGACTAACTCTAAAACTACAGACGGAACTTAGGGTCGAGACTTAAGACTTGCCTGTAAGTACCGCATTTAACAACGGCGGACGAAAATTAACTTCAGTAGGATAATAAGAAATCGATCATAATATCTAGCGTACAAAAGTGCAAATGACAGTCCCGCCGACAAGACCAAGCTTGCAAAAGCAGCTCATGATCTGCCCTGCCTTCCGGCGCACACGAAGGCGCGTCAAGACGATCAGCTCCACCAGAACTCACAAGCTCACTCAGTCAAATGCTAAACCTGAAACATCAGCAGCCGCACTCATTCAACTGAGAGAAAGACGTACGCCAGATAGGATTGTCGTGAATGCAGTAGCGCAGCCCGGGCATCTGTTCCATAATATCATGGTGCAAGGGTGCTGGTGGCTCCTGCTTCGGTGCAGGCGCTGCGCTCGTGGGCACTGGCTGCGCCATCCCTGCTTGCTTCTTCGATCACAGTCCCCGCACGCTACTTCCTCCTCGCGACTTCGCGTTTGTGGTCCTTCTCTTGTCGAAGGATCAGATCAATCAATCCGGCGCCGACTCCGATCCTCTCTCTCTCTCTCTGGCTCCAGAGTTTCAATATACCGACGAGTCCAACTGCTAATCTGAGGGAGAGCTGACAGGCAATGTAATGCAATGGAGCGGCTCGAGACCTCTCAATCTCTCCCGCGCCTCCTGGGAACAATCACATGACGAGGCGACGCTAACGAATGCAATGTAGAGAGGGGAAGCGAGGAGGGAGGAGGAGGAGGACGGAGAAGGAAGAAGAAGGGAAGGGAAAGAATAGGAGGCGGAAGCCGAGAGCAGGTGGAGTGATGAGCGTCGTCGACTCGTCACTCATTCACACACTTCGCAGTCCAGTCCGTGAGAGACCTTCAAAAGCACTTCCCTTTGCAGAGAAAGCGTCAGATCGGGGAAACGTTCGCGTCTAATAATACGTAAATATTCCCCCAATAGGGCCTCTAAACGACAACGTTAATAGTAATCCACTGTCCGTCTGTGTGCCGGAAGGAGCCATCGGCAGCCTTGGCTGTTCTCCCCACGTCCCTTGGCCCGAACCTGTCCTTCCCGCGCCTCCCCTGCCCTCCCCTCTCTCAACTCGACGCCGCGCCTGGCCCCGCTCCGCTGCCCTGTCGTCACCGAGCTCTTCTGCTAACGGGTATTTCCGCGGTCTATTCCTGACCGCGTTCCTTAACGGGCATGGCCAGTCCAGCGTCGCTGGCTGCGTCCAGTCAGTCCCGCCTCGCCTCGCCTCGCCTTTCGTTTGCCCTCTATTCATTCCGTACTTACTGGCAAGCAACCCGTGCGCAAGAACACCTTTATTTACGGGGTACATGGGTTCAAATTTTTAGGATATAGGACATATTTCCCATGCTATAGTGGCCTAGTTTGCCCCATGTTACCGGTTTGGTTTCATCCATGTACAACTTGATGGGGTCTTCCGGTTTGGTTTCATCCATGTACAACTTGATGGGGTCTTCCCATTTTTTGGTTATTTCACTGTCCCCTTTTAGATTACCGTTCAAATTTTTCCAAATAGTAACTAGATTGGTCTCCTCTATTTATGGATATAACTTCGCCAACATGTTTTCAGAAGCCCTATGTATTCAAAATGTTGTGAATAGTAAATAGGTACAGCCCTCATCTGCAGGTGACCGCGCTGGTGAAAACGAAATTTTCTTCAAAAGACAAAGGGAAAAATGAGTAGTGTGTACATCAACCCGAGTGACGGGAAAAACAAAAAATGACGCACTTTTCGAGTTATCATCTTCTTACAAGGCATCTGAATGGGAGGAGATCCTAGCGGTCAATAAAGTGATCAATTATATACATATATGCGTTTTGTTGCAGCATTGTTTTTCGGCATGAATATATGACGGAAAGCTAAAGGGGAAAGTGATTGATTGGACGAAGTAAGGAAGGACGGAGGCAGCACATGCAAAGGATGTTCTTGTATTGAGTGCACCATCAGAGGCGGGGAATACTATTCGCGGCATGTTCTTGTAAGGAGTTATGACTTGCCAATCAGCCTATGGCTCCATGGCCACGTTCTTGTAGAATAATGCTTCATGCAATTGAATGTTTCTGGGTCATAATGATTTTGGTTCCTTTCGACGGAGGATCGTTTGACTTCTAAAAATGACGTAATTTCGATGAGATAGAAAAAACTTATCCTCTCTTTTCTTCTCTTCGCTTCATAGACAGCAATCTTGGCTTCATATGTCCACCGTCAGTAACGGATAAGCCGTCCTGCTAACAGAGAAAACGTCTAAGGGTCGGGGAGGAATTTGCACGGTCAGATGGAATTGCATGCCCTCCGTTTCTTTGGTAGTACATGAAACGGACGTTTGATTTGTGTGTCCTTGCTAAGTCCGAGTCTCTTCCTCTTCGCTGGAATCTTCTACAAAGGAATGATCTCCTCGCTTGACATTTCAAAAGACGGAATAACTTTTGATATCACTTGTTCATATAGAAGTTCTACTGAGTTTGACATGCGCAGCAGCTGTTCACAAAAATCTCCACATTATTCGTAAATTTAATTTGCAACAAGATGTAGTAAGTTCTTAACCTCCTCAAGAATTCTGCGTTTATGCCCCAAAATATGGTCATATGTTGTTAGCTTGCACCAATCCCAATATTTTGTTATATAAATGTTCCCGTTTGGTTACACTAACCGAACAGACAAAGAACCACTATGTATGAAAAGTTGTGGCCTTTGCTTCGATTACAACAAACATCAGTTGCAAGGATAGATATTTCAGGCCAGCTTCGACCTATTTATTGAAAATTAAATATCATAACTGGTTAAATCGAACCTCCAGACAAAGGTTATCGTTTTCCGGCAATTTCCACCTCTCTATACATGTTTTGGCATGCTATTTTATTAAACCATGCCTTGAATGAATGGGGTCTTTGGACAGCTTCCACATATTTATCTATATACACATTATTTTCGGTAAGCTTATACCTACCTACGAAACACTTAGTATCTTAATTGGGTTTTTTTTTAAGGTTATCAGAGGCATTGCTCTGTTTTTAAACTGAAACCCTTGTAATGAGTTTTTCTCTCCATACATTTGGCTACAAGGGTTATTGGGGTTTAACCCTCCAATTTCCCCTTGCTTATTGTGAGTAAACATGTATCTTAATTGGTTACACCAGACCTCCAGGCAAAGGATATAATTCTCCGGAAAGTTCCTCCTGTCTCATGTTTTGGCCTGTTCATTTAAACCAGACCACATTACAAGTATGTTGAAGCTGCCAGTATAAATTTTTGCATTATTATATGCTTTGCGCCAAGCTTATGAAGGATTGTGAGGTTGGCCAAAAAAATTGTATACTTATAGGTGTGAAACGTGTTGACAACAAAAGGCAAAAGTGTATGTGTAGGATTCTTAGCAAACAAGATAAAATTTGCATTCCTGGGACAAGCAAGAGACGAGGAAAGAGTTTAAAGACCTTGACCCTGAACATAATACCACACAATGGAGTAGAGCAAACTGCAAGGTCTATCTGCTGTATGGAGGCTTGGTTGTATTCGATTCAACTTAAAAGTCTACTTCCCTAACTCTATGGATGACAACTACTAGACTACCTTGTTTTGTCCATAATCCTGTAAAACCACTTGTTGATCACATTAGGTGAACGAGGGTTACGTCATAGATATATTCATCCCCACATGAGTGTCATCCAATAAAAGACAGACACGTTCATGATCCCTTCACACTCCGTAAAATCTCACCCTCCAATGTGGCCAAAGTAGGAGATTGTCGAACAGCAAATATACTGGAAGAATAGAACTTGTCATGTTGGCCATATCTCAGGATCTGCAAATGCTTGTACATGGACAAAAGATGTTAACATGTGAAAAAGCTGAGGGCAAAAGAAGCCTGTACACTGAATTTGCAAACTTGTCAGTTGAAACTTCACATTAAGAGTTTTAGATTGGGCACTCGGAAAGCGTTGAGTTCAGTGAAATCTAGTAAAGTTTTGCCAGCCAACTTTACAATTCGTACAAGGCAAATGGTACACAGTAGTGGCCTGAATGTTACGTGGTCAGCTGAGGTAAAGTAAAGTACTTCACCGGCTCAAAGTAACTGACTTCAAAGTAAGTCGAATAGGAGCTGGGCTACTTATTCTCTGCATCAATAAAGCCAAAAAGGGGTCCTGTTTGTGTCCGTTAGAGTACTGTGAACTTATTTGTATCCAGAATCCAGATTCTTTTCTATTCTATTCTTCTTCCATAAATAAAAAATACTCGCACGCCAGCATTTGCCAACTAACCAAGTTTCAAATTTTCATTCCGTTGTTGAGAATACGAATTCAAAGACTAAGCTCTGCTGGTGTCTGGCTGCTCCATGTATATTCTTACACTATTCTCAGTTCTTACGACAGACATTTTTGACAGCTCTGCTGCGCAAGACCTTTGGGCGAAGGACGGGTTAACGACTAAGTTCAGCAACCCCTGCCATGTGGATCATGACGTACAGTTATCCTTCTGATGCAAGCCACATACCTAACGGAGTCAGTATCCAGTTAATTCAGTATGGTATATGAACGTGAACTGAAGTTCAAGCCAGAACAACGACTGTACTATAACTACAAGATCTAAATAGTCGGTGTGTGGAGATACGCCATAAACCCTAAGATTACTGTCCTAAGAGAGCCTGTTCGATTTGATGGGGTCTTCCCATCCCTTTTGTTATTTTACTGTGTCTCTTTACTAAGTTAGAAACATTACCTCTATTTGGTATCATTGCACGAAGAATAATTACACTATACAGTAGCCAATTTCATTTCCTACTTTGAGGTATGTATTTTTTAAGCACGAGTATGTTCCAAAAAATTTGGTGCACGTTGGAAAACTAAGGAATTGACGGGGTCAGTCTTTCTGATCAGCCTTTATGTGACTCGGGAACCGTTAATGACATCCATTATGATACATAGAGGCAGTTGTGTGCAATGGGGATTAAGATAATAAAAATAGTCTTGCATTTATGGTTCATTCGAAACCTTTTAAGCAGTCTGTAATAGTTTACTGTACTCCCTAAACTACTCTATTCAACTTACCATACGAGTATCTTGCAACAAGGTTCAAACTTCAACGCAGTTAATAGAAGGCTCATCACGCGGAAGTAGTCGTCGGCAGCAGAAGCGAGGCAGGGTGAAGACGCAAGGTCTGGATCAAGGAAACCGTGGAAGTCCCATGAGATCGGTATCCACTCCAAATCAGTTAACCTAGATTCTAATAAGACAGGAGTCGAAGCCAGGGCAGAGAGGGGCAGGGCAGTCGAGGGCGGGGACCGTCCGTGCGGTGGTTCGTGAGTGGGAGGGGTGGAATGACCCATCTGTCTGTCTTGCTGTCCGCTTATCGGGGGGAGAGTGGGCGCAGCAGAAGGCAGTACAGCTTTTGAGTGGAGGCGGTGGTAGGAGGTATCAATCGCTCTCGAGTTTAATAAATTGCAATTAGTTCAAATTCGACTGAACGACCCGATCATGTGGAATCGTTGTGGATGCTTCTTTGCGTTCACCCCCACTTTCCTTTCCAAATTTATTCACACGGTCCTCTATAGTACAATACCAGTCATATCAATCAATCAAGAACGAACCGCCCCTTCCTCGCTGGCTACTGGCTGGCTCGACGGATGGATGAAGCCCTTACACTTCTGTCCTTCCTTGACTGTTTAAAGCTGTCCATGTTACTTCTGTTGACACAACGGAAACCTTTACCTTCATTCTCAAACATCCTCTACAGTGGCACGGCAAAATGTCGGTCGGCCGACAAACGTCCTTTGATGGATGGATAAAGCCCATGGGTCTTCCCATCCTTTTTGCTATATTACTTGGTGTATAAAAGATGAGAAAGACTACCAGTTGCTGAGCTCTATTTCTTCCTGTCCAAGTTTTCACCACGTTTTCTTCGCCCTTTTACGGTCCTCTATGAAAATGGAAGAAATATTTTTCGTTTAGAGATTCCTTAGTGCTCCTTAAATTTTTTCCCGTGTCTGGCCCTGGGATGTATAAACGTAAGTTCCAAGATATCCTTCAGCTTCCTACCTCCCTCCATGTTGAGCTCGATAAACTGCTTTTTCCAGTTTCATGCATAGAATTGTTTCACTTCAGATGGAGCTGCCAGACTTGTCATCAGCACATTGAACGGGGGTGTCGTTGATTTCTTGCTTCCCATGCTAATCAGCTGAACTAACACGCTTTTATTACCAACCCTCACCACGTCTCAATGCGTCCTGGACTTGACAACCCCGAGTCAGAAGAGTCAAGCACATTCCCCCAAAAAGAAAAGATGATTATCTGCTGCTTAAGTGTCATGATATAGTGAAACTGCAGTATTTCTTTGCTCTTTTACTCCTTGCATGAAAAAACCAGCCATATTTTCTCATGGAACTTTTGGGTACAAAGTAAAATAACAAAAACCATGTGAAGACCCCGTCAAGTCTACATGGATGAAACCAAATGGTAACATGTGCATTGGTCCCCATAGCATATATTTTGCAACTAAGATATCATAACTATCTATATCAAATGGTATATATACAATATAAGTATCCTAAGAAACATCATCTAACACGATTAAATTTTTATAGATTGCACTAACTAATGCTCTTTGTGCATAAGTTAGAGTCTATACGATAAGACTCTCACGGAACATATCAAAATGAGTGTTCATAATTTTAAATAAATTCAAATCTAAAATAATAAAAAATTGAACTATGGGTACCACTTTATTTAATGATCTTGCTCCACTCTAATGATATAATCAACCACTAAAAACTACCTCCCGTATAGAACCGAATTTCTAATTACCATGTCAATCCATATTGAAGAGGGGACTTGTTTGGTCCCAAAAGTGGACGGATTCGCTCGACAGTCGTACTTCAGTCAACAGACGAGAACCAATACGTTAGGTCGGAAACAAGTTGTGTGTTATCCCCTACAGGACCCCAACAGAAACAGCCATACGAGGCAGTCAACTTGTCATCATCATGTTCCTCATAAATGGCGACGGAAAACATTCACAACAAGATAAGAGATATCCTCCCACTCTGGGTACTCACTCACTCACAGTACAAGAACGATTCCAGCCACATGAACACATTACTCGAGTGTTTGGGAGATTGCCCTATGTATGGACCGGTAACCGGCTGAGTTCCACCTCCCATGTCTGTTTCCATGATACTTCTGCGGATAAGCGAGCATACGCGAAGCGATTACGAATCGGTCCAATCCTACTCCCACTCGCAATCTTTATACCTGTTCCGAAGTACTACAACAGCCATAACAATCAATCGAGTACAGTTACTTCAGGACAGTCCAGTGACTCCAGTCTAATGGTGATCCTGCCCTCGCTTCTATCAGTCCTGAGATCGTTCTTGTTCACGTACTTTAGACGTGATGGACAGAAAGAAAAGGACGTACTGTAGAGTCAGCTATGGGGCACTGCAGACATTCAAAAGACAGGCGAGGATTTGGCATTGTATTCTTCGATAATGCAGGACTTTCGTTTCTCCAGCTGGCTGGCATGACAACAATGTGTGGGGTGAAAACTTGAAGGAGGGTTTTTGGTCACAAGCGCAGGAAGATATAGATTCAAGGTGATATATGCTTTTGGTTGCTTCATCATTTTACATTTGTTACGAAGCCCCACTTTTGGTGGAACAAACGTCGCTTTCCGCTGATTGGAATCTCCTTTTCCTTCAACAAAAAAAATTGCAGATGGTTGGATTCGGTTTTATTTACATCAGAAAATTGCTGCATGGAATCACTTTCTCTACCAACAAACAACATTTGCCTCTATGTGTGTCAAAGAGTTTGTTATTTACACAACGAAAAGGCTAATGGAATCACTTCTCCTTGGACATTGACTTCACTTGCGTGCTCTGATTTCTAAACTCTTCACTTTACCTAGAAATTGCTCGTTATGATCACTTTTGCTAACGCCCAGCATCACTTGATTATGCTTGTCTCGGAACAAATTTTCGCATATCCTATGTAAAATTGTTTGCCTCTCAAATGACGACACCTTTTGAAGAGACACATAAATGGGCCAGTACTTATGTTGACCAACGGACCATGTACAAGGACGCCCGCCCAAACATCTAAATCAAAGCTTTAAAGAAAGTATACTGTACCGCAACCACCAAACTACACCTTCTTCATCAACTGCACTAAAGCCTGTGGTGCATTCGCGGACAAAGGATTACTCCCTATTGGAACTATAGTCAACCATTTCCTTTCTGAGTAGGAAAGAATGAATTTCATTACGCTTTGAATATTACGACGAGAATACGATACTGCAAGCTTGGATACAGTACATTACAGTACAGGTGTAGCTGTGCCCATTACGCCGCGCTGGCGACCTATGCGTACACCTCACCTCAACCCCAGATGCAGCTGCTCATCTCTTTTCAGCAGTAACTGCTGTGATATAGTCCGGTGTAAAAGCGGTACAGAACGGTAGGCAGTCTATTGTTTTCTGATCAGGCTCCATGGTAACGCTCTGCGTTCTCTCTCACTCTATTTGGAGGAGATGACTCTACCAGTGGTGACTGCTCCAAAGACTGGGGAAGGTACGGTCAAGTTAACTAGGGTTAGAAGGAATTCAAGTTATTCCGCGTATTACTTTCCCGCAGGTCATCTCGAGATGCCTCCGTTATTTCAACCATGGGTTGTCCACACATACTTTGCTGCAAGTTTTCTACTTTCACGGCCACTCATAATAATGTTATAATCTTTACCTGTACGGATCTCCTCATTTTCTTCTGTTTCTGGCAAGACAGGCCAGGGTGGGGCAGGGCAGGGCAGAGGAACTAGGGCATCGGGCAATATTTTAAGTCCTCAACCGCGCGTTTACTCAATTGCGAAAGCTCTGTGTAGGAATAGAATATTGTTTTTGTTGTCGTATAATCTTTTTCGTTGAAAGGCAATGTTGATATGCGGCAGGCAAGTACGTATCTGCAAGCAGTCTGTATAAATGACATTCATACTGTATAACGATCAGATCCGGCCGTTGTTCCTAAACCTGCAATGTGGATCCATTGTCAACCCACGTAATTCAAAGTCAACTATTGTCCGTCCGGAATCCCTGTAAACTAACAGAGCGTTCTGCCGTTTCGAAACCGGGTGACGGGAATGCTGGAATGGGATGGAGTCCGATGGACTGGACCGGCGAGCAACAACCACACCATACCACGTATAGCTAGGAGCGGACCGGCGCATGGGGACGCAACCAGATTGGCGCAGGAAATTCTAGCATGACTTCCCCCACGCATGCATGACTCATCATCACCATACATCAATGAACCTTTCTAGCATGGCCACGTGTTCTCGCCCTGCCATCCATGTCTATTGACTTTGAAATGTGAAGATCAAAATAATATAGGAAACTTTGCTGGCAATCTTCTCTATTTAAAGTAGATTGTCTTTTGTCCAGCCACTTCTCTACGCAACACGTGGGTACATTACTCCCAAATTATTCATTCTCGAATACGTATAATTAGCCCTATCATTGAATGATTTCACCACAATGATTCCTCAACAATGTAAAAAGAAAGAGACACAGTAAAATAACAAATGGGATGGGAAGACCCCCTCAACAATGTATACATGCGACCATGTATCTTTCTAACGTATCAACTATTGTAGTCGTTTTAGTCGTATTTTAACTGTAAACTTAAAAAACAAATTGGTTATTTTTAATTTCAACACCACAACAATAATGAACCACGTTACTATTGTTCTAAAACCCTCGTAGAATAAACTGAGTTTGTCCTGAAAAAAGTAACAACAGTGTTAGATATCTACTATGCTCTAAGGTGTTGATTGGGAAACTGGTATTGATTGAATATGTCAACTTACTTACCACTGGGCTGTTCCATTCTAAGATCAACAGATAGTAGATCGAAGCCATATTAAATCTCGTTTTTTTAAATAAAATCTTCTCCTTTTCAGAAAGGAGGGGATATTTTATTCTTTCGGAAGAAGACAGCAAGCATATTAAGCTTTGACCATACGCAGCACTGAGTTCCTCACGTTCTCATTTTTGGTTGGATCTTATTTTCCCCTTTGTAAAAAAGGAGCATCATCTTTCTTCCTTTCTTACCACGCTCCATTCCCGAGGACAGCAAGGAACGAGAAAGAGAAAATAACAACTCCTGCATTCACAAACTAATTGGGACATGGGAAAAAATCATGTAACAACTTTTGAGCATTGTCCTTTACTTTACCACAAGTCCACATCCATGCAACTTCTCAGACTATAACTAAGAACCCTAGGATTGTGTCCACTAAAGTAAGTCCACAAAGAAACCTAACGGGGAATCCAAACTTCTTACAAATGCGACGGCACTTTCTTACAAGTTCCATTAAAGGCCACTTTTTCAGCTATCGTGACGGTTGTAGGTCGGATACTGAACTGAGGCTTCATAAAGAAAGTCTGGTGTAAGATAGTGGTTAGAAATATCGGTGGTGGTTTTGATATCCACAAGACTAAACTGGGAGTGAGAAGATGACTAGCATCTGTATACGGGATAATGCGAACTTTTTCGAGTTTAGCACCGCAACATGTGTTTTTCATATATACGTATATGCATGAGAGCGAACATTGAATGATATAAAGAGAAATATCTTTGCTTTTTGGAGTAAGACTTGAAGTTGGGCATTCATAATGGATTAAAATGTACTCTCATGCATGAATTGCTTTTTCTTTGGGAGAAAAGGGAACCTATCAAGTTCACATCTCCTATAAGGTTGCATGATTTTCTATCCTCATTGTAAGTCAGTCAAATATCAACAATCAGTTCAACCTTTTTGAAAGACTTCTTCACGATTTTTCAATTCTGTTCTTTCTATTTGCTTGTAGAATTGATTATTTTACTCACACCTTTTAGCCGTAGATTTAAACCAGAGAGCTCACAAGATTAAGAAATCTATGGAACACAACGCTCATTATCTTTCTAATCAATAAAAAAAAAGTTGAAGAAATTACAAGACTCAATTAAATTTTAATTTCTAAATTTTAATTTTTATTAAAGCACATAAACAATGCAACCAACACAACACAAACACATGATATATGTGATTCACCAATATGCTATATCCACGGGCAAGAGCAAGCATTTCACTAAAACTTTAAGTACATGAGTCTCTACAGAATTATCATCCAGAGGAGGTGACCCCATATATATAGTCATAAGGCTAGCAGATAATTAATCTAACTAGCCTAACATAATCATGATTAAGCTAACGATGGTTAATACAATAAGAGTTAATCTTACAAACTCCCCCTTAACTCTAGTCTAGGGAGTCAACAATTTCTGCAATCTATATGTAGCTCAGCGGGAAGTCTTAGAAGGTAAAACTATGAAACTAGCTTTCTCTATGAACAAGAGTTAATTAAATTTAACAGAATATTAGATAAAAACTACATAAATAGAAACTATTTACATTACTCAATGATGCCAAATTTGTAATTTTGCAAAATGACTTGAAAACTTATCTACATGAATCACTTTTGTAAATGTATGAGTCATATTAAGCTTTCCATCAATCCTGACAAGCTTAAGTTCATTATCATACAATGTTTATTTGATAAAATAGTACATGATATCAATGTGCTTCACTTTGTTGTTCATCACATGATTCTAAATAATATGAAGCGGCATATGGCTATCACAATGTAGGTTCATGTTATCTCTTGACAACCCCATTTCAGTGATCAGCTTGTTCAACTAGATTACTTCCTTTGATGTCTATGTTGCCGCAACATACTCAACTTATGTGGATAACATAGAGATATATTTTTGAAGTATAAATCTCCAACTTATGCATCCACTTCCAATAATGAAAACATACATAATTGTAGATTTTTAGTTGTCTAGATCAACAACCATAATCTACATCCACATAGCCAAAAAATGACTTGGCATTGATTGACTTTGCATCGAACAACAATCCATGTCCAATGTAACCTTTTAGAACATAATTATACATTTCATTGCTTACAAGTGTACGTTGCCTGGATTAATCATGTATCTAATATCTTTTCTACTAAAAAAGCTAAATCCAGTCAGGTGCATACCATCAAGTACATGATAATGAAACTACTCACAATGCTCTCATAAGGAATCTTAAACATCATGCTCTTTTAAGTCACATCTGTTGGACAAAGTGCAATAGAAAGCTTGAGATAAGCAGTCAAAGGAGTAATCTTAATCTTAGCACCTACCATGTTGAATTTGACAAGCACTTTTTTTACGTCAATCACATCTTCCATGCCTTATGATCCCTATGAATATCCATGCCTAAGATCTTCATGGCATGACCCAAATCCTTCATGAGAGTAAGAGCATAAGCATCACATCAAATATTCTAACCAATACTAAACAGTTAGCATAGAATAATCAACTAACCGTTTGTGCCACATTTCAAATGGAATCTTGTATTAAATTGCACTAAAAGGCAAAATAGCCTAAAACCTTTGTGGTTAACCTATTTGACTCAATATACTTCTTGATTGCTCTAATAGTGTTTGATTGAGTCACTCAACAACACCAACACCATTATGCTCAGAAGTATATGTTACGGTGAGTTGATGAGTAATCCATTCCTTTTGACAATAAGTCTCAAATTCACATGAGATATACTTCTCGCCATAATTTGAATGTAGAAATCTCAACAAAAACTTTCCATTGTTTGAAAATGGCAAGCATTTTAGAACTCTTCATGAAGTAAATCCATACATATCTTGAATATTCATTGACAAAACTCATATAGTATTCCTTTCCAAAATATGAGGGAGAAGAAGATATCTTCCACACATTTAAATGAACATACTTGAAAACTGTAGACTTATGCACTCCAATGCCACATGCACCTCTTCAATGTTTGCCAAACACATAATCCTCGGTAGCTTGCATTGCCTCATCTCCGGCAAAAATTTTATTTTTGTAGGATATCACAACCTTTCTTACTCATGTGACCAAATCAGGCATGTCACAAATAGAAAAACTTCTTCAAGAGATGTAGTAGGAAATATTTAACCAAATATTGTTATACCTGCCATAATATAAAGATTTTTTAACATATTTTTATCCATCATCAACACCCCATTTGAACCCTTTAAAATCTAATTTTACAAGAAATAATAGATTCTTATACATAGTAGGAATGTGCAGCATATTTGTCAAGATGCATTCTTATTCATCAAACATTTGGATCCTCACATATCCAATTCCTACAATCTCGAGGACTAATCATTTCCCATTAAGAACGAACTGTTTGACGGTGTGTAGGTGTAAAAAAAAATGTCTAATGTGACACATGTTGTAAGAGCAAGCTGACCCCATAATCCATTCATTCTTTTCAATATAGGTGGAAGTACAAATAGCATATACTTCATGTTCATGCACAACTAGTTGACCTAAAGGCTCACTTTGATCCTTATGACGAAAATCCTTCTTCATATGATTAAACTTATCATGTTTTCAACACTTAATTTTCTTCCCATCCCCAAGCTTGAATCTAGATCGACACTTGAACCTTGAATTAAACTTGGTCCTATCATTCTTTAATTCATTGGTGTGAGTTTTTTCATGAGTAACATTCAAGGCAGTGGATGAAGTTGTAGTAGGATTTGAAGACAACGACAGTTTTTGTTGCATATTATCAATCAATAATGCAATCACAACCTATGATTGTCTCTTTATCACAATGAATTAACACACATAATAAGGAGTGATATGATGCAAGCAAGAAACTCAAGAATTGAATTGACTTGCATTCATAACTAAAATCATCTCCAAAGTTCTTCAATTCCACAAACAAATCATTGAATGCATCAACATGGTTTCGGACTTTTGTACCTTATATCATCATGAAGTTCATTAGCTTAAGTGAAGTGAATAGCCTATTTGAAAGCTCTTTGTGGTGATATTTTGCTCGTAAAGTTGCAAACAAGTGGATAGTTGTGGTGTATCCACATCAATTACTTTGGGATTGAGTACCTTTCTCAAGCCCATTGCCCGAATGACAGTCATCATTTGTCGCTTCCACATGACTTAATCAATTGGGCCATCAAACCTCTTGACTTCAAACCTCAGGCATAATCTTATTGGCTTACAAAACTCTTGTGATGCACTAGAGATAATATTACTTTCCTCCACGCTAGGAACAAGCTCCAAACTATCGTATAACTATAACACTAGGGAAGTGAGAAGAGACCACTTGAATAGCTCAAGAAATTCTGAAGTGGAGAGATACCTCAATGGTCTCTCTTTCTCCATATATAGTTCTCAAAAAGGTACAAACTAGATAAGGTTACACAACCATCATCCACTCAATTCCTCATGGATCGATGACGTGATGGACATCCCTATGAGCACACGGATTGCTGATGTGGCACCTTTAGATACTCCACTAATAGTCAACTCAAGACTATCTATCTCCTCCTTGCGTAACCTCTACTTTAGTTCTCACTAACTAAAGATGGTTATAAATCTCCCTCCTTTTAAGATGCAACGTCCTCGTTGCTCACATGTTCAAACTCTTGAATGATCAATGGTACATTGGTTAAGTTCTTTGCCGGTTTCCAAGTTGATTCATATGATGGATATCCCTTCTATTGAACCATATACTCCGTTTTTGGGTATTTGTGACCCCGAATCAAAGTTTTTTGAGAATCTTGTCAACCTCAAATTCTACCTGATCTGCTACCATAATAGTTAAAGGAGGAGGGGTTGATGGATTTGTGAACTGCTTGGGACATGGTACATATTTTCGTAATCGTGATACATGAAATACGGGATGTATTTTTATATGCAACGGGAGTTCTAACTTGTAAGACACCTCGCTAACACGTTTCAACACCACAAAAGGACCGATGAATCGAGGGTTAAATTTTGATGTTCCTACAAGTGACAAATTGGTCATGGATAGCCAAACTTGATCCCCTTCCTGAAAATTCACCTCCCTGCGATGAGCATCTACATATTGCTTTTGTCGATTTTGAGCAATTACCGACTTCTCCTTTGCTTGATGCAGTCCTTTGTGTATGTGCTCTACAAAATCATTGACTACCGTAACTTTGGTTGAAAACTCATGCCCCTTAGAAATTCTCAACAAACTAGAAGGTGTCAAAGGATGAACACCATACATCACATAAAATGGAGACACTTTTGTGAATGTATTACCAGAATTGTTATATGCAAATTCCACTAGAGGCAGAAGAGTATCCCACTCTTGTTGTTCCTCCAAGGTAAATGCTTGCAACATATCCTCTATTGTCCTATTGGTCCTCTCTGTTTGACCATCAGTTTTAGTATGATAGACTATAGACATTGCTAGCTTTGTTTTGAATAAACTAAACAAGGTTTTCAAAAACAAACTAGTAAACTGAGTTACTCTATTTGTGATTAAGACTTTGCTTAATCCGTGATTCACAAAAACTGCATCTAGATACAAATGAGCAAGTTGTGGTGATGTCACTGTCTTTGTGGTAGGTCGGATGTGTATCATCTTACTCAATTTATCCACAAATACCACAACTGAATCATGTCCTAAAGAGGTTTTTGGTAACTCACATACTAGATCCATTGTAACATGTTCCCATCGTTATTCGAGAATGGGAAGGGGTTGTAGTTAACCTGCTGGTTTTTGATTCCCCGCCTTATTTTGTTGACATACGATATAACTTCGAATATATGCCTCCACATCTTTCCGCATCATTGGCCAATAGTACACTCATTGTATGCTCTTCAAAGTCTTTTCAGCTCCCACGTGCCCGGTAATGGCTGTATCGTGGCCTTCTGACAATACCATTGTGCGTAAATCTAGATCTTGTGGGATCCATATACGTTGTTCCTGAAATGCTAAACCTCGAACCTTCCTTGCCATCTTTGCCTGAAGTGCTTTCATGATCTCCTCATCCGCCTTTGTTGCATCCATCATTTGAGATTACCAATCAACTTGGATTTTCACCTCTGTGATGTTTTGTTGATACAGAGCATCCTCGTGAGGGCATCTGCAAGTTGTTTCGTGCTCTCCACATACACTATCTTCCTGTTGAAATGTTGACGCCATTCTGCCCATCGAATTTGTCGTTTGGAGAGATCTTTCTGAGTTTCCAAATACACCAATAGTTTGTGGTCAATTTCTACCACAAACTCCTTGTCTCCCAAGTAGTGCTTCCAATGTTTCGTGGCCAGAACAATGGCTAACTCCTCTCGTTCAATTGTGTGATAGTTTTGCTCAGCTGCCACCAACTTTCGGGAGAAAAAGTCAACCGGATGCCAACCATCCACCCACTATTGTACCCGATGCATCAGTAACCAACTTGATTGGCCGATGAGGATCATACCACTTGAAAATAGGGGCATGCAAGAGGACATCTTTCAATGCTTGAAATGCTAACTCTTGTGCGGTTCCCCATCTCCATTTTTGACCCTTTCCTAGCATAGATGTTAAGGCTTGGGCAAGGCGTGCAAAAGCTTTAACAAATCTGCGATAAAATCCTATAAGAGCTAAAAAACTCTTTAGCTGAGTTTGATCCTCTTGTGCTATCCATTTATGTATGGCTTCTATCTTCTCACCCATCACTTGGATTCCCTCCGATGTGACTCGATGGCCTAAATAATCTAATGTTGATTTGTCAAATTCACATTTTCAAGCTTTGGCATATAACTCATTCTCTCGTAAAACTTGGAGTAATTCTCGTAAATATTGCCTATGATCTTCTAAGGTTGTACTATATACCAAAATATCATCCAAAAAGACAATAACAAATTTGTCTAAATAAGGACGAAAAATATCGTTCATTAATCCCATGCATGTGACATGTGTGTTAGTGAGACCAAAAGGCATCACTAGATACTCAAAGTGACCATACCTAGTATAAAAAGCTGTCTTCTGAACATCTTCATCAGCAATTCGAATCTGGTTGTACCCGCTCCTCAAATCCAATTTGGTGAAGTACTTTGCCCCTTGAAGTTGGTCAAATAAATCATCCATTTGAGGTAATTGATATTTTTTTTCACCGTTTGTTGATTCAACCCAGATAGTCAATGCACAATCTCATACTCCCATCCTTCTTCTTCACAAACAACACAAGGGCCCCATAATGTGAAATGTTTGGTTGTATGAACCTCTTTCTCAACATCTCCTCCATTTGAACTTTAATTTCCTCCAACTCATTTGGAACCAAACAATATGGAGCTTTGCACGTTGGAGTGCTTCCAAGTATCACCTTGATCTTGTGATCTACACGCCTCTTAGGTGGCAATCCTGCACGTAGATCATCTGGAAAGACATCCTAATATTCCGTAATAATATCACTCAATGATTCCGGAATGTAAAGATTGTCCTTAGAACCAATTTGTAAATATTAAATAAAACTATTTAAATATAATATATGATTTTGAATCAAATTTTTTTATTACAAATTAAGGTCAAAATAAAAAATATGAAAAAATTATGTTTTATAATTATTAAAAATAATTTGGAATTGAAAGATAGAGAATTCTAAATATAAATATGAAAATTAATATTTAGAAATAAAAACTAGTAATTAAAAATTCATACACATTGCTTTAATTATGGATTTAAATGCTTGATAAAATATGTATTTATATAATTCAAGATAATTAAAAAATATTTACTTGCTTTTATTACTCATTGAAAAATTTATTAAATATAGTGAACAACTCATATCTTTTTCCTTTTAGTTAATTACATTTGAAACTATTTTTTCAAAAATTTTTGAATTTATGTTTTTGATTCATTTTGGCAAGCCAAATTGCATAAAGTTTAAATCTAAATCTTGAGTGAAAACACTATACCATTTATTTTGAAAAATTGATTATTGCACAATATGCTTCAAGAATGACGTGCCATACACATTTACTAAAATTTTAAGCATTTTTTAATAGATACCTTTTGACATTTATAGAATTTAAATACTTAAATTTGAAGACTTTTCAAAGATTTAAATTGATGAAAAATAAATATAAGTAGTGAGTAAGTAGATTGGGATAGACTTTCTAAGCTATTAACATGCATGAAATAATCAATGGTATTTTTTTCACACTGATATTTGTAAAATAATTTAGAATATATTTACTAATTTTATTTCACATTTCATAACACATCTGATTATTTTAAAAATATAAAGCAGAAAAGTTTAAGAATAAAATTTTAATATATTTCATCAACCAAATTGATGAAATTTAAATTGATAAAAAATTAAAATAATATGAATGTAGAAATATATAAATTTACGTTCTTTTTGGTTTAATAATTTAGAAGAATTTTAAAAAATTTAAAAATAAAAATTTTATATTAAAAATTTAAAAATTACTTATAAAAATTATTAAATTTATCGTATAAAAGTTATATTTTATAATAATATCAATATATAAATAAAATTATAAAATTTATTTATTTTTAACTTTATATAGGTTTCTATAATCTTTTTTATATCTTTTTTAGAGGATAGCATTACATCTAGCATATAATGAAAAATAATAAAATAAAGAGTGAATTTTATATTGAGAACAAAAAAATATTTTGGAAAGATTTAACCTTAAATAAAATAATTTTTTCATGAAGTCCAATGTTGAAATAAATTCAGATAGCTTCTGATTTTTTACACTTTTTTTTTTATAGATATCATTTGAAGATTATTAGTGAATTCGCTTGAAGATTATTTTGCATCACGAGAGCTATTCACATTCTCAACATAATGTGTTTTATTGTTGAATTAGAGTCCTTGGTGTAAGCTCGTATCCTGTGTGTTTGTGAGAGTGGCAAATAAGGTGTCACCCTCACAAAATTCGAAAATTGTTTCTATCACCCTATACTGATTTATTTTCTTTATAAAACAAAAAATTGGCAAAGTGTGATGGAAACATTATGGCCATTTCACGGTCTATACAGTTTTGTGGTTATCAATATAAAAAATGTGGACCCTTGTTCTTTAGCTTTTATATTTTATATTTTTTTGGCCAAATTGTATTCCTAGTATGTGGTCTATCACAAGACTATCTCAAAATGAATTTTTGATAACTATGTGCTGTCAAAGGAAAGAAAATCGTTACTTTCCAGTACCTCGTGACTACTGGAAAGTAACCAGGCAAATCTAATTATGGTATTCGTGATAAATTTTGAATGTTGGACCCTCAGTTCTTTGCTACTTGTCATGAAGATTATATCCTTTCTTTAAAGCGGGTGGTGTCCATGATCTCATCAATCCAATAAATAGGAGCGAAGATCAACTTATATTCAACTCGCAGCCTACCGTTGAGTTAGAGCTTCAAAATTTATTCGCTGGCAAGCAACGCTCCAATCCCTAAATCCACGATGGCTGCAACAAGTCCACACACATTAACGACTTTTGGTCTTCGAAGGGCACAATTCAACGACAACGAACTCACTGTGAACATCTTTGGACAATTTGGGAGCTCCTGACATCCGAAACCAGATGCCCACTAACACGAAATGCGCCAATCAAGGGCCGCCACCCAAAGTCAAACAATTTGAAGCAGATTTCCTCTCGGACAAAAGACATTCTCTAGATTCACGCCGAACGCCCTCCCGCTCCACAAAGCGTTTCGTCTAAAAACTGTCCGACAGTCCCTACATTTAGGGAGATCCCTGTTTATTGGCAACTTTTCAATAACAGAGGTATTGCACTGTGCTTAAAGAACCCGAACCTGCTCTTCTCATCTCTACGGTACAGAAGAAGCTCACGCACGGAGGAGTCACCACGGCACTCATAACCATGGTCAAGTTGATTATCGAGTCATCGACCCTTTACTCGGTGGACACTGGTCAAAGCAAGCTGTACTGTGATAGCATTATGTCAAGGGGACCATGCAGAAGAAAACATGTCTAGTCGGCTCTAGTCGGCTCTGCTGGTCTCTCTCTCACTCTCTGCATGCTCCAGGCGCGGCCAGAGGTAGAGGTCGAGTCGATCGATGGATGGGGCCAGGGTCTGCGGCCTGCGCACAGAGCACGGAGGGCAGAGCAGAGAGAGCAGAGAGGAGAGGAGGAGGGGGGAAGGGGAGGGGAGGGGAGGCCCTTTGCAAGTTGTTGTTGTTGTTGCATATATAAACTATATAACGAAAGATTTGAACAGTAATGTAAAGTGCACCGAACAACAACAACCACCTTGTCTCCATGCTCACGGATTCGTACTCACGTATACAGCAGCAGTAGCAGCAGGATCCATGGCACCAACAGCACAGCACCTCAGCTCAGGAAGAGAGCAGTAGATGACGCGGGGGTTGTGTTCGTACTCCGGCGGATGAGACTTGGAACCGAGGAATGTCAGAGTATTGTGACAAAATATCGCACAGTCGAGACTAGTAGTAGCCTTCAATCGAAGCCCTGCCAGAGATAGATTATTGTGAACTCCCTGCACCAACAACAAACAGCCCATCCCCTTCTCCCCCCCAGTGTACCCCTACGGTGTGTGTGTTGTGCATACGTGTGTGTGCGAAGGGAAAGAGAGAAGGCCAGGCACAGAAAGAGATGCCAGTCGTATATCGACACCCGTGGGTAGAAATTGCGGTGGTTTGAACTCAAGGAGGTTGAGAACACAAACAAAAGCGGAGCGAAAAAAAGAGGCAAAACTAAAGAAGAAAGCAGTTCGAGTCTTGGCAGGAGGGAGCGAGTAGTAGTAGCAACAGCAGTGGCAGTAGTAGTAATGGACTGGACTTGTAGAGCAGCAGCAGCCGCAGCTATTGGGGAGAGAGGGCTGGCTTTTGCTCTTCGCTTTTGTCAGCAATTTGGTTGGAAGTCGCACACCCAGATGGTGGACCTAGCGAAGCAAAGGCTTAGCTAGCAAAGCTCGCAATGCACCACATAAAATGGGGCGAGGGTCCCACTGTCCACCAAAGGAGCAACGGGGTGAAATGAAGAGGAGGACGAGCAGGAGGAATAGGAATAGAATCCTTCGTGCGACTCTTCCACTGCTTGTCCCTCAGCTCAGCTGCTGCTGATGATGCTGGTGTCTGGCTGGCTGGGCCGGGTCACTGGTGCGGGAAAGCGGAGGTTCGCCCACCCGCACCATCTGGGCTTTTTTTTTCGTTTGGTCTGCGCTATAATAACGAGCTGAGCCGAGTCGAGCCAGCAGCGAGCCATTCAGCCACTCAGCCCTTCCGTTGTCTTGAATATGTTTGTCGTAGCTCCGTTGTACAATTGGCGCTCTCTTGATGGCAGTGGGACCGATCCCCTCACCCGTCTCCTTTCCTCCCCTCCCCTTGCCAACGGCTGGCCCATGCAGCAGACGACTTCCCATCACCTCCTCTTCATTCCTATCTGCTCACAGCACTCACTCGTGAGCCGAACTCAATCGAGTCAAGACTAATCGCGTCTCATCTCAAGCTTAATCAGAGACTTCATCCCATCAAATCCCAGCACAGAAACCACCACCGCCGGTGCATCCGGTGCTGCTCTGGGGTGGGCGCGGCGGCCACAGTCAATTGATAATGCTGTGCAATGTGAGTAGGGGGAACGACCAGAACAATCAATCATTTTTTCCACTTCCTGCTCTTTGCCCTCCGACCGTTCTTGGCTCGTTGTCGCGGATCTGGCGATTCCGGCCTGGCCAGCCGGGCGATAGATAGACCCTCTGATATTCCCATCTGTCCGGTTATTCGGCAAGTTATCGCTGCCAGACATGCGCGAGGGAGAGATTGTTCTTTGGCGCTCCATCGGTCCCACCGAGTCGAGGGAGGGAGTGAGTGTGTAGTAGGTCAGAGCAAAGCTTTGTTTGACTCGGTTGTGCCACCTTCAGATTTTTAACTCAGATTCCGCTGCGTAGGGTTTCCCATCCAAAAGCTGGAGAAGCTACGGCCACTGTGCGGGATGATTATTGGTAGCTCCCTGTATCGCCCTGTTTCGATCTCCCGAATCTTCAAAAGGTGGGGAGGGAAGGAAGAAGAAGACGTTCGTGCCGAAAGGCTTAGATCGCATGTCGTGAAAGGGAAGACTCCCGCGCTCTGTCGTAGCATGCATCCGTCTCATCATCCAGTCGCTCGATTATCTCTCTATTGGTTTATCAATGTTTTCCGTTTGGATGGTTTTGCCATCGTGCTTTTTATCCCATGCGATAAACAGATTGATCGGTATCAATGTACCGATCGATCTATCGCTAATCTACTGCACCTAGTTCAGTAATTTCACGCCATTAGCCACCGATGGGCTCAACTGCTCCACCCACATTTGGACAAATTAATGGTTTTTCTCACTCGTCCGTAGCTCTGTGACCTCTGTGCACCGCAAGCAAACATCCACACACAGCCTCGGCAATCGCAAACCTTGGCGTTCCTCCATTCCCAGACCCGGAATGGCCTTACTTTGATCGTGCACTGAGTGGTTCCGTGGCGATCCGAACAACAAAGGAGAGTCAGTTCATTTGATCAGAGCAGAGAATGTTGCTGGCTCGCATGAGAAGTGCATCAGCTGCAGCAGCAGATGCTCTTTTCACCCTCTACTAAAGCAAGCTTCCTGGGCCTCATCCTCGTCCTCCTGCTTAATGCGCAGTGGACCCCGCACCCCGGACCACCCACATCTACCGGAATTCCTTCCTTTCTACTACGACTACTACGACTACTACGACTACTACTGCAGCACTGCTCGTGTCAGTCTGTTGATAACTTATTGCAATACGTCCAGAATCAAAGCTCGATCGTGTGATCATGACCCTTCGCAATTTCACTCCCCAGCGTTTTGGCTGATAATCACCCGATAGACGATTCAGACTGTTCAAAATATCTAAAGAGGAAGATCCCCTCCTCTCTATTGAGCACGACGGGAATGGCTTAGAAAATCAATAGAGAGGACGGGATCGCCATTTGCTGGCTGGTGTGCCTTCCACAGCCTTTCAAAGAATCTAGATTTGTAACAAAAAAGTATTAAGCGTCCCTAAGGGTCTTCGCGCCTCTCCCCTCTCCCATTGGTGGACAGTAAGAGCCTGTTGCCCCCACCTCGGTCCTACCATAGCTCAGGCCTCAATCTCACCCCCGGCACATTCCGAGCAGATCAAGTCACCTCACCTCAGCTCTGCTGGCGGTGGACGACAAGGATTTTCTCAAAATTCTGTTGATCAGTTGGTTCCAAGAGCAATCGGCTCGATGAGACCGACGTTGATAGATTCAAGAATCCGCATGGACTCTGGGACATGCGCAGCAGCCTTGAACAAAATCGAGGAATGGCGTCGTTGTGCATGAGGGTGGGGAGGAGGAGGAGGAAATCCCGAGCTCAGGCCCAAGGGGTTCCAAACCAAGACGAGACAAAGTTGGAAAAGTAGATGGGCAAATTGGATTGGATTCCGCGCACTTGGAGCAGGGCATGGATGATGTGGGCGAGCTGGGCGACGGCGGTGCACAGGGTGAGGTAGCGCAGGCGGCCGAAGAGGCCGACGAGCTCCATGGCCAGCGACAGCATGAGCTCCTCCTCCTTCTCTATGCTGCCCATCATGTCGTTCTCGTCTGCGCACTCCGTGGCCAGAGCCGACAGCTTGTCCAGCGGCTCGCGGGCCTTGATGGCCATGTACGAGACGGCGAAGGCGTCGAAGGCCCCGATGAACATGATGAGCTTGCCCCAGCTCGGCGGATCGGTCTTGAAAACCTCCACCAGCGGCGTGACGAAGCCCTTCACGAACGAGAACACCAAGCACGCCCCCGCCACCTGTCGCAGAGTGCCTGATAGCTCCCTCAGCCGGGCGCGCTTCACCTTCTCCACATACTGGAACACTCCCATCATCTCCTTGCTCACTTTGATCTCGTAGCCTGACTGCGCACGACAGACACACCACACCATTCCCGGGTGGATTTAGCTCCTCCTTCACGAGTCAGTTGAGACTGCATTGGGACGGGTTGACTGATTCTTCATGGGCATGAGTGAATCTTTCCTCTTCTTTTCATTCTCTTGTCTCGACCTCAACAGGTTCACATTGCGCTGTGCTGAGCGAACGAGACTAGTCCTCCATGCACTTTCATCTCGCTAGTATCATGGAAGAGCTCAGAACCGATTCGACTGTTGCAGACACTCTGAGCCATAGTGCCACACCCGCATACACTTGTGACTGACCCAAGGTGTGAATCAAGGGACATTATGATCCCAGGTGAGAAGTGGGCATCCGATTGACTTGCCCCGGGACACTCGTGATGCCTGCTGGCTGCCATGCGGTGGGTGCTCCGCTCCGTCCCTTTGGAGCACGACAAGAATGGACGCCTCTTTCTTTAAACAGGGTGCGCGAGTCAACTGACGGTCAGAACCTTAGCGCAGCAGCAGCCGCATGGGCAGCCGTAGTCAAGACTTTGTGAGAGCTTAATACAATTGTTCGTGGGAAGAGAAGAGAACAAAGGAAGGAAGAGAGACAAAGAAACCTGATCGAGAGGTTCAGTGCTGCAATGCTCGCCACGGTTTGGGGCGCTGGATCTCCTGTAACTAAACTCGCCCTTGGGATTGATGCACTCATCGCCTTGTTGGGATTCGTTTCTGACCAAGGGCTTGTGGTTCCGACGTTTAGTCATTGCTCTCTCTAAGAAGGAGAGGAAAGGCAAACCTCGTGTCGAGCCCATTATTGAGTTTGACTTCCAGCACAATTGCCGATTCATTGGGAATAATGATGATCCATCATTCCCGGGATATTCTGAGCCTTTCAGCAGAGAATTAAGCGACAGAGCTGACAATTTCGTTTCACAGTTCTTGAAGCCAATTGGCCTGAACGTCACTCCATCAAACATTCTAGGTGCAGTCGCAGCTGACAGACAGCTTCCCACAGTAAATCCCATTGTTCCTGCTCTTTTGGGCCCCGAATCGAGGCCCTATGTGTGACCGGACTGAGGGGTTTCGAAATGAAATCGAATCCAAATGACAGAGACAAAGAGAGTTGAATTTGATTAAATTAGTTCCCAGTCACCGTAGCTCATCACCTTCACGACGAATACCTTCCTCTTATTCTTTCTACGACAGCAGCTTCCCACCGAAATCTCGAGGGTAACGGAGCTTGAATCTGATTCCCAACTCCTCAGATCTCAAGCAGTACCTCCACAGGCAGCGCCACAGTTCAGAATTCCGCTTCCTCAGGTCACATCCGAAATTCTTACCCCGAGGTTTTTCGAAACGCTTCAGAGTAGTGCAGCGAGAGGTTTTCTCGCCGTTCTCTTGCAAAGGCTCCGCCTCCGCCTCCAGGGCCTGCATTCTGTTCCTTCACGAGCAATCAGTGCTGAGAATCAAGTGAGAACTGGGCTCTCACACGAACGGTTCAACAAATTGACGTCCCAAATTGACCGCAATCAAACTCTCAAATGGAAACCCTTCTCTCGCCGGGGCTGCTGCTCTGCACGCACATGCGCATTTATTTCGGACCCGTCATTCATTGTACCCACCGGCCATTCACGAAAACACCTTGCGCTTGCTGGCAGGCGAGTGAGTAGACTCGGAGCAAATTGGACTTTGAACACCCACAACGTGCTTCTACTTCCAAGTGCGTGTCATGTAACAAACTCCCTCCCCGTGACTTCCACGCACATCATCAATTCGTCCCACGGGACACGACCCATGCGTGAACTCAACGTTCAGGCCACTTACTAGCGAAATCTGTGTCGTTGCCATTCGTCTGGCTGACTGCGAGGCCTCGGGAGCTTTTCAGTCCGTTCATTCAAGAGGATGACAAGGGACACGGCAGGAAAACGCTGAACATCACGTCACAGAGAGAGAAGTTTGACACGAAAGCCCTCAACGAACGGTGTCGTGACGAGGAAAGACCAGCCCAGCCCAGCCCAGACCGGACCAGACCATGCATGCTTCAGTGGGCGAATTGTGTCCCCGTCTTGGTACATGCAACAAATCGCGATGTACAGAGTCTTTGATTCCTTGATTCATATCCAAGATTCAGAGGTTCTCACAACAATTCCAACCGGTGTTCCAGCGAAAGGGTGCCAATCCACCTTCTGAATCAACACATAATCTGAACACATCGATTGGATCCACCCTCCGCCGTATCAGGCTATCAGGCCAGCGAGGCCCTACAGACCATCCGTCTGTCGACGGCTCAGAGCCCCATGAGCAGAATCCAACCATCCTTGAAGGACCAGACCCAGATCCATGGGCGAACTCTCCTACACAATCCGCACATGAGGTCTCCCACATTTCGACGAATCAGAGCTCGAAATCTCGCCTACGGTGAGTACAATTGCCCACGACAGCATCTTTTGCACCGATCCCTCTTCTATCTCGACTCAATGTCGACTGTACATCAGCTGCAGCACAGCCAGCTTTCCTTTCCTTTACTGACCTAGACGACATAAATTATATTATCAACAAGCACTGTCCTGTTGGTGAGATGGGGTGAAAGGCAGTAAAGAGTTGAAAGATGTGGCTCCGATTTCCATCACGTCGACATCATTGCTTTCTGCTGTGCGAGATCCTGGCTTCGACACGCTGCACAAGAGCGAAGAGCACGTGAGTCAAGGGAGCTGCGTGCACGTCCAGAGTGCCATGACAGCTTCAAGTTTAAGGTTATCGAATGACGAAGTGGGTCAGACACGTGATTGAAATTCTGTTGATGATGGCGGAAAGTCGTGCTTCTGTACAATGAATCTTAAAGCGGGCATGAAGTACCGTCTCGAGTGCTTAATTACTCGCAAAGCTGGCAAAAAGCAGAGCGCACCAGAGGCCTGTGACAACCATCTCTTTGTGAGAGACTCGCAGACGTTTCGTGCTCAGAGTCGTGGGGATTAGTTTGACGTCGGAGGTTACCGACTTCCACAGCTCCCAAAGTTGGAAAAATCTACTACCCTGTCAGAGCCTTAGAAATCCCGACCCGGAAACACCAAAATCTACAGCTGTGCCCATCATCCAAATGTTTGCATGCCGGAGAAACTTTCCGAGGCCTTGCCGGCTGATGCATACCTGGCTTCCAAGTGCCAGGCCCCCTCGGATTGACATCAAGCCCCGGGGGAATTTTACTCCAACTGCCTCTACAGGCGACGCCATACTTTACCTGCCCTGTCTATCTTCAAGGGGGCTCCCTACCGTAACCCCTGCACATGCTCAGCTGCAAGCTTTTAGCTTTTGGACGTCGGGTCAAGGAAACGCTGTACCTGAAGCAATGTGATGTAGTAGAAATCTTCCATGTGCTGCATGACTGCGCTGCCATCTCGCATGGCTCGTAGCATGGTGATCTCTGTGTCCAGTAATTTTTGAAGTACTCTCTGCTCGCCTTTCATCTGTTTTACCACGGTAGATTTCAGTCCAGGTCTCATTCGAGACATGCAGGGAGAACTTACACGCTATCACCACTGCTCTTGCAAAAAAGGGAGCGGCCGCAGGAGCGAGTGCCGCAGATGCTCAAATCCAAAGACGTTAGTGGAACGATGGAGGTACGGGCATCATCGAATCATCATCAGTATACGGGTGGTCTCGAGGCTTACTATCTCTCCCAGTATGACATCTGGTGTAGCTTCTCCGATAACATCCCCTCTGTAGCCATCGTCGAGGAGGTCTGACATCTGCACAAGTTAGGCACACGCTTCTCATCACAATACCATTTGCACAAGTCAGCAAAGAGGTTGTTTCCCTTCTGTATATGTGTGTGATTCTGCGCGCCTTAGGTACAAAGAATTCAGTCAACCAACGAATATGGAAGTATCTCAACCATCTATACAAATTATATCAAAGTTTACGGAAGATGATCGAGCTTTCCTACATGATGTTGGAGCGATTATAGTTCTCTAGTTTGGGTGGAGAAGGGGCGAGAACCATACCACGTTGGCGTCATGTGTGGTGAGATAGATGGGTTGAGCAACATGACAATAGCCCATGAGCCGAGGGACTGTGGGAACAATGTCCCGGTTGTTCACCACTCGCCAGCTGTCCTTAACAGTCTGAAAAAAAAGTCAGCAGTAAGAGGTCAATTCAGAGGAATCAGAAGGGAAAACCAGAGGCACAGTCTAAAGAGAGTCGACAGTCAAGAGAACTTCATACAAACATTATGACTCTTCTGATTTGAAAACTGCAATCTCCATCTAAAATGCTGGTGTCGTAAACTACAGACGGCTGACGTTATATCAGACGGAAAGGACGTGCACCTTGTTATATCTTTCAGCAAATGGTCTATTCCCCACCCGAGGAGAACCGTAATTGTACATTGTCACGAGGATTCGGCCCTCCCTGTCCATGGCCGAATAAACGAACAGGTCAGAAGAGCTGAAAAAAGCAAGGTTGCATGGAGCACATGAAGAGTGGACTGTATGCAGCAGGCTTGTACAACACAACTGAAGGCACCAAAAACTCATCCCATTTTCAAGGCATGATAACAGTACACAAATTAGGGAATTACAGACTTGTCAGCTACAAGTATAGAATATCTATAATCTCGAGTGTCTCAAAACTTCTTCTGCCAGGAAGGATAGGTTCGTACTTTGCAAGGTGACATGATGCCAAGTCCAGGGCGAAAAGTGTTGCTAAGGCACCTCCGAGGCTGTGCCCAGTCACATAGATATGCCATGCACCCCCTGAATCATCTGATTCAGAGCCATCCTCGCTGCCCAACAATGACAAACCAGTTCAGTACTATTACAAACTCCGAATGTGACACATTTCTCTCGTCACGCGGGCTTTGACAGCTATCTGAACAATTCTGACACCTGCGTATGGTTCCTATATGATGCTTATGATGTCGATGGTTAGTCAGCCAACTTGTTGGATACAGTGAGAAAATCCGAGGACAATAATCAGTAATTTTCTCATTAAAATGACAAAACTCCCATGGAACTTCGCAGCTGCGTTAACCTGCAAACACATTAACTAAGCTACATTCCAGCAATGTGATTTTCTGCAACATTCAACATAAACACTCAGAGGCTCACCTGATTTCAATAGATGAGTGAACAAGGGAGAGGAGTCTAGCTTTCACAGAGTCGTAAGCGCTGAGAAACCCCCCATGTACCTGTGCTCGAGAACAAGAATGTTATAAAATTATCAGCATATGAAAGAACCTGAGAAAACCAAAATATGTAGCAACTACTGCTCACTTGCTCTGCCAGCGAATTCACAACTGGAAAGATATCACAAGTGGCTTTTATCGGGAGTACAGTCGTGCTAGAGCTCCTACCAGGATCTCATCTTTCGAGCCTCCATCCACTCGTTCAGGATTAAAACTGCGGTATTTAAGTTGACAATTACTTCGGGTCAGAATTTTTGTCCTCGTCGCCAAAAGTACATTTATGATAACAACATGCTATGACAAGGAGGATGGTATGTGCTATATGGTGAGACTGGGACTAGACTGCGCAGAATGCACAGTTCATGTAGATTCAAACTTAAGCTCAAGACTTACAACCAACTTCAGAATATGAAACGGTACACTTTCTTACCCAGTTGCAATCAGACTCAGGTCCGTGAGAACATCTTTCCACTTCGTCTGCATCAGGAGTATGCCGCACTTGCGTCAGTTTCTCTACAGTGACAAGAAGTGATTTAATGTACTAAACTCAGATCACTCCGCTCATCTCACTACACGGAATCAACAAATCTAACTACACGCTAAGAGAGTGCACGCAGGATTGTAGTCTTAGGATATGATTTATATTACTGGTCATTACACACCCATCATATTAGGATCTAGAACTTTTTGGAAACAGTTTGGGGTCAAACAGTTTGTCCACATTAATACAGGAACGTGATGTTCCCTAATATTTCTTTCTTTCAGACAAGTTTTGTCATGAAGGGAGCAGGGGCTGAAAGAGGAGATCGGGCACAGTCTGTTCCTCATAACTCTGACATAACCCACAAGAAACCTTCAAAATACAAACCAAAAAGGAAACATTCACCTGTTCTGTTCCTCGAAAGGCGACGACCAATCGCTTACGCCTTTGGTCTCTCCATATGGCAACCTTTTTGGTAAGCAGCAGGGGCTCGTGTTAGAAGCAAGTGTTACCATCATTATATGACCATTCAAATCTCTTCAATTAATAACAAGAAGTGAATGACCTCATCCTTGCACTAGAGTCTGCTTTGTTTTACACAAGCAGCGACTGTACTGGTAGACCAATATGCCAGACAACAGACGAACAAGGAGAAAATCAAAGACAGTGAATACATGATCCATGAGGCGAGACAACAGAGCTGCTCACTTGGGTGTCTGTCTTCGCATTCTCTACAAAGCAGATCTTCTTAAAATCTGACTTGACAAGGCTAACTCCTCCCATGGTGGTGGCCAAAAGTGCCCAAGCTTCCATAGCACTCTCTGCAGTGCTGAACATAGAGCTCTGCTCAATGGGCTGCAAGCTGTCTCCGGCCTTTGAGTTTTCCTCTTCGTCTTTTCTCCGTGATGAACCGCCATTCACCGCGTTCGGAAGTCTCCTTCGGTAATTTGCCTCATCTGATAGAGGTCCTGAAGACTTAGTAAATAATGCCCAGACTCCAAGAAGTTTATCTGTTTGTTTCCTCAAATTGTCAACAGATTGTGGAGGTGAAAGATTTAAACGCATGATGGAATCCAAGCCAAATGCACGAGATTGTTCTTCAGTCTGGTTCTCCTCCGCATTTTCAGAAAAATCACTGTCTTCAGTGGACAGCAGACCTTGTTTAACATACTCCTCCTCTGCCTTCTTCTGAGAGGCGAGTCCAAAGGACTTCACATCATCAGCAACTTTCGAAGAATCAAAGTCCGTAAGCAAGCCCGAAATATCAACCCCTAAAGGCTTCAATTTCTCTGACACAGTGTCAGCCATTGTTTTCCAATATGCCACCTCGTCATCCTCGTCATATTTCTCCATCTCAGTAGAACTCTTTCGCTCTTGTGTCCTGCCTGGATCTCCTTCTTGAATTCCTGTATTGAAAATATTCCATTCGAACCCCATATCCTTACTTCCTTGCACTTCTGCGCTCCTTTCCCTTTCGGAGCCAGTAATCCTTGTTTCGGATATTTCATTCCTTCGCTTGGTCTCAGAGTCCACTTCTTGGGTTGGATTGGATAAGATCTTCAAGAAGTCCCCTACACTTATCTGATAATCTCCAACCACACTCCTGAAAGCGTTCTCTAGGACATCAACTCTGAATAGTCTCGCCAAATTGAACTTATCTTTTTCAGCTGCCATCTCGGCAAAGCTTTTATACAGGACCTGCAAATTGAAGTCATTAGTAATTGACTCTAAAAGCTTGAAATCAAGCCCCAAGCCCTGGCTGAGCGGTGCTAGTAGTAACCGGCTGAGAAGAAGAAAAAGTACGATGAATGAACACGGAGGACTATTTGAGGACCTGCAAAAAGAGAAACGGCAAGGTGAATTTGGAAATACGAATGTTATTTAGTGGCAACTGAATCTCATCAACGCCAGATTTCTGGTCGGAGGTACGACAAAACTACAGACATATTCTTTTCGACAATGCAGCAAGCTGAGGCCAAGAATATATGCCTCCAGAACGGTCTTTCATAGGCAAGATCTCGTTTTGACTTTCTGCCTGGACTTGAGCCACCACCCATGCTGGAAAGACAGAAGTATTACAACGAAGGCAAGTAAATTCAGCAAGAGAACAGGATTTGCCATGTGCTACCGACCTCCATATATAAAGTTCCTCCTCCGCCCATGCCTTCTAGATCTATCTCCAAGTTATGGATTCTCCCTGGAAAACGTGACGACAACCAGTTCAAATTTACTAAACTGAGTTTGCATCCGAAGACATGGGAATGTCATCTTGGTTTTTGTTTCAAACACAAGAGAAGTCTCCCAAGCCCACTGCTTTTCTGGGGAAGCTTTGCATCTGGCTCATGCCTGAATAGGTGCTAGCAATGCTTACATTAATGCTCATATACATGTTCGTCAACTAGAAGTTACTCATGCGTTGCACATGGGATGGAAGGACGTACCATCACAAACGTTTTCCAAGCTAACAGCCGAGTTTCCAAGCCTGCGATGAGCTGTTACAACGTTGGCATCCCAGGCTGCTATCTGTTCAAAAAACAGATCGAACTCATAAGTCTGTCTGTGCACTTTAAGACGAGAAACCAAAACTTAACATTGAGCATTGCGAATCCCAATCACATAGTGATATGCTGAGTTTTGTAGGTTCCAAGCTGACCATGCAACCTTCACGTTGAGCTTTATGATCAACATGCAGAGCAATGCCTTACCTTTAAAGTCTGATTTGTTGGGTCTTTCACGTTCAGTTTGAGTTCTTCATTCCAGACAGGGTCCTTAGTCCTGTATCACCACACTTCAAAAGTTTCAGAATCCACAAAACGGTTAGACTTTGGGTTGTTGTGCATGAGAAGTGGTCATGAAGTTGAAGTAATTAAGCTCTCATGTACTATTCCCACTCCCGCTTGACAGAAAAAAAGATAATCACTCGCAATGGTACAAAGAGGAGGAAGTAAACATATCTCAGATTCACTCATATTCCCTGGTAGTAACTGAAATGGAGGAATGAAACAATGACTATTCACTAGTAGATAGTCAACAACCAGTTTGCGGACCAGTTTGTGCAATCCTTCAACTAGCTCTTCGCTTTTCCGTCACTTGATTGTCAACATTACAGGCAGTAGCTTGTAGAGGTAACAGACTACTTACGCCCATATAGTTTTACTCTGCGCTCTGCAGTCTCCAAGTCTCAAAACAACATAAGGATCGCTGGTTCCCTGTGTTGACCCCAATCCTCGCGAAGAAACTTGTTAATTACAAGAACTTGGGCTTCTTTTACATTCCTTTTGGCCGTCACAGTTTCGTGACGTCCAAAAGGAACTGAAGGACATGCACACTTACTTGAGCTGAACTTACTAATGCAGTGAGACCAATGTTGATGTTAGTTTAATGGTTTTCAAAAGAACTATCTAAAGATGCGTGGAAGAACTGAAGGTCAGGAAAGTTCGTGGAGAACTCATACCCAGAGATCTAATCCCGGAAAGTGCGAACCATTCTTCAATTTTACGCAAAGTTGACCTTCATATAGAGCCTGGACATACTCCCTGCGAGCAATTTTTTAACAGTTATTTACATTCTTAATTGAAGATTGATATCAGTTGTCAATTTGATGTATGCCCCAGGAATACAACTTGTTGAACAATACTCGGTATAAAACCATGATTGCGTCAACATCCAAATCTGATGGTACAGTTTACGGGCTCAGGTGAACGTTTCAAAATGCACAAATATTTTATATTCCAGGAACTCACAGAATTCTACTTTTCTACAGATCAGACTGAAACTAGAGTAAATTGCTGTAAAAGGTATGAAGAAATCAAGCAAGCAGCCATAACAACTTGATAACTAAAGCTGTTTGTAGCGCATCAACTTCCTTGACAGCAGTGCACAGGACGAATATCATATGATAATGTCAGAGAAACCAGCGCTTACTTTGCGAGATACGTTGTTTCGCAGTCTTGGGAGTCCATCTCACGCACCCCTTCATCTTTCTGCATACATAATAATCAACACTCGTTGACTATCCACCCGAGTTTCTGAATTATTGATAAATTGGACAAAACTCTCACATTCAGCGGCGATGAGCAGAATCGATCTCTCCCAGTAAGCAACAAAGACATGGCACTGTATCCCTGAAACAGTGCAAACTGTGAAAATGAGCAATATTAAAAGCATAATATTATTCCAGAGCATGGGTGTTGTCAGTTCACCCGTGGTGCATTGTAAGATTCAAAGGCGAAGCCTGCCAGAAGAACAGCCAAGTCCAAATTGAAGGGAGGGCGCGGATCTTCAGCATGGGTTTCGTGGATGGAATTGTCAGACTCCGTCTTCGATATTCCAGCTCTCTCCATTCTGATTCTCCAGCTCCAGCTTGAGCCTGAGCTCTGTCTGCTGAGTCTCCAAGAGCGCCCATTGCGTGCTCTTGGCACTCTTATTCTTCCCTTGCTCAGACCTTTCTGGCGCCTATCCCACAGACAGCAGAAGGACAGGCTTTCGGGACAGATAGAATTATCACCAATGGCCAATCTGCATAACAAGCTTCGTATTGGCGCTGCACTCACAGCTGCCATCTCCACCAACCCAAGTGTTCAATGTTCAGCGAGAATTTCGAAATCAATCCCAGAAACCAAAACCCAACCTCTACCTTCTTCAGCACCAGCTTCATAAACTGACATGTGGAACACTTTGAACCAGGAGACCCGCACTCGGCACCGTGGCACGTTCGCTTACTGGTGTCTAGTGTCTACATCATCGGCTGAATATAGATCGACAAAGCAATTAGTAGGATGCCTTCATAGCTGAAGGGAATGTGCAGTTCTCATTCTCTGAGAATCTCTGGGGACGTAAGAAAGAACCGAACTTTGTTCCACACAGCAATTACTGCAGAGTGGTCCACTTGAATGCAAGATTGTGTTCACCCATGCTCCTGCTATGTGGGTACTCCTGGTGTGCATGCACAGCTCCAATCGCTAGCCTCCATCCAACCTTCTGAGATAATGTTTCTAAATAGAAATTGGATACTTGTCCTGTATGAAACTCCAAAATCGGTACATCAGTTTCTTGAGCAAGAAACCGGACATATATTGTGTTGGGAATTAAAACTTCTGGAAACTCCTTCCACTTTGTGGAAAAAACCTCTAAGAATTATATTTATTTTGCACGAATGAATTATCGACGGTGTCATTTATTTTGTGCATGTGATTCAAACTGTCTACATTCATAAGGCTTTCAGGAAATATCCTCAAGAGGCAAGCCAAAAGACATTCATAAGGCATAACCTTCGAGAACGTGGTATCTGGTCGATGCTTTTCTCTGACACACAAAAATTGAGTGCTTTGATACCGACATCAGCTCCTGGAGATATACTTGCAACTGGGCGGTACTAAAGCGAATAAAGTAATAGTTAAATACTTCGTAAAGTCTGAAGTGAACCTTTTTGCTCAGAGAATACTTGAGATATCGAGAAGACTCCGGAGACTGCCTATTTCTGGGATTTACGGAAATTCCATCTGTAAAGCTAAGATTCAGGATCTGAATGAACTGAGCTGTGACAAGAACAGGAACTAGAGGACAGCACAAGTCATGGAATTTCCTCTGACTTACAAAGTTCTTCTACATCATCTTGTTTTATTGACGAGTTGATACTTCTGCCATACGATCATACTACTAATTTATTCGTGTTCAGTTAGTATAAGAAATCAAGTCTCTACACAAGTCTTTGACTTGCTTGTTAATCCAGAAATAGTCATCGTTTCGCTCACACTGCCAACTTGAGGAAATGTAAGGGACTTGATATGGTAAAACGTATGACCTGGAGGTCCCACGATGTTTTAGTTCCAATGAAGTACTGATCTCATGCAGGTGACTTCCAATCTGTAACAAAGAAACGTTCAGAGATCATGAAGTAGAGCTACATGGAGCAATCTTGCAATGTCCCAGTACACTGGAGCAAGAAGACGTTGGGAGACGGGGAACATGATAGACAACAAATTGTGCTATATAATGATGTGCATTGCAAGTGACGGATCAATCGAAAACTCAAAACATGTATCATAATATACTCAAGGTGAGAGCTTTGCGGTAAGTGAAAAATGAGTGAAGAAAACTCGGTGCACAAAGTAAGTACTAAATTTGCTCACAGTGTGCAAGTGGGACAGACTCTTACAAGAAAGAAAAAAAGATCGTTGCTTATCTTCAACTTCGGATCATTGAACATACTCCGTGGAAAACTTCAGTTCAAAATTGATATATACTTTCTACGGACAAATATACGAGCTGATAACAAAGCTGAATGCTCAGTATTTCACTAATCTATCAGCCTTCTGGGAACGAAAAGAATTTCGCAGATGTAAATCTTCGTTGACTTGAAGGCGATTCTACATGCAAAATCTGTCTGGAGTCTTGTTAACTCAGACTTTACAACTACAAGCACACGATTTTTATAAAAATTCTCTGGGATCAGTAACATAGCCGGTCAGGGCGGAAGCCATGGCTGTGAAAGGAGATGCGAGGTAAATCTGGCCTTCTTTGTGTCCCATCCTTCCAGGGAAATTACGATTTGTTGTCGATACACATACCTGCACCAGAAAAGTTTGTCAGATACAGGTGTGTTCAAAACACTGAACATGAGACCTAAACAGCAGGCAAGAAGCAGATGAATGATAGAACCTTTGCAAGCTAGTGAGTCAACAGATCTTGAAATGATTATCACCTTGGGTTCGTTTAACCGTGCATAAGTATCACGTGGACCACCTAAACATGCACCACAGGAAGGCGATGTGGGTGTATCGCACCCGGCTGCCTCAAACAACTCTGCGCAAGTTTTATCTGTGCCAGGTACTTTCAAAGTGTACAGATCCATCCAAACCTGTTTAAACAGTTCAGTATTTTAAGCAAAAATAACTATCACGTGCGATTGACAAGTCAAAAGAGTTGGTAAGCAGAACCTGATTTCAAAACTCGCATCTGCTAGAGTCTTCCTCAACTACTACCGAGATCGATGTAACGTGCAAGATATGCATCTAGACCATAAAGCCAGTGAAAAAAACAAAATATAAAAAAATCACTAGAAACGAGGACTCACCTTTTGCGTGGCAGGAACAAGGAAGGTTGGGACTTTGACAGTTCCACCCTGGTGAAGAAAACGAGCCCCAGTATGTGAATACGACTTGTGACTGTTACGTCCACTCACTGGTAAATCCAGAGTATCAGTATGAACTAAAGTCACATCAGAAAGTAATGACTCAATGAGAAAAAACTAATGTCTCACTTTTATCCTCAAGACTAACAAGTACTTAGCGCAGTCCCAGCATATCTGTTAACATACCGAAGCGGCCAAAATTTTCGCTGCAGCAAAGAAGTCTTCTGTCTTCCCACCGGTGCAAGATCCAATGTACACCCGATCGATTTTCACATCTTTGCAAGCTCGTGCGGTATCACGGTTGTCTGGGGAATGAGGCTGTATTGAGAGAGTTAATGACAAGAGGTTAGAATTAATGCGCGAAATCGGTATTTGATCTGGTAGTAGTTTGAAGTCAAAGGATGGTAATAAAATCTGAAAAACTGGATCAGCAACAACCGGCTTGGAATCAGTATCATCAGAGTCTAAAAGTTCTTCCAAGCTAAAGCAATCAGATAACTACAGCAAGTGCAAAGACGTAGTTAGCATACAACATACGTCCAGAATGTATCATGAAGTTGAGTACCAAGGGAGGAGTACCTTCGCAACCAAAGGCTCAAGTTTTGATACATCGAACACATACTCTTCAATGTAGCTGCACAAAGTCCCATACGCCATCAGGAACGAGAAGAGTTCCCACAAACAACTGGAAACATGTCTTTGTTTTCGCTGATGTTATGTATGTAATATTTATGAGCAAAAAATGGAGATTCTAAAAACTTCACTAGCAATAAGCATGGACACACGTGAAGCCCACTTGGCGTTTATCGTGTTGTGAATTTAATCTCAGAGTCAGACCACAGCAGTAACTCAGTAAAAATAAAATGTAAATTGGATTGACAGTGAGTTCTAGAAAGTAAATAGTAATTTACTTTAGGGTCACCTTTGTGGCTAAGGAGTCACCAGCCACCATGGTTTAGATTTCGGATTTGTGTCCCCAGGCTCAAAGCTGAGCCTGAAAGTTGTATATGTGGCTGATCAGTTAGTAAAGCAATCAGGTCAGAGAGTTCATCTTGCCAGTGATCATTCCTTCAGGTACTAATCATATCTGTGAGCTGATGGATTATTGAGATGTGGGGGTGGTGATAGCAATCTAGCTATATTCGAGTTGGAGCTTGGTTCAAGGTGGGGAGTGCTACATTGAGAGTTCTAACCTCAAGATTATTGCCTAAAATCTACCTGAGGGTTAGATTGAGTGTAGGCAAGCTATGGCAAGTGCAAGGGAGTCCACAGGACCTGCCGTGGTAGAGACATCATCTAGAAGTGATCCATAAGGATCACATTCACACACTGATTATCAAAATAGCGAAATACAAAATTTAAGACATGATGATGCATTTTAAAGCATAAAGCATGTCTGTACCTGGCAGACTCGTCGCTGTAAAGAGGTTCATAAGAAACCGTGGTCTTTCCCTGAAAGAAAGCAGAGAATGTGGTGTGAGTAACGAATCAGATTTAAAAGGTACATATTATTAAGACAAATGGTGATACAAAAAGTCTTTATTTGATTTCAGTTTCCAACTAAGATAAACACATAAACTAATAGCCAAAAAAAGATTCTTTCGGTGCGGCATACCTCGAGATATTGGAACGTGACTTTGTCTGCCGCGACAACCCCATTCTTCCCACCGGCTTCTACAACCATGTTGCATATAGTCATTCTATCTTCCATCTGCAGATGATCAAAGTTAAGTTTCCAATGAATTCAAATCTGTACTTTCTCTTGCCAAAAGATATTATTTGACCATAGAGAAGTAATCTAGCCTGATAAACAAAACAGATAAACAAACTTCCACGAAGTTCCATTATGTACATTTCAAAAAACGATGCCCTCTTGCACCCAACCAACCAATATTGGTTCACACACATGGAAACCAAACGATAATAAATCTTCCTTGAAGTATAAAACTTACGGATCCGAATATCAACCAAATGCCAATAATATCAGCACTCCTATGGCATAATACCACTCAAACCTGCATTTCCTATCCAAATAGATATTATCTGGAACGTACTGTCATGTTGTCGACAGCTGAGCCACAGAATTCCATAGCCTTGTAAGTTGCTCCAGCAACACTAATCTCGCCAATAATCTGAACAAAACCACGGAGAGATACGCTACGATAAGTAGAGGAAAAAAACCCACTAAAACCTAGAAACAAATGGGAGTTATCCAGTGCGAAAATCAAAACATAACAAGATGGTGTAATTACTTCCAACCTGCAGAATAAGATCCTTGGCCAATAAATATTTGGGCATCTCTCCTTCCAGCCTAAATCTCAAAGTAGGGGGGACCTGTCACAAAGTGAAACCATGCTCTTACACTGACAACGGTGGCAACCGAACAATCAGATCAAACTAGCAAATAAAAAACCACCTCAGACGGTTGTAATTCAGTCCAACTCAGCCCCACTTTAAGTCTTTAGAAAGATTCCTAGCATTTGAGAAAGCATAATCCATTAGACTTTAGACTGAGTCGATCATTCGACCGGATAAAAAGAAAATATACAGAGAAATATCCTCGGTTGAAACATGCCGGATTTAATCGAGTGGATTATTGATTTCTGAAACATGTATCCAAGTATTCTTGACGTTGGATGAAAAGAGGTTTGTTTGTAGGTGGACTGTATCATTCATACTCAATCCAGGCTTTAAGACAGGTATAAGCAACTTGTTCCAAAGAGTCTCTCTAAAGCTCCAAGGACTACGTTACAAAGGTAATATGCAGATCCAATGACTACCTTGACTAGGAGTTTTCCCGTTCCGAAGATAAATCCTGCATCAGTGTTACCAATTCCAGTGGCAAACTGACCGAAAGCACCAGCATTGCAGGTATGTGAATCTGTACCGAAAAGCACCTGCAGTGGACATCAAGTGCCGCATTTATGTAATATATCAAGCTTGAGAGATACAAAAGCAGAAAGAACACTTGTAATGATACATTAACCTCGTCATATAGAAAAACTGTGGTATGTAATTGTTAAAAGAAACACAAGCTGGAAAGAACTTGCGTTGAAAAAAAATACTGTAACATGATTCTAGTAGCATGTAACACCTCACCTCTCCAGGGCGACAATGCCCTTCCTGAGCAAGAGCCACGTGACATACTCCCTTGTAGTCAGGATTGGCCTGTGTATGAGAACAAACAAGAGGCACAATCAGTAAATACAAGCCAGAAGTTGAGAGACAATTAAAACTTCGGAAAACTTCGGAAGAGCAAGCGTCAGTTCGAATACGAAAGCAGAAAAATGCTCAGACAATCTAAACAGATAAAATTAGAGAAGACATTACAAATGATCACATATTCACAGCTCTGACGATCGTGATTGAAATCTCAGAAGTATTTTTACCTGGAAGTTGCTTTTATCCGTGATATCATAAAAGTACTTGATATTTTGCTCCTGGGCAAATTCACGAAGAATATCCACATTCCTATTCGCACGTTCGTCGGCCGTAAAAATGTAGTGATCAGGGATAAGAATAATTTTCTCGCGGTCCCAAACCTACCATCATGTAATAAACCCACTTTTAGTAAGAAAACCTTTAGCTGGTTACGCAGTATTTCACATCTTACCTCTGCTGAACCTTCCAGACCAATATCAAACCTGGACTTGCCTTCCTACGTCCTGACAGCAAGACTGACTGAGAAGAAGAGCATAGGACCTTGAGACATAAGCCTCTCGTTGCTCGACTGATGCAACCTATCGGTAATTCATATGCATAATTTGAATATTTAAATAAGCACAAAATGGAACAAAATATCTCCACCGACTTAAACTTCTCACCTTCGCATCTTCGCCAAATTCTCTCTTGAAAATTCCGATGGTACCAGGTCCACATACATCGTGTGTCATCAGAGAATCAACGTTCACCCAGACATTCTCACCAGGTGTCAGCCTCTCCTTGTTTGACGCTTTCGCCAGAATCTTCTCAGTCATCGTCATGGCGTGCTTGACCTACATTTCCAACACAGCTGACTGCCAGCTTCAGACTTCTCGTCTCGTGATTATCAAGCTCAAAAATTTTTAAAAAAAAATTATGCTCGGAAAAAAACCAATCACTCACTTGTGTAGACTACACGATAGTCATTACATGGATAAGGCAACAGAGATTGACGTTGGGATTCCATCACTTACTGAGCCTGTGGAAGATGGAGATCTTTGCTGTGGTTGTGGCGGGGCCTTAACAGCAACAACGCTTCGACCACAGCTTCGCTTCTGGGTCTGAGCGGGACTAGCCATAGATTGTAATGCACCACCTGACCCTCGCTGCAGAAGCTGCGACGGACCGATGATCCCCGTCGTAAAAGTAGTCGTGAGTGCGCATCCTTGCGCCATATTTCCTGGTGAATTTACAATGGCCAACTCTGGGCATCAAATGAGAGACCCTGTCAGTAGACTGCGTAGGAATCTTCGTGAGGAAGGGGAAGGGACTTGCACTTACCACCTATCTCAAGAGCAATTTCACGCCGAATGTCATCTTACACAACAGAATAAAAACAGTAGAAAAGTATCTCTTCCAGAATGTGAACGATTCGGAACATGTTCCTCCCTCTCCCTCTCTCTCTGTGAGATTCTCAATCTCCACACAGCGTACGACAATGTCTCCGGTTCCGTCAAGCACCTTTTCAGAGGAATTAACCGTCAACCTCAACTCCGGTGCAATGTCCCAACTGTTACAAACAGCATTCAACCCATCATCCGCAATGACACTCCTCCGACTAAATAAACCCTCCATTCCCATATTTAATCGTTCAGTAACCTCTCCAGCTCATCTACACGTTTACATTCGCAGCTCAAATCAAGATAATGTGACTATCTCTGAATCGAAGAAAAATCCACTGCCCTACCGCAGAGGCAATGAATCTAACCAATCAATTCCTCAATCAGAAACTTCTCTTTCTCACACAGATTACGATGCAAGCCTACAAGCTCACCTTCGCATTCCCAGTACGAAATGTCTCGATCTACCTTGAAAGCCTCTTCCAAATGCCAAAACTCAAGAGCATCAACCCTCCAGCAACAAAGTGCTCATGCCCCAGATTTTCACCTTTCTAGTCCCTCAACGTAGCGACAAACCTCAACCATTGTCCTACGGAGAAGAAGGCCCGACTGAGGCTCCACAATCCCCACCCAAAGATGCCATGAATCTGAGAAGCTAAAAGGTGCCTCACCTGCTTGAAGAAGAGAAGACCGACCACGAAGCTCCGGGGAACAGAAATGGGAGAGCGTGTGCACCACAAACCCTGCGGCCACCTGTAGGGTGGATTAAGAGACGGGAGACTTGGAGCTCACGGAAGAAATCGTACCGTGCACCAAATCCGAAGGAGAAACCACCGGACGCAGATGAAGCCCGGCAGGGCTCGAAGGGAGCAGACAGAGCCAGGAGCAAGGACCGACGTGCATCGCTCGAGCCCCAGGTTTAATTCTCTTTTGGCGTTTGGATCCGCAATGCTCCTCCGTTGATCCACAGGTTCTTTAGCCTGTTTGTCTCGTCTCGCATCCGAAGTGTCATCAGCTCCCCCTTCCGCCAGTGCTTGTGGAGTCGATGTGGACCAAATGCTCCTAGATTTCATCTTCTGAATATCCGATCTGTGATTGATGATGTGTCCATCAGGAAGCTTGTGCTGATGTGGCATGCATGGAAGGTTTGTATAGGGTCCTCCGGTGCGGTGGAGTATGAATCCAAGAATAAAGATAGGCCATGTTAAATTCTGGTGTCCAATATTTCTCATTGTTGGTTGTACCCTAAACTGGCACATCTACTTTATACAAATAGATGAAGTTCAATTTTGGGTTCCTACTACATGTGTTCATATGACTTGTTGTTCATTCGGAATGCAGAGTATAGCTACTCATGATGCCATTAGGGATGTGGTGTTTACTATGGTACGAGAGGGTGGATACCTCACATGGAGAGAGCGTTGGTATGCATTGCAGTCGATTAGGGTTAGGGCAGACTTGTATTTGGTTCGGGAGGACTAGGTCACTGTGGCTGATGTGGTGGTTACCGATCCTACTAGAGACACATTTTCAGAGGGGGTGATCACCCATCCTCCACGATGGGCAGCGAGTGGAGCGGCAGCAGCCACGGTCTCCAAGTATAGAGGTATGCAGAGAGGTCACCTCTTTGTTCCTCTAGCTTTGGAATTATATGGAGCTATGGACACCGACTTCGACTTGTTCTTGAGTGAGTGCACGAGAGCCTATCATACTAGACGACATGGGGTATCATTGTCTTTAGCTTACTGTATAGCCTATTTTAGACAACGTGTTTCCATTATTCTACAGAGAGCACTAGCTTGTGCAATCCATAAGAGAGCAATCACGTTATGTGATGTTTCTTTGGATGCTCTGTTGTTTGTAGACCTTTTGACTTGGATAGTTCATATATCTTAGGTGATGTATGACATATTTCCCAGTGTGATACTATTGGGGCTAGCCCCATGTTACCGGTTTGGTTCCATCCTTGTACGATTTGATGGGGTCTTCCCATCCCTTTTGTTTTTATACTTTGTCTTCGTTGTTGTACGCAATACATAAGTTTGTAGCTGTCTTGCGAACTGACTGCGTTGGCGTGAACCTTACGTTTTCTTCTCTCAGTGCGTGAGTGTGAACTATCCTGTTATTTTCTTCCGTGAGCTTCACACAGCTGTGTGAGCAGTCGTACATCAATATAACGTCTTACAAAGTTGGCCTTCACTGTAAGGAGTTCAAAGCCAATAGTATCCTCACGGATCAAAGCAAGTGAACTGTGCGACGACAAAGAAGTTTAATTTGACCCCCGTGCACAAAAATACCTATCTATTTCACATTTTGGAAAGAATGTCGGAGAAGAACATGACATTATAATTAGGCATAAAGAATTATTTTTCAAAGATCTTTATTTTCAGCTGGCTTAAACATTAATATCACGATTTATCTTTTTGATCATTCATGAGTAATTATACGCATTAAACATCTAGGAATTAAACTTGAAAACATAAAAATTTTGACCGGAAGATAATTTTAGATTTCTAGGGAAAAAGCCTAATGACATCTGTTCAACATGTTTGAAAAGATCTTTACTTTCAGATTATTGTTATCGGATGTCAAGCAATTAATTTTCTAATCTTACTTAATAAGATTTATTCTTTTAGATAATTTTTTGAAACCGTCAGTTGATCTAGCATGGTGATACTGAATGAAAATGTACCAAGTGGTAGATAGGCTTTTCAGAGTGATCATTAGTTATATGTAATACTATGGTATTTCAGATAGGCCGGTAGCCGGTAAGTTATGGTGCTACATAAACTTGTTATGGTGAACAATCTTAATTTTATGATTAATATTCTACCCAATTATTGATCATACTCCCTAAGTGTCCATGGTAAAATATATTCCAACTTTATGATTATATCATTTTGGTTTCCATAAGAGTGTTTGTGTTTGTTCCATCCGGTCCAATACGTGGAACAAAGATCAAACCCAAGTTTTGGACAACCGGGGCCAAATATAGTGATGACTCTAATCCTAGTTCAACTTAGTTTCAAACAATTATTTTCAGTGTCTATTGCAAACTGGGTTGGGGGTTATTGTCAAAACTGCAATTTTTTTGCTTTTGAGAAAAAGCAATAAAAATCTAGTGTGTATATTCTGAAAAGGCTAGTGATGAAATTCAACTAAGGACTTTACAACGTTGTATCCCTTCATTGGTCAAGGTACGGTCTTCCTCAACGCTCGAGACTTAACTGAATACTGACGAAAATGAAGAGAGTATTATGTACAGACGAACAGTGTTATACTCAAGTCATCGACTTATCTATCGGCAGCATATCTGCCAAAGCACCTTGGCTCAGACACTCGTTACATGAAGTGTATTTAATATGCAATCCTCGTTTCTTTTGTCCCTCGGCTGGGTTTTCCTCTGGCCATGGTTGGCCTCATGATACCGTGCTGTGGACGATTATCAAAGTTGACCAACAGTGAAGCTACAACTTTGACAAAGCACCTATACGATAGTCTGTAATGAGTCCGTTGTTTTCCAAACAAGATCAACTTGCGTCCTACGAAGCACATAACTTGATATGTCATTACAGCATTATGATGGACACAAGCACGCACAGCATCTTCCATCCACCTTACTTTGCGAACGGTCTCGTCTATCAATATTTCGACTCTTGGAATAGTGGTAGATGCTGAAATGAGCACACTTTTTATATCATAACATTACAGCAAATGACTATCTGTTTGTCATATCAAGATGTCTCCTTACGTACACAAGTAAATAGTAAGAAAAATAACCTAGGTCCGCAGGAGCCTGCCCGGCGTTCGTAGGCATCAAATATTGGCCAAGCTGTAGCGATGGCTGATGCTCTTGAAGTCGATTATACACACACTAGCTAAGTGTATCAATGTCTCAACCCAGACCATGTTGAATACACAAAGTTTGGGGAGCTAAAGAGCACAATCTGCATGTGTCTGCAAATTTGCTCCCTATATCCGGCAGGCTCTATGTAGCAAATTTAGTACGGCTTTCGACACGCCACCAGCAACTAGTGTGAAGATAGCTCAGAGCTTGGAACCTGTTTCCATCCTGAAAGGGGCATGAGCCAGCGGCGGATCTCTCAGGGGGCTGAAATGGACCAGTACTGTAGGTTATTTCACTCACCTCCCAATCAAGCAAGCAGTACCCTCACCGGATCGGGCAGCAATCACTCACTCAAACTGCACTAGGTACACAGTTTCAGAAATCACACCGACGTCCACTCAGGAAGTTGGTACACCTCAGGGAGGCAAGGACAGGCACAAATTTAAATCATGGTGTCTCTTGAAGTCTCCTCCCCTTTTAAAAGAAGAGCAATGTGTTAGAGCATGCCCAGGGGGTGATAGTCTAAAGGCCTACTTTAACGTGAAAGTTTTTTCAGGTGAATGGGCGTGTCAGTGTTAAATTTAAAAAGTACATGTGTAAGATCCGTCGAAGGAGTTCAAACGACAGCTGTCTGACCAGTCGGCGCTATTCCGTTGGGACCAACATTAGTTACAATCCATGGGTGGCTGAGGACTTGTTTAAGAGGTAGCCTTAAAGTAGAATTCTTCACCAAAAGCTGCAAACACAGAGAGACTCCAGAGTAAGGACCAATTGCGTTCTGATAAGACATCCGGATGTCTTCATGATGTGATGAACATGAACAGCTCACCCGACGCAAAAAGTACGAAAGGGACACAACAAAGCATAAGCTATTGAGGGTAAACTGGGAAGCGAGGAGCAAGACCTTGCAGATGAGATCTTTGGCGGCGGCTGATACAACAGGTTTTTGTGGAAATTTGAGATCAACTCGAATGATGCTGCACATATCAAAGTTCTCATTTTAAGACAACTGTATGTACAGTAACCTACAAAATATTGGAAGCTCAAAATCCTGGCAGTTTTTGCAGTTTGATCGCCTCATGTTAAGATAAAAACCTCACAACCGTCCCTAATATCTCTCTGCCACATACTTCCCAATGCAAGGGCAAGACCATATTATAAATCATACTGCCATTGAAAAACTGATATACAAAGCTTCATAGACAATGCCTTATGAACTTCCAGAATACGGACTCTCGACATGAGAAGATGTAGGCTTAAAAAAGGAGGGAAAGTACCGTTTGTATGTCTCTGAATGTTTGGCAGCTTCAAAAGGCGGGAACCCGTAGAGAAACTCGAAGCAGAGAATACCAAGACTCCACACATCTACGCCTGTGTCGTGCTCCTTTCCTTCCACTGCACAAACCATAAATGAGACCCTTCGGTAAAACTTAGGCAACTCAACGTCTTAGTACACTCTACAGTACTATCAAGTGTTAGAAAACGATGCGAAACATAGTATGTTTACGTTGTACGACTAATAAAGGTAACAAAAGGCTTCCACCGCCTAAGGCCTTTTCTTTCTGCTCTAGAGCAAAGATCACAAAATTATTTACAGGAGTGTGAAACTCAAATTCATACTTCAATAGACCGAGGGAAAAAGATAATATCCTTCAAGAAAGGGGACTTACCCATCTCAGGAGGAAGATAGTCAAGAGTTCCACAGAGAGTTTTTCTTCTATTGCAAGTGTGTACGGACCAGCCAAAATCCGCAATCTTCAACTCGCCCTGTCATCCCGAGTAGAGAATGATTCATGATGTGGACGAGAGCAAAGGACAACATAGAAGACGTATCCATCATAATCATTTCTCGACTCCTCATACTTAACTATTGTCCATGCATTTATGTGAGCAGGGGATACTTAAAATGGTATCCCGTGCTCACATTTCAAACTCTTGAAAGTAGTCATGATACTATACATTCAAAAGTTGCATTCGCTAAAAGCAGGGCTGATCTGTTGATGCAGATATCCATTGCACTGAAGTCAACCAGAATTCGTAAAGCTTACCTTGATTCCTACCAATAAATTTTCTGGCTTTATATCACGGTGGATGACATGCTTTTCATGGCAATAAATTAAGGCGTGTGCCAATGATGCGATGTACTGGAAGGACAGGAGAAACACAGGGGATCACCCCGCGGGGGTATTAGACCGTAATCGCAAACAGTACAAGAGAAAAACTTCAACAACCTCGTCCAACGAAATTAGAAGTGTTCATAGATGCTTGTGGACTGGACGACATTATATGCAAAATTTGAATTGAAAGGGGCTCAGTTGGAAATTCTTACTGCTGCGGCCCGCCTTTCCGTAAAGACTCTACAGCGCTGTAGCTCTTTATACAGCTCTCCCTTGGCAGCATACTCCAAGATAAGGTACACACGTGCCTGCACAACAGTTTCACAAGATGAATCAACTCTTCTCCTGGGACATCCCGCCCCGATGATTTACGCGCTAATACTGAAACAAAATCGTGGTAACGAGGTTTTGTGGATTGAAAAACATGATGATCGCATTCTTTTCGTGAGAGATCACTCGCGGTATCAAAATTCCGCAGATGAAATGCATTAACATTTTTCTCCATTCAGCTTAAGGCTGCCTTTCGTAGCTGGAGATTCTCATCCTTTTGATACGTCTGACATACACCTTTGAAATCGCCGGAGGCTAACTATCTCCTGTAATCTTTGGAAGCAGAGTAAACTCAATCTAACCTGGTCGTAGAAATATCCGTACAGACGTAGAATATTGGGGTGACGAAGGTGACTTTGAATTTCGATCTCGCGACGCAGCTGGTGTTCCACCTGCGACTGCTCCAACTGATTCTTGTACAGCACTTTTAGCGCCACGACATATTTGCTCTGCACGACACAAATCCAGATAACAAAGGCAAGCGAGCAAGATGATTGATTGAACTATGCTCCCAGGGTGAAACTGAGTAATATACCAAAAAGGATGGGAAGACCCCATCAACTATAATAGACCTCGTAAAAGTTATTGATGGGGTCAAAATGGTTACCCTTTTCTCTCGAGCCAAGTACACATTGCCAAATTTCCCGCGGCCCAACGGCTTCCCAATGTCGAAGTCATCGATCGACCATCTTTTCTCCTCATGATTGCCATTGGCCTCAGTCGCTGTTTGTCCAGTCTGCACAACGTAAAGGACCATTTTGAGTAAGAGTCTACGTTGGCGGACGACTTACACAGGTTAGAAGGACCCATCACGCGTCTTCTTTTTCTACTTCAAAAGAACAAGCAGGTCAATGAACGTGATCGAATGATCGGCATGGCGACCAATTTCGGCAGAACTGAAAGCTCGAAGAAACCTCCGGTTAACTCTAACATTTATCGCATTCTACCAGAACAAGAAGGCAATTTGCTAAGCAAATGAAATGCGACAATACCTGTGCATCCGGGGCTTCAACCATGGTGTCTATCTCGAAATATCACTCCTGCGACACCACAAGAATTCAGGTAAGCTCCCTTGGGCTGGACTCCTGGCGGAAGCCCCAATAGACGGTGCAGAACGGCAAAAAAGAAGATGAGCAACTTCAGGAAAGACAATGTTCACCACGTGACAAGCCATTCACAAACCTGAAGGGAAGACTTCCAGATTTCCCTTCAGGTTTGTTGGCTAGACATCACTAACAGACCAGCGTAAAGCGAACACTTTCCGTATCGTAAAGCAAACAGCACCCCTTGATTATACATTTGAATGCTAGCATTACTAACGTCTCAATTGTCTCTCCACAGCCGGACGAAGCTGGTGGTAGCACGATTGGACCAGTGTATATTTCCAACTACAAAAAAGAACCACTCGGTTTGAACGTGCGATTTTCAAACAGCAAACAAGAGCTGATCCTCTACATGCTGTAGGCTAACTGCGGTTGCTACTAGCATGCCTCAAATGCTACCAGACCAACCCACAATGCAGCTATATTGTATCGTCCACTCCTACTCTCCTAGCCTCAAAAGCCTTGGTCCGAAGTAGCTGGTAGGATTGGAGGTGAAGTAGGACGTGCCAGAAAGTAGAATCTCGAATTCACGCTAGATCAACGATGCAGCTTACTCGTTCGGAGCAATCATGAACAATGTGACTATCGCAGATCTACAAACATTCCCTTCGCGGCCTGATTCCAGCACCAGTAAGCATTCTGCCTGCCCAACCGGCCGCTTCAAAAAAAGCCCGACGGTAACCTTCTCGCGAACAATCCTTCGTCAAATACCTCGTAAAAGCCCGTCCTTGTTATGGTGGGCTCAACCCGTGTCTTATACCACTTGCAAATTCTTTGCTGCTTGTTGTCAAAGACTCAAATCTGGTAACAATGCACAGACGGACCTGATTTCGAACCCTAACCTTTCCGCGAAATTTTGATTCCTCTGCATTCTTGACACGAGAAAATACCTCTTAAACCAAAGATCGCCTCCTCAATCTCCAGCTAATTGCCCGGAACAGCTGAGGGAACAAAGCATGCCACCATCCCGCGATCTCCTAATCTCTAATCTCCCTCTCTTTCCACTACTCTACCTAAGGGAACGGAAAACGCAAAGCAGCTCTCCCTTCACTTCACGTCCCTCCTAATTCCCCAATCTCAACCTGCCCAATCGACCATCTCTTGATCTCCTCTCTCCCAAATCGAATAATCCCCCTAACACCCGCCGAATCGCTCTTTGGCCGCTTGCAACGATCGTCCGCTCCCCCTCCCACCACCCACCGACCCCAACGTCTCAACGTGACAGACACAAGATGAGATCGCAGTTCAAATCAGAACCGCATCATCGAAATGGTGGTAGCAGTTGAGCCGGCCAGCCAGCCAGCCAGCCAGCAAGCAAGCAAGCAGGAGCAAAACCTCCCGGAGGCTCTGGATCTGAACAAGACTCCCTCTCCCTCAGTTTCTCCTTCTGCTTCCCTAAGTCCACATGGAACACATCACCACCATCTCTCCTTCTGCTCCCACTCTCCTCTTCCAGTTCTTCTCCTCTTCTCTCTCGTCTCGTCGCCCGCTCCGTCCTCTCGTGGTCCCACACTCACCTTCACCTGCGCCCGCAGCACCTCCTCCTCGGCTTCGCTTTCTCGTCGCGCAATGCCGGTCCCCTTCCCTCCCTCCTCTCGCTCGCTCTGCCAATGGAATCCCCCGCCTCAATCAGCGCTGCGAGCACTCGATGTTTCCTTGACTTGTGTTTTCAAAAAAAATTGGCGGCTTGCGCAACGGTAAGCTCCGCTCCTTCCCTCGGCTCGCCTCAATTCGAAGTTCGAACCCAGCCTCGGCATTCCGTGTCTCCCTCTCGTGTTGTCGCGACCGTGGTCAAGTCTGCGTCCGTCTGACCGCACCTCGAGGATCATAAACCCCTTCCCAAGTTCGGGTTACTTTACAGTGATCACGTTATCGGAAATTGCTATTTGGATGCCGTCGTGTCTGTTTCTGCGCACCTGCAGGACTGCCCAACGGACGAACGGACGGATGGTGGTGAAAAGCACGGATTAGCAAGTTTGCCCGGCCCGTTTGTGTCTGCTTCTGCGCGTCTGCAGGAGCTCTGGTCTGGCGACTGTGATCAGGTCTGAGCCCGTCTGACGGAGTCTGACCATGCTTCGAGGTCCTCCCTTCCATTTGGCTCATGTTCGGTTATTGGGCTCTGCTCTTGCGAAGGCTTTTTTGTCTGTTTTGTCGTATTTTCCGGACGGATGAGTGGATCCTACAAAGGACGTACATGCATGCTTATTCGGCCGCTTCTAGAGGAAAATGCGCGGACATGCAAATTAACTATTATATCGAACCGCACAGGAGGAAAATAGAAGCCCAACAGAGGAGAAGAAATAAATAAAGAAAATACCCGAAGAAGAGGACTGCTTCCCAAGCAGCTTCTACAACCAAGATTATTCTATTTATTATGTAGATTTATGAAGTCCAAATCACAAGGGCACCAAGACTAACTTAGATCAAGATCATTTCCATGATATATAGTATTGTGACATAGGAGAAATATTTTATCCTTAAGGTACGACATGAGCTCCGGACCTTTTACTCTTTGGCCACCTATTAGACTAAAGGTCTACAGTCTACCTTGATGGACCGACAGTTTCATCAGGCTCTGTATTCATTCTAACTTGATCCGGCCATTCCTCGTGCTACTAAGGCTCGTCTACGTTCTTGCTCTGGCAAGGATGCATATTTCTTCGGATGCTCATGTTGTTTGTAGACCGTTTGATTAAGATTGTTATGATATTTTACGTGTTGTATGACATATTTCCCATCGTGATGCTATTGGGACCTAGTCCCATGTTACCTATTTGGTTCCATCCTTGTACCATTTGATAGGGTCTTCACATCCCTTTTGTTATTTACTGTGTCTTTTTTTCTTTTTCTTTTTTTTACCAAGACTACCACCAAAAAACTTAACACTAGATGAAAAATAAATACATATATTTAATGTGATAACCTCAATATGCTTATAGAATCTCATTTGTATATCAATAGCGATACAAAAATTTCAAAAATAAAATAAATATATTGTAAGAATTTTCAGAATATATAATTCAAATAAATATATATATATATATATATGAAATTTAAAATAATTACATCATCGAATACAAAAGAATATTCGATCATATAATTATCAATTAACAATATCAAATGAAATTGATTTATTCATGATTATCAAATAAAATATTAAAGTTATTTTTTAAATTAAACAAAATTAAAATTTTATTCTATACTTCATATAAAACTAAGTTTCACTACAATATTATACAAAAATATCAACAAAATATTTGTCATTGTCTTGGTTCTCATGATGACCAGTCTTTTTTTCAGCCAAAAGCTCATACATATTCTATGCTACAAATATACATATATAATAAATAATAATTAAATAGAAGAAAAACAAATAAATAAAATTTAAAAAACAAATAATTTTCATATTTGATGATAATTTATGTTAGGTTTGTACTTTATAATTTTATAAAAAAAATATGAATAAATAAATATTTATTTATATTAAAAAATCCACAATATAATTTTTTTGATAAATAATATTTAAATCATAATCATAAATATTTGCAAAATATTTTTAATCATTGAAAGAGGAAATTAAAATACATGAGATTTAATTCACTTTGATAATTCAAATTTGATAAAAAAGATTGTCAAAGCATTGAATTACAACTAACATCTATATGTATGCAACAACAAATATCTCATATTTGACATTAAATGCTCAAACAATAAATTTCTGATTTTCAAAATGTGAGTTTTTTGAAGTAATTTGATTAGACTATTTGTTCAATATACATATAATTTGAATTAAAATAAAATAAAAAATAATGAATTATTTTATATTTATTTTATATATTAAATAAGTTAGATTATGCAATTTATGTTAAAAATATATCACAAATAAATCATAAATCAAGAATAATAATTTTATTAAATTTATGATATTTTAAATATAAAAAATTAATAAAAATTAATAATTTATTTGTTTACATATATTAAAATTATTTGATTTTTTTAATTAAAATATATATTTGGAAATTCTTTAAATAAAAAAAAAATTATTTATAATTTTAAATATATTTATATAATTTAAATAAAATAAAAAGAATATTTTTTTATTACAAAAATAAAATATTTTATTCAAACAAATTATTTAAATATTTTTCAACAAATTAATTATACATTTTTTTCCAAAATATAATATGAACATACAACAGTATTTAAAATTTTAAAATTTTTAATTAAAAATTTCGTGAACTGTTTAGTGGAACGAGACGAAAAGAAATGAGTTAGATTTTAGATTTCTCCATTCAAAATTTCAGAAGCAAACATTTAGTGGTACAAGATGAGAATAAATCAGTTTGGTTTTAGATTTCTCAATAATCAATTTTGGAAATTGATGTTAGAATTCAATAGTGTTGAAATCAATTAGGTTTCAGATTTTATGGATACAAAATTTATATTAATTGATTTGAAAAATCGTGTCCAATTAGTGGATCTTAGATTTACTAGATTATGAATTTTCAGAAATTGATAATTTTGGTTGTGACTTCGATGCTCTAATATACTAACTCTTGTCACAACTATAACCATGATTGTGATCGAAATATTGAATTGAATCAAGCAACGTGGAATAACATCGGGCAACGCTTTTGGAAAACGTGATGTTACTTCAAACAGTGGGTAGCATTTTGGAAAATGGATAGAAATTTTGGACAACAAGTTCGGGAAGCAAACATGCCAACATTGTGAGCATTTTTGTGGAGCACAAGTGTTGGAAATGACAATTTGGAGCTTGTTCATAGTGTGGAAGAAAGGGATATTACCTATAATGCATCACAAAAGATTTATAAACTAATGATGCTTTCTAAGATTGGTGGCATGAGGTTTGAAGTGGAATGTTTGATGGCCGAATTGACTATGACTTATGGGAGCGACAAGAGATGAACATCATTAAGGCAATGGGATTGGGGAAGCTATTCAAGCCCAAACCAATTGATGTGGATAATGAAGATTGAAGCGACATACAAAATCATGGAGTAGGAATTGTGGTGTTGTATATCAATCCCAATGTATTCAAACAAGTAGAAGAGCATGATAACCTTAAGGATTTGTTTAGAGCTCTACAAGGAAAAAAAAACCACAAAGAGCTTTCAAATCCATTAAACATTTCACAAAAGCTAATGACTTAAGGTGGCAAAAAGTACAAAAATCCAAGATCATGTTGATGCATTCAATGATTTGCTCGTGGAATTGGAGAAATTTATAAAAAAATTTAGTGATGAATGAAAGACAATTTAATTTTTGAGTTACTTGATGGCATAATATCAATCCTTGTCATATATGTTAATTCATTGTGACAAAAGGACAATCACATACACGATTGTGATTGCATTGTTGACTTATGATATACAACAAAAATTATTGTTATCTTCCCGTCTTGCTACCTCTTCACACTTTGAATGTTACTCATGGAAGAATTCGCACCAAAGAGTTGGAGGAGGATATAACCAAGTTAAGGTATAGATCTAAGTCTAGATCTAGATCCTAATATGGCAATGGAAAATTAAATGTTGGAAATGTGGCTAGTTCAGCCATATGAAGAAGGATTATCATCACAAGGATAACATTGAGTCTTGAGCTCAACTGGATGTGATTGAAGATGAAGGATATGCTCTTTGTATTCTCAACGAGGTTGGAAAGCATGAATGGATTATGGATTCAGCTTGCATTTACCACCTGTGTCACATTAGAGATTTTTTCAACACATAAACACCATCAAATAGTTCACTCTTGATGGCAAATGATCAATTTTATGAGATTGTGAGAATTGGATTTGTGAAGATCCAAATGTTTGATGAGAAAATGCACACCTTGACAAATGTGCAACACATTCCTTTTAGGTGTAAGAATCTAATTTCTCTTAGAGAATTAGATTCAAAAGGGTTTAAATGAGATTCTGATGGTGGAGTTTTGAGTGTTGTGGCTGGAATCCACATCCTCATAAAAAGTAAGAAGCAGAAGAATTTTTATATTCTATGAGGAAAAAAAATACTTAGTAAGCATTCCTACTACATCTACGAACAAATGTCTCAATTGTGACATGCATGACTTTGCCACATGAGTGAAACATATCTTGTCATTCTACACAAATATAACTTATTGCTTGGGATGAGGCAATGCAATCTAGAGTTTTGTGAGCATTGTATATTTGAAAAACAACAAAGAGATGTATTTGTTGGAGTGCATAGATGTACGGCTATTCTCGAGTATGTTGATTTAGACATGTGAGGGCTATATCCTTCTCCTTCACATTTAGGAATATAATACTATGTAAGATCGATGAATTATTATTCTAGATATATATGGATTTATTTAATGTATAAGAAGCCTAAAGTCTATGCTATTTTCAATTAATGGAACGCTCTTATTGAGACTCAAACTAGAAGGAAGATGAGATATTTACATTCATATAATGGCAAGGAGTACATCTTAGATAAATTTAAGATGTATTGTCAAAAGGAATGGATTACTTGTCATCTCACCTTAACATATACTATGGAGCAGAATAATGTTGATGAGTGACTCAACCAAACACTACTGGAGTCATCAAAATAAAATTGAGTGAAGCAAGTTTACCACAAAGATTTTGAATTGAAACTATATGCAACTTATGCGGTAAAACTTGTCTCCATGCAGTGCGATTAAGCACAAGATTCAGTTTGAAATGTGGCACAAACAATTAATTAATTATTCTATGCTTAAATTATTTAGTTGTGATGTCTATGCTTTTACTCCCATGGAAAATAGAATTAAGCCATAAAGATAATAAGATATTAAGACCAAGAAATATATTTTTCTTGAGTATTAGTGTGCAATGAAGGGGTATAGTTTATGGGATCATGTTATAAGCAACTTAATAGTCAATAAGAATGTGTCTTTTAATGAATATAGATCATTGAAAGAGGGGAGAAAGCTCATACTCTTGCTACTTACAAGGGCCAATCTCCTACCTCAAACATAGTTGAGAGGGAGATTGATCTTGATACTTCTCACAATGAGCCAGAAGGAGAGGTTCCACCTGTACTTGAACAAGAAATGGAGCGGATTGCTAGTGAGCCACATATTGAACCAACACAATTGAATCAACTTGAATCTTCAACTATGAATCACCATAAGTCTTCAATGAGAAGACAATTGACAAGTGCAATTGAATGTAATGCTCTTGAAAAGTATGGTACTTGATTTCTTTCATACAAAGTGATTGAGCTGATGTTGACAATTGAGGTGATGCATTCATAATAGAAGATGGAGATTCATCTTCATTCTTTAAAACTCAAGCTTCTAGAGAGAAGAAAAAGTGGGATGCATCAATACAAGATGAGATGAAATCACTTCTAGATAACAAAATATGGAAACAGTCCATATAGTCCATCACTTGTTTGCCTTTATGCAAACAAGTGATGGATTGTAAATGGATTTATACGATGAAGCTACTAAAACAAATAACAAAATCTTCAAGGTCAAGCTAGTGGCCAAGGGATTCACACAAAAGAAAGGTGTAGATTATAATGAAGTTTTTCTTTGGAAGAAAAGTATTATGCAATATGTTTGCTAAGTGCTATTGTAGTTCTAATCAATTTATTTTGATAAGATATATGTTGTCACATCGTTTTTGTATGGATCGTCTGATGAATAGATCTTCATGCGACAACCACAAGGTTTTGTGGTGAAGTGTAAGGAGAAAATTGTATGCATGTATGGATTAAAACAAAGCCCAAAGCAATGAAACAAGCATGTTAATGAATTTATGTACTCACAATGATTTATATGGAGTGTATATGATCCATGTGTGTATCTACAATAGAAAAATAGTCCAAGTTTTGAACTCATTATTTTTGTCTTTTATGTTGATAACATGCTTATTGAGGTTGAGAACAAATATGATATTACTAAGTTAAAGTATGTGTTATGCATATACATATTGCATAACAACATACATCAATATCACATCAAACATCACACTATATAGATCGTCATACATCAACACAAGTGTACCACAATTGTCTTCCTGATTGACGGTTAGATGCCTCTCACATGGCCTCTTGATCTTAATCCCATGAAATGCACTAGATATGTATTTAGTGCATTTCATGGGATTAAGATCAAGAGGCCATGTGTTACAATGCCCCATTGTTAGTTGTATATTTGCAATCCATACCATGTTATTGTCAAACCAGCTTGCCTACTAATCACATTGAGTACACCTCCACCACCTGTTGGGCACCTCATTGAGAGAAGGTGTCAATCATGACATATGCCGCCCTCTCGAACAAGTCAACGTACAAGTTGCTTCACCATGTGATCTACATAACATACATCTTTAGCATGCTCTCACAACTGTCAAGCTTGGATCCATAGTCAACACCCCTCTTAATATCCCTATCGGCTTCTTCTAGGATTGTTCGGCCAATCTCAGGACTCAAGGAGTGGCTTCATACTTCTTATAGCCTAAGGCTACTGATGTATTCTTTGTCATAATGTTCATCCCCGAATCATAGTCTATAAGAATTGATTTTAATATACATCCCACAATTTCAACCTCCTATTCATATGCTCCCAAATCTTCTTGTTCTACGAAATATACCGTAGGCAACTTGCCCTTCCTCAAGAGTGTGGGCTTGATGGATTTCAACGCATGAATGAGGAGTTTCTTATACACTTTATTATCATTGAGTAATAGCTTCATGATAATATTGGCCTTGATCTTGACGAGGTCTTTCACCAGATCATAATACTGTTGTAGCGGTATTCTTCTTGATTTCTAACCCCTCTCCGTTGGAGTTGTCCACTTAGAGGAGAAAGTGAACGGTATCCGTCATAAAGGGTACGGTTCATCACACCTTCTAAGAAGGATGTAGGGGTTCATCAATTTGGTTTGGAGGAACTAATATCGAGTGGAGAAATGAGTTGGTCCAAGTAGGCGTTGGATGTGCTCTGGGTGTCTACCCGCAGTAAAAATACACCTCCTCCCGTCGTAAAGGAGAAGAATAAGTCCAAAGAAGGGAAGAAGCAAGCTTCCAGAAAAGAGCATTGAAGACTATATTGGTACATGAGGAGGATCCCACGATAGAAATCTTGAACACATCTGAAATCCCAGCTAATATTCAGGCCAAGATCCAAGGATATATCAAGGAGCTTATCCCAAATATGAGCAAGGGGATAACTAGTCACACTACATATTCGTGTGTACCGCCCTCATATAATTACTGCACAAGGGTTGGTAGATCATCCTTAAGTAAGGTACACATCACTGGGAGACTAATGTCCGTATGTTCCATAGTTGTAACATGTATTCGGTCAAGGTGGAGGGGGCAATTGAGTTAATCCTCAAATTCTCCTTTGAGGCGTAATGACGGACATGTCGATGGACGTATATTGCAAAATATGAATTTAAGGTATATTAGAGGAACTCCCACCTTCTTACACATCACACACCTGATTGTCATAAGGGATCTCATATTGTGAATAGTCCTAGATTGGAACCCATTCCACTTGTTGAGCCAAATATCCTTCCATGGGCTGATGTTCAGTGTTGGAATGACATGTCTTACTATAAATTGTACACCAAATGTTTGCTCTTCCTTGCATGGAGGATTTCTTTCGATCCTTATTGTTGACTAAATGGACCTTCAACTCCTCCAAACTCTTGTGAGCTCTACAACCTAGGACTCAATCTCCTTGCATCCACCCTGTGTATGCTTCGGCCTGTTACTGTCCTTCTTTGTCGGGGTGTACTTCCAATCTTTGTTTGATGAGTTTGATTCCTCTTCCGCGGAAGAAGTCGACACCTCACTGATGGAAGGACTTTGACGTCTTTGTGCCTTGGAGTGTTTAGCCTTCCTTCCTTTTTGGGAGCATTGTCCTTCCTTGATCTTCCGCCAGTGGATATTAGACAATTTGAAAGCCTTAACCGCTTGGATAATGCATCCATTGTGGCAAGTGATTACTGCTCGAGTGGAGATGTTAGTGCTTGTCTCCCCTTCACTAGAAGATTCTAAAGTTTGAAGTCGCAATGGGGTTATTTCAAAGCCAATTAGGCGGGGCTACTTGCATGCCTTACTCGCCCCTTTGCATAATGAGTTAGTGACTTCCATGAAGTACTCATTACTTTGGGTGATTGTGCCGAAGATGGGACTCTTCTGTGTTTCTTTAGCCTCGTATGTCCATAGGCCTTACTCAACTTACTTCTTTTTCTTTCCTTCTCAATTCGTCTTGTGCCAAAACCCGTTGTTCTCGGGTAAAAGGTTCAAGTTGTGATAAAGGAAGACCTTGCTTCCAATCTTTCTCCATGTGTGTCATTCATCCCGGGTTCTCGTCCCCTTCTTGAGTTTCAAAAAATTTCCCCGTGACTTGACTTCCGTGATTGACACAGAATCTTCTTGAGATGTCGATTTCTTGAATCACCAATTTCTTGATTTGTTGTTAGCGGCTGACATGAACGCCTTTCTAACCTGTATTATACAACCACTCTCTGGTAGTTGACTAACAACTTCATTCCTTGGCAGCAGCGCCAAGAAAAAGTAAGTCTCAAGAAAAAGTAAGTCTCAACTTTCTTCTCTATGTAACAAACAAGTTACACAAAGGAATGCGAAATAAAGTGAAGTAGAGTTTGATCCCAAAAAAACAGGGCGTTAATTCACTACTAAGGGAGAAGATGTGAGTTTATACTTCTTTTCTTCACTCTAGACATTCAGAGTCCAAAGAGCTATGCGAATAGGTAACTCATAGGTACACCACTAGACTGAACCATTCAACAATCATCCATCAAAATACACATCTGCTTAATGAACTCACATACAGTTCAAACTTACTGATGATAAAGGAGATCTTCTCCATAACAAGTTGAGGTCAAGGCGAGAGTTTGACGAAGTTCTACAGGTGAAATCTAATTCTACCATGGCTCATGGACGAATACCCGGGTTTCTTCTCATGTTTTTTGCTCCTGTCTATGCCGATCAAATGCAACTCACACAAGCATTTTGAACTCTTGTTATACCGTGACTTCACTTGCGGCTTAACAATGAACACTTGTAATAGAAGGAGATAATCATTCACTAAATATATTCTTATTTATACACATTCTAACTCATGTTCATAACCGTTATTTATACAAATTGCTCTCTCATACTTTTTTGGGCAAAATCTGCATCCTTCAATGGTGATTCCACCTTCCCGGCGAACACATCAATGCTGATCTACAACTACATGATGTGCTCAACAATCTCCTTTCTGTACACGCACATCGCTCCTTACATTCATGACTCATGGCTTTGTACATCTCCTTTCGTTTTTTCTTCAAATCGACATGAATGTTCATTACCTCAGTAAGCCATTCAAATTGATTTGCTTCAGCTTCGTCACATTGCGCAAAAAGGTATTGCAAACAAATACTTGGCAAAACTTCTAATCTATCATACCTCTCTATGTCAACTTCATGCAAATGTCGCTTCACATTCTGTAATTTATGACGAAGGTTATCATTGTCTTGATGAATTTATCTCCACTCCCTTTATCTTATAGATCTCTCCATAAGCCGTCTTTTCCTCCTACGCCTCCTTCTCTTTCCCTGCTTCTGCCTTTCCAAACATTCCACTGATTATGTCAATTTCTTAATCATCTGCATCTGGTCCTTCTTTCCTCGTGCAGTGTGGTCCATTACATGGATTAGGTTCATGTGTCCAATTTCTTGTGGGTTAGTCTGTTTCCATCTCGTTTAACTCCACAAGAACCGACACCACTACATTCTCCAATTTGTGTGCCAACTGCAACATCGAAGAAACCGGTTCTCCTCCATCCTTCGTTGCTTTTACTTTAGATCATGAAACCTTTGGTATCGGTCTTTGTGGTCACGCAATTTACTTCAGCTTCCTCTTCCTTGGAACATGCCTATTGATCTCTTCCACGCTAGGGCTTCGCCTCACCACTTCTCCAATTGAGTCATTCCTGCCAAATACCAGACTTCTTGTTGATCCGCTATTTACTAGGCCCCCTCACTATCTCCTCAACTTACGCTTGTAATTCTTCCTTTCTAGTGATGACAAACATCTCATTTGTGCGTACAAATGTACCAAGAACGAGGAGGTATACACCATTCCTTTTTCTCCAACTATTAGCTTCTCTTCCATCGCATGGACATTCATGGGAAAGATCTCTCCCAGTTCACCTTGATTGCACATCCCACAAATCTTTCCACTATTCTCACCTTATGCATACTGACATAGGTTTGTTATTTATGGTGAGAATAGATGGTTAAGTGTATACATGAATTTCCTCATGAAATCATCCTTAATGAGGTCGATCTTGTAGCCATTCTTCCCTTTTCTACACCATGGGTCAAACCACTTAGATTCATCAAAGTTAAACCCGGCATGTATTGCCAATCCCTTCCAGTCAATTACATCCTTTTTCTTCATGTAGTCTCTTCTTAGCAACTCATCCCACAAGATGACATCCCACGAATCGGGATATTCTCTCCAACTGATCGGATTTTTTATCTTCTTGGCCCAAACTTCCTCACATAGCTCTAGACACACATAATCCCATCGCCATGCTAGAAATTCTACTCCTATCCTCTTTAGTCTCTGCACTTCTTCTGCCGTCCAATTTGATTTCGGCATTAACGGTTTACAAAATTCTCACTGGCAACTTCTAGGGAGGTGTCAATCAAATAGCATCATGAGCTCTTGAGCAAATTATTGATCGTTTCTTCATCGTGGGTGCTCGATCCATCAATGCGTCGCATTTACTCATTTTGTGCAAAGTCGCTCGTTCTCTCGTCAACACTTATATTGCTTCTCTTCCGACCCTAATCCTGATTATTATTCCCGTTGCTTCCCTAATAATCTATTTATACCATCATATTTGGACTACAAGGCTAATTCGTATTCGTCAAGCCCCATCTTCTCAGTATATCACTCTTTATATTCAAAAAAATAAAAAAAAAGCTCAACCTACCTAACTAGGGTACTACAATACTCTTATCTAGTATTGCTTATTGATCCATCTACCTTCTTCGCACGGTTCCTTCTTCATCTACATTCATATTGCATTTGACAGCCTTTGATATGAGGATCATGGACGTCTTTGGTGACATCATCGGACTAGTAACCTTTGAGTGTGTGACAAAAGATTTCGCAGGTAGACAAACATCTTTGTCGATTTTGTGTGGAGCGCTAGCTTATTATCAATGGAGGAGATTGCAACTATAGCGTTCTTGGCTAGTTGTACACTCTCGACACCTATGTAATCTTCTTGATTTGGGATTCCATATAGGCCTATCCTTGAGATATATGTGAGGGATGTGGATATACGATCATTTCCCTTACAAGTATTATTTTGACATAGGAGAGATGCTTTACCCATGAAGATATGATATGAACTCTCGTATTTTTTCCTCTCTGACCATCGATTAGACTAGAGGTCTACAGTCTACCTTGATGGACCGACAATTTTAGCAGGCTCTACATTCATTCTTAGTGGATTCAGCCATTCCTCCTACTACTAGGGCTCGGCTATGCTCTTTCTCGGGCAAGGATGCATGCTTGTGGATCTTGGCTCAACATGTATTAGGGTTTTCCGACTCGCACCAGTTACTTTCTCTACAGCGATGAAGTTCCGTCTTGGCTTGGTCCATCCATCTACATCTTCATTACTCGCATATTGTAGCATGTGTTCATTTAGAGGGCAGAGTATAGCTACCCATGATGTCATTAGGAATGTGGTGTTTGCTATGACACGAGAGGGTGGATACCTCACATTAAAGGAGCGTTGATACGCCTTGCAATCGAATAGGTTTAGGGCATACCTATAGTTGGTTTGGGAGGACCAGGTTACTATGACAGAAGTCGTGATTACCCATCCTACTCGTGACCCAGTTTTAGAGGGGGTGATCACCCATCCTCCAGGATGGGCAGGGAGTGGAGCAACAATGGCCAAGGTCTCCAAGTATAGGGGTACGATGAGAGGTCAACTCTTTGTTCCTCTAGATTTGGAGTTATATAGAGCTATGGACACCGACTTAGACATGTTCGTGAGGAAGTACGCGAGAGCCTACCATACTAGGCGGATGGGGGTATCACTCTCTTTAATTTATTATATAGCCTACTTTAGGCAACATATTTTCATTGCTCTATAGAGAGCACTAGCTGGTGCAATCCATAAAAGAGCAGTCGGATGATGCTTCTTCGAATGTTCATGTTGTTTATAGACGGTTTCACCTAGATAGTTAGGATATTTTAGGTGTTGTACTACATATTTCCCAGTATGATGTTGTTGGGACCTAGCCCCATGTTACCAATTTTGTTCCACCCTTGTACAACTTGATGGGGTCTTCCCATCCCTTTTGTTATTTTCTTCCGTCTACACATTTGTTTAGCAAGATTGAGATTCACCATGAGAAGAATTTGCAACTTTTTTGCCTCTCGGCAAGCCCATTTTAAAATGTGGTCTGTCCTGTTTATGCTGGTTGTTAATTTTCTTTGGTGAACAAACATTTTTACTTTACCGACAATGATGATTTTTTCATGAAATGTTATCATAGACGGTATACTTAGGATGCAAACCGATTGTGGTTACAATCTCAAAGGTGGTTCCCGAGTGCACCAAGTGACTTGCAATTCATCCGTAGAAATATGCATGGCCCAGTAGCGTTACCCTTACTCTTAGCACGTTACCCACCAAGAAGATGGATTTGAAATGGTGATTCACTGTTGCGAGAGTACTGATTAACCCATCGCTCGTATTGTGCTGGCTTGTGCAGTGAGTTCTTTTTCTTTCCATGCGTCTCCCTTTTCCTTTTGACCAAGTAGGCGTCGAAGAGTTTTAAGTTGTCCTCTTCCTTGAAGATTTACAGTTTGCGATTCGATGAGCGTTTGAGTGAGGTTCGATGCCAGTTCAAACCATTGTGGAATGTCCTCAGTAGGTGGACGACATACATGACCACTGAAACAAGAAGTTTTCAAACGAATCTCCACAATCACTGAAGTTTATCTGGAAGGAGCACGATAAGAAACATTTGTATGCTACACATCTCAATTTATCGGTAAAGCTGGACATTTTTCCTGCTATCTATATAAGTTTGACGAAACTACAAAAATTGTTGAGGAGATATGATGGTGCCGACCTCCTCCTTGTCTTCAAACTTCTCAGCAATTTTAGCCATGTTCTTTTCTCTCATCTGATCTAACATTTTCCAAGTATCGTCCTTGATGACCTTCAACTGCATGGCCAAACAACGAACAAGGAAGCTTCACGTGAGTGGGGACGAAATGATGTCATCTCTTGCATATGTTACCGCTAAATCGAAGAAATGCCCTAGGGTTTTGAACACGAGCTCACAGAGAGTAACAACAAGCAATGTCTCTACTAAAAGAGCGTCCACGCAACAAAACTTTACCTGCTGAGGTCTCGGAGCCCCGAAAGTCACAAAACCGATATTCCCTGGTTTGAAGGTTGCTCTGCCGGAGAGTGAGATTCCTTGCACACCCCATCGTCCGGCATATATGATGGCTGCGTACTCATCTACTGGTCTTACCTCCGGCTACAGAACAAGAAGCAGAACACAATCACTTAGACTTCAATAGAATTATCCACAAATTACAAGAGCTTTCCTCAAGAAAAATACCAAAACCTGATAATTCTATCAAATATGCCTCTGATTTCAATAATATGAATCTCAACGAAATAGAAAAGACAATGAAAGTTTGTAATACTGAGAATCCATAAACGCGATGAAGATCCACACCAACCAGCTAGTTAAATGTCTGTGAAGAATATGAGATTAAATTAAAAAAAGGCAGTAATTGCCTCACACTTCTCCAGGTTTTATAGATTCCACGCACTACTTCATCATGTAAGAAATTTATCTCTTCTCATATGTGCCACAGGGCAGAGGCATGCATGAATACTATCTGTACTCGATAGTGTTCTCCTGTCACAGCCTACGCAAATCTCTCAAGACATCATGATTTAAAAAGCGGAAGAAAGAGTGACACCCCAGCACAAGTTGGAGGAAGAGAAGTCCAGAATAAGACTGACCTGTGGAATACGTGGTGCTTTCTTAAATATATCCCAAATTTCTGCAGCTGTTACTTCCTCTTTGTCCATCAGCAGTTCTACAAAAAAAAAGACAGGTATTTCTCAGCACAAAAGGTAGGAGTTCTTGTTCCGCTCATCAGGAAGAAACTGCTCCAATATTAAACCGCGAAAAAACAGCAAGCTCATCTGTAACTAACAACACTACAGTCGATAGAGTCCCTGACAGCTCTCGAAGATGTGAGGTACAAGCTGAGAGGATCGTCTCAAACTAGTTCACAAATGCTGGTCGATAAACTCAAAATACAGAATTGCGATAACGTGTAGGCCGTAACTGGAGAGAACCATCATGTCATCTTACCTGCAATAGTTTCCAGTGCAGACCGATATTCCTTCAAAATGGAGTGGCATTTTTCTACTGCCCAACGTATGTATTCATCTCTCAGTGCCACTACTTTAGGTCCAAGCTGCAAGGAACACAAAATTAGGACAAATATAAGAATACTCCACGACCTTTGAAGATCATAATACAAGACATTGCATTCGTGAGAAGAGCTAGCGACTCTTAAAGTGAGGCTCTGGAATTCAGGACAGGATGGAGTCTCTAGCTTAGAGGCAGTCCTGACGATGTTGAGGTTGAATGGTTCAAGATACTCACATGTATCATCAAGTCTTGTTGTGTGCGATAGTAGACTTTTCCCAAAGCAGTCATGCCTGTTCTCAATAAAAGATAATCTGCAAGCACACCTGCTTCTCCTAGAGCCGAGCCCGATATCCAAGAAAGATGATCCCTTCCGAATATTTGCTCTTCAACAATCCTAGCTGATCATACGAAAAATGAAAATCATAAAATAAGGACCATAGTCTTCGACGGCAAGGATCTCTCTCGTGAAATGGAACTGCCAGTACAACTGTATGTACGGTTGAGCTGCATCGATTTACCGAAGATGTGCATGATGGTTTGGGAATCTCTGCTCAATTACCGCAACAGCGTTTATCTCAAAAGCATACTACTGCTTAAGAGAGTTTCCATGAAGCAATAAGTATAAAAGCAGCTCCACTCATGATACGGATACGGGAATGTCACAAAACAACTGCATTCACTGAAGAGGTTAATTTTCATATAACAATACTTCAGCAGTGAACAACATGTTTAAACTAGAACACTCTCCAGTAAACCAAGAGGCAGCAAGTCATGATTGCCATCTTACGCGCACAAGCTCGAACGATATGATTCACCATGTCTTCTTTCCTCGAGAACACCCGGTTCTTGGGTTCAGAGAACTCCATATTGGGATAAGTGTCGATATTGCGGACATTTGTCTACACCACACAAACAAATCGGCAGGTCACTTTCATCTCAGAAACATATTTACTTCACGAGTAATTTGATAAAAACATTCAAGAATATTCAAGAATCTGACACGTAAAAGTCATATCTTTACGGACTTAAAAGGGGGAACAACTTCACGCTGCTAACTTGTTGGTTGACTGCTTACAGATGATGCTGCAAAGATGTTTAGTGTTAAAAAGCATTCATAGTAAAGGACGAGATTCATGAAAAAAAGTAACCTCTTGAACAGGTAGTTCACCTCAACACTCCCAATGAATATAGCAGACGCAATACCTCACTCTAGGTCCTGTATTCCAGTGATAATACAAACCAAACAAAGGCGTAATCGAAAACAATGCAATAAGATTATTCATTCTATGTACCTTTGTGAATGGACGCCATGGATTTGGGAAATAGCACTCCAGTAATGCAATAGCAGCTTCTCTGTAAGCTATTCTCATCCTCGCTTCTCCAGAAGCATCGACAACGTCCTCCTCCCCAGTTGCGAATGTTCCTTCTTGCTGCAGCAGCAGATAAGAAAGGCGTACAACACCTCTTAATAATTTTGTTCATAGCGAGACAGAACACTGTCCAACCACTGATCACTTTAACAGCAATTACAGTTGATTCATATTAACCTGTGAATACTTTATTTAAACTGGAACTGGCTATATTTTCACACACCGGCGGGTAACGTCAACGTGTGAGGTAATAGTTTTTTACCCTCTTCAGGGCCTCTAGAAGTTCAGCCCTTTCAACAATGTCCTTATCCTTCCTCGCAGCAAGAATCGCCGCCTCATTTCTGCGTATACTCAAAAGTGCCATCAGTCTCTGAGGGAGGAGTTCCGGAATTGGCAAACTTCTTGAAGCTAAACAGATGGTTTTAAGCAGAAGAACTTCGTGCTTACAAAACGTTCTGCAGCTCGGCACCACTAAACTCATAGGTCTGTTGTGCAATCTCTTTCAGAAGCTCCTCTTTCTCCTTCTCGGAGTTGAACCCTTTGTTTCTCGCGTGAACCTGAAAAAAAAATGTAAGATCATTTCGATGCGATCGGAAAACACCCCAATGGCACAAACTCAACACGCTGGACTAACATTTATAAGCCACCTAATCAGAGTTTTAAATTCTAAAAGGAATTTTTTTCAAAGCTGTGTAGGCCCACACTTACCCTCAAGATAGCCAATCTACCCTCTTCTGTAGGTAAGCCAACACTTATAGTCTTGTCGAAGCGACCTTTCCTCAACAGAGCAGGATCCAACATATCCAACCTGTTCGTTGCTCCAACTACCAATACCTTTACATAGCCCCAGAATTGTATTTAAGATGCAGAACATCACCAGCTCAGGAAAAAGAGAGCATTCCTTAAGTGGCTATGTTGAACATCCTGCTGGGTCTAGAGGTATATAATAATGACCACATGAATGAAAGTCGTCATGACAAGATATCTTGCAGAAATGAACATACAGACAGGACGCATTGACGATCCAGTTTTAAATATTTGAAAAGTATATACAGGTAATCACTACCGGGCTCCTTTAGCATCCTAGAAGGGGCGAAAGTAAATAAAATCAGAAAGTACATCGTCAAACACAAGTGAAGGCAAGGAAAATGCTGCTGTGCAAATAACTGAATGTCGAAGCTCTTCAAAAACACATGTGAGACGTTATGCCCAAACCTTCGCGTTACTGCTCTGAAAGCCATCCAGCTCCGTTAAAATTTGTATCAGTCCCTGTTCCCTTTCAACACCTCCCTGTACATAAACCAAGTAAAGATTGAATACATAAGGCTAGGACAAGGATATATTTTCGCAGAACATACGCAGAACAAGCCTTTAAAACCTACATGTAACCGTGGACATTACTAGCTTGAGATTGTTCAAATGTCAGAAAAAGCCCAAAAATCTAGGAAGGAATGCATAAACTGCATCAGTTGACAGTGGTAACCAAGAGAGGTATTAGATTCAAAAACAGCAACTCCACTAAACAGCCCTGTCTGACGTGTAACTAAACATGCATGAACAAGCTTGTAAGGAAGATAATAACGAAGAGATTCGTTGTAATCTTTGAAACCGTTATCACAAAATAATATTCCAAATCAACTGGTCAGATAAGAAATCACCAAACATCCACACTGAATTGAACTTGCAACACAGTACAACCACAACAGACTCTTTGAACGCACCCCTCCAATATCAGGTCCACCACGCTTAGCGCCAATGGCATCAATCTCGTCAATAAACACGATGGACGGTGCAAACTGGCGTGCCCTTGCAAATAAGTCCCTGACTCTTGCCGCTGCCACTCCAACGAACATCTGCACTTCATCCGTATAAAGACGTCATGACCAACCATACAGTGCAAAAGTAGGACACGTGACTACTGACACAAACCCTTAATTATCTTTCCGTCAACTGATTAAATCCTCCATTGATGTTTCACGTTCTCGAGTAAAAAGTCTGGAGACACGCCTGAAGTTCAAGTTCCGGAAGGAAGTTCACACTCTCAATTATAAGAAGAGTGAAATGAGGAACCATCCCGCAGCTTGCACACTATGTGGCAAGGAAGAAGAACGACCCGTGCATTATCTATGGCATGCTGCTCTAGCTCACAGCATGAGAGCGCATCTGTTTCGTGGCATCGCTCTGGTGGTGGAGGCTACGCTGAATACGGAATGCACTTGCCATGATCCAAAGCCAACGCAGCCGCCCTTTTGAATCATAGCTAATGGGGAGTTTGCAACTACCAGGTAGATGGAATAGTGAAGAGTTTACTGGTTGGTACCTCCAACCTCCGAACTAATCCCACTCTAAAAGGACCGTCTTCACTCTCAAGTAGGTTTCTCACGATTTCCTTCTGCTTCTATTCTATCTTCTCTAATTAGTCATATCTCTTCCTTTTGGCACCAATCAGCCAGGGCGAGGTGACTATGTTCTTAAGGCTATGGCAGGCACATAGTAACGAGTACATTTGATAAGAAAATTTGTGGACCATTTTTTGATATTCTGTATCTAGATCATGAACTTGTCTCGATACGCTTCAAATGCAAGGACTTGAGGGAAAAGTCACGCAAGAAGTTAGCCACAACTTTTCACTTCAATCTGTATAACCTTGACTTCCCATTTTCTGGATAGAGATGACAGAGTCCAACTTAGTTGACCTCTACTGTCTGTCATCCTACCACAATCCATGAAACAAGTTGATAGTGAGGTATGATGGGTTGAGACTCTTTTCAATCGTTTCCATACGATTTCCAACACGGAATACAGAGGGATTATCTTCTAATCCCGTAACGTGATGGATTCCAGCATAACGGAAACTTCCAGTCACATGCATTCCATTCGCTGATGCCATTCGGTCAGGCGTAGTTTCATTACATTTGGCTGATGCCTGGTGCCAAGCTGAATGTAGATGTATGTATGTTAGTGGCTTCTGGGACAGGTAAAAAAGCTATTTCAATATATCTGATCAACCAACTCTTTCTCAACGTTAAAACTAAGTTAGTGCCAAGATGCTGCACCTACTCTCTTTCTCGCTTGAAAGAAATATCTGGGATCTTGGAAGACTCAATCCTCATGGCATTCGTCTGTAGGCTTTTCATACTCCTTCCGCAGTAATACTGACAACTATAGCTTCAGCGCACAGCAGCTGTGTGAACCAGTACAACGTTCAGAGCTACAGACTCCTGCAGCTAGTCACCCGTTTAGTCTAAAATGAATTATCATGAGCTCTGAAATCTAAGATTAAGTCAACCTATACTTCTACGACTTTTCGCTGCTGGCTTTCACGGTCCTGGCTGCGATCATTTTCAACTAATAACAAAACAACTCTAATCAATGTGACGAGTTAATTTTACGGCTTGGTCTGGTCCGGCTTCGTTAAGTTTATGAGAGGCACACCTAGCTCTGAGCTCAAAACCCTTATACACACTTCCAAAAAAGCAGCCTCTACGCGTATGGAATCATCTTGTAACCTCATAACACATGTTAAATTCCAGTCTACGCCGGTTGAGATGAAGATAACTTTAATATGTACAAACTGAAAACAAACCTATCGTGATATCCAAACCCCTCTCCCAACAGCTGTACCAGTTGGCAAAACCCCTCTGATCAGCAAATCGAGTTGGTTTTACCGCGTCATTTCGCTCCGCCGCTTCATGGCGTTGCTCAAAGGAGTATCAAGCTATGAACTCAAAAAGCTTATTAAGCGTTTGATGCACGTACCTCAACAAATTCTGATCCACTTGCAGAGAAAAACGGAACCCCTGCCTCTCCAGCAATCGCCTTAGCTAACAAAGTCTTGCCAGTTCCAGGTGGACCATAGAGCAAAACCCCCTTTGGGCAATATATGCCCAACTCTTCAAACTCTTTGCTGTCCTTCAATATTTTCACCACTTCTTCGAGTTCCCGTTTCACATAATCCTGACCCGCGAAGTCATCAAAAGTAACACCAGTACTTTCCTCAGCTGATATAAATCTTGCCCTGTCAGAAGCCGACATCCGCCAATATGGTAAGCAAAGCTGACAACGGCTTGCACTGAAATAGTTAGGATAGCAAAAGTACATCCACTCGTGAAAGGCAGCTCTTCAGTTCTTTTATTAGTTCAGAAATTCAGTTCATAAACTTTTTGAGCATTTTATAGAAAACAATGCAGCTACTATCTAGGTGAGAACTGCATGGAAGTTCGAAATAAAAAGCCCGATGACATCAGAACTCTTCTCAGAGCCCCCATAATAGGTGGACAAAATTTTGGATAGAGACTGCACATCCTTGGACCTCGATCAGCACACAGAGATAAGGACGCTTACCCTGTAACTAGAAGTATCTTGGAAGTTTTACTCATCTGGTAAGATAAAGTTATGCAGCGATGAGAAGGACATCCATGTTCTATATCCAACTTACCTACTTTGACCGAGGCTTCCAAGTTCCAGGTTGTCTACACTCAATTTGGGGCGTCGAACCACTGGTCGGTTCTCCGGATTTGGAAGCTTATACCAAGGGTACAGCTTTCTGTCAATCCATTTGTAGCAGAGTAACGCCAATGCAACACGCATTCCCCAAACAACTGCAGTTTCCATTGTAGGATACAGCTGAGCGGGAAGCGAGTTTGGTTGTCTAATTTCCACGTGGTAGAGCTGTTTGTGCAGCTTGGTCCATGCCTCACCCCACCCATCTGCAGGCATTTGTTCCACTGGGTGTCGTTTGTAAACAATCTCCCTTTCATCAGCCCTAAGGTACTTTTTTTTCCGTAGAGCTTCTTCAATGGTTGAAGGCTCTTCGCTTGACCCAAGTTGGACAGTCAGAGCTTCATCCTCTTTGTAATAAGGAAGAACAACTGCACATCCAACAGTCACAGCTGCTCAGACGTGTAATCATTCCAAACTTCAAGAAAGATCAGCTTGTCAAGTTGAACTCTTCGATGTGAAACAATTTGATCTCAGTGCCACTAAATTGAGAAGATGTGTTTACTAAGGTTACCCTGAACTTGGATGAGAGGGACAAAGATGACAATGTTCACTTCAACGCATCAGCAGAAAGTTCAAAGAATCGATACACACCTGCAACGTCCTTCCCAAATTCTGCATATTCAAGATAGTTGACTCTTTCCTCATCCAGTAGCCTTGAGAATTCACTGTACGGAATAGGATGTGAATCTTCAGGATCCCACATTGTTCCTTTAAGCTCACCCCGCGATTTCAGCAAAAATTTGTTCCACATTGTAGATTGAATGTGTTCTCGCTCTAGCTGGACCACAGCTTGTCTCTCCAGCTCTAGCTCTGCTTCCGTTTCCTTTATCTCTTGTTCTTTTAGGTCCTGCCGATGAACTCAACGATCAGGCCGGGGATACATCAGTAGTTAGAAGTAATGAATTCCAGCCACCAGGCATACTTGAGGGTAAAAGAATGGATCATTTGAAAATTCAGCATGTGCCGAGCCTTGTTGATCTTCCTTACCATCAGTAGTTTTAAAGCACCCTCTTCTGCTTTCTTTTTGGCTTCTTCAGAATCATCTCGGGACAGCAATCCCCCAATCCATGCCATCTTATGAGGTGGATCATTAGAGTTTCTCGAAGGTCCTAGAATGTTAACAAAATGGAGCAGTTCAGACACACCCAAGTTAGGCCAGACAGAACTGGTACAAATTACTACTCGTTTCTATAGACTTTCCTGAGTAGATAAAAACTGCTTCAAACAAAATATTCCCCGAAACAGTATGTATCTTACCACCATTTCGTACCCGGACGACCAAGGCTCCTCTTTTCCTCTGACAGTGAAATGTCCCTGCAATTTTCCCCCCTAACGAACTGCTTCTAAAAGCATCTCCACTAACATTCAATGTTCTCAACGAGCTCCAGAAGGCCAGTTGGTAGCCCGGCAGACTCAGATTTTTCCCCACTTCACGACAACCACTAAAAGAAGGGGTGCAACTTCCCATTTGCACCACCTGCGTCGTCATGGTTGTTTCCCCCTTCAAATTTCGGGCTCAAATGTGAGACAGAAAAATATCGTCTCTATTCATGTCGAAAGAAATGGCAAGAAAATGAGCGGCTTCAAGTAAACCCGCGCAGCTCGACAATTTCTCGACCTCCTGCATGAGAGGAAAATAACCTTCATTTCAGCAACATTTTTACTAATTCTTACAAAATCTCCGAGTAAAAACTCAATCCCAGACGCCACCTCGAAGGAAAACCATGGCGAACATGAACCCTGCTTTTGCTTCCAGAATCCTCTGTGTCTAACCTCATTACGCAGCACATACATCTCCCAACAAAACTCCTTTACACTACAAACATCCTCAATCCAATGCGATTCAATCAAATTCCAATTTTGATTCCAAATCTCGTATTCCTAACATGGGCATTGTCCTGCAATGCGACCTCGAGTACGACGCGCAAGTCTGGCACCAGTGGCCTTCGAAATGCAGACCGCAGCAGTGCTCAGATTCTGCGACATAGCAAGCGCACAAGCAGCTTCCCTGCCATCCCTTCCTTTCCTTGAGCAGCGTACCCGGAGCCCCGCTGCTGAGGTTTATCGGACACAACCAATCACCATCCGGACGGACATCCTAACCGGTTGACGGAAGTCGGAGCTTCGCACTCACCGCAACGACGGCGTTTCCAAACCGGCGGGCGGCGGATCATCAACCTCGTAAGGGTCCATTGCTCCTTTTCAACAAAAATAAGAAATGTATATAGCTTGTTCGTGTGCTTGCAAGAATAAGATACTGATATTTGAAATTCGGTATATTCCGCGAGGAACGTGACCCATGTGCAAGGAAAGGAAAAAGACGTCCACAGTGGAAGAGAAAAGGATCCATTCAGAAGAAACTTTTAGAAAACGTCTACTCATTTGGATTCACTATAGTACAAAAGAAATCAGATGATCCTCCGAGGTTGTCAATGAATAATACATTATTTAGAAGCAACTTTAGAGACGAGTGATATAGTAGAATAGAGATACCAAACAATCATGCACATCAAGTATTTCTAGGATACTCCTCTCTTCAAGTTGAATTCTCCGGCATATTGTCATGCTCAGAGGCGCCTAAGTCAATCGGCCAGTGATCATGTTCTATTCGTTCTACGTGCTAATAATATAAACTTCTGACTAATAGATTTTTTGTTGCGCTTTCAACTTTATTATCCACTTTTGACCTTGAATTATACTTATCTCATTTTTTAAATACACAGTTAGAAAATCTGACGTGATGTAGCTTAGAAAATACACGTTCGGTTGTGACATGGGGTATAAATCTATAAATGATAGCGTAGGATCCTGACACAACTCCTTGCAAAGCATGAAGAAATTACATTTTATAGACTAGAATAAAGAAATGGAGCATTTATACGTACTGAATGATTACAAGATTGAAGAAAAGACGTAAGTGATATCAGGTTCTTTATGGATGTTCACTCAGTTAGAATCGGAAAATGTCATATTTGATTATATATTTGTATATGCCTCCAGTAAGAGAAATTTCTTGTATTTAGTTCCATGAACTAACAAAATACATTCGAATCTCTTCTGTTCTGTCTCTTTTCTGTGTATTATAATTTTATATATATATATATATATATATTCCAACTGATGCTTAAAAAATAGGTGAAATAAAGTGATTCATGTCTGAACACAGTATCAAAATGCAAGCTCATTGGTGCTTCTTCTTCTGTCGAATATATGAAAAGCTCCAACAAAACTGGAAATGATAAGTATTCTGTCATTGTATAAATGGAAAAGGAAAAAAAAAACTAACAAAATCTTTCTCAAAGCTTCAAACGATACCATTGTTGTTAGCGGGAGGAGCTGGTTGGTATAAAATGATTCAAACTTATGTCACATCCAAAATATGAATGTCGTTATTGTGTCATAGTTGATCCCATACTTCAAAATGACACGTGGAAGTTGGGCTTGATCCATTTCACTTAGTCTTATAGAATGGATGGATTTCTGGTTTTTTTCGTCACTTGCAATACAGCCGTGATGGCCAAGCTTGTTTTCTTCGTATAGGACATTGAAGGCGGATTCATAAAACATTAGGTACTTTTTGATTAAGTAGCGAGCTATTTTTTCTTTGTACGGTTTAATCATTTTATTTGTTAGACCAAAAAATACAACATCCCTACAAACTTATTTCAGTGAGAACCCTAAGAAGTGAGTACGGATAGTAATAAGTTTTCGAAACTTACGTAACGTAAATCATGAGACTAACATAGACAACTTCCACGTGTCATTTGCAAGTACAGTAGAAGAGATAAAACAATAACGACAATCACAATTTGTTAGTAAAATGTATAACGTAACCATTTTGCTCCCTAGAACGTAATCGTTTATTTTTTGGTTATGAATAGAGCATAACAGTATAATTATAACCTTTTGTGTTTGAATGGTTGTAAACTTCATTTGATATCATATCTAGTAAATTTATATACTAGATTTCACGAAACCAAGATAAGTTGTTGGTGAATACATATTGTATATAAAATAGTTCTACATTTGTATTTTGGGATTCTTTTGAAAAGTAATATAGAGTATACGAGCCAAACTAATGAGTTTCTTCCATCGGTCTACTTTGTCTTCTCCCTATTATAACATTGTACACAGCTGTCATCATGTCGTATTTGCACATTTTTGGGATCCTGAATGAGGAATTCGAGTCGTCCCTCTGTCTATGATACAGTACAATTACAATTTGTCACTATGAGATATCAACCGCCCGCTAAAACTACTAAACTTAACATAACAATTAAATTCATAGCAAGTTTGTATTCAAAATATACATGTTAAGCGATAAAACATTAAAATCATATTATGTAGAATGAATCTTCCTTAGTCTTTGAACATCATTCTTAGTTGATATATTTTTTGAAGAATTCTCATAATTTATATTGCTCTAGAACGGATTTGGTACATTTGTAGGTTTTGAATTTGAAAAACACACCTTTCTTATTATAGCTCACATATCCGCATCCATGAGAGGCTAATTAGAGGTGATAAGGAATCAGTTACTCTTCAATTTCACATTAGTATTTACATGGTTTTACATTATTCTCAAATCATCTCTAGTTTTGTATATTTTGTACTTAATGACCATCAGTTCCAGGTTTCTGAGGTCAAATAGAATCATTAGGGTCTTCACAACAACCTTGTAAAAGTTACAGGCATTCCCTTAAATTACAGGGACTGAGGTGGCTTTTGTGGGGATTGAAATAGACCCCTTATAACATATATCAGCATTACCTATTCACGTGATAACCGTAACATTTTAAAAGAAAATTAAGATTTCAAATTTACATGACAAAATTACACGTAAACAAACTTATCTAACCATGTTACCGGATATGCTTCACAATGAGACAAGCATTCCCTTTGCACGTAATTGAACGTATGGTCATATATTCTTGAGCTTTCAATTATTATGTGGAATGTTTTAACCCCTTTAAAGGTCAATACATGATGATTTTCTTCATGGCTGTTGTGAAACAACCCTGTTGAAATGATATATATAATAGTTATACTAAACCTAATCTATTGGTCTCGAATATCGTTCCAATATAGTACTAATTATTATGTTGTAGTTAAAAGCTAATTTCATGGTGGAGTTAAACACTTCTCTTGTAATCCCTTTCTCTCATTTGCACTTCTTGCTCGTCCATGTTGTTGGAAAAAGCTACTATCATATTCGTGACATTCTTCACTATCAAACAATTTAATTAACACACACTTGGAGTATTTTTGGAGTTTCACCCAAAAACAAACCAACCAAAAGTTAACTTGTGGTTGAGGTCAAGATCAAAACTCATAAATAAACTCAGTTGGATAAATTTATTGCTTTTTCACTAAATTAAGATTTGAAACTCGGTAGTGATGAGCTTCATGACCTCTACCGAATAGAGCAAATTAATGGGTATTTAAAGTACATGTGGTCGGTGAATTATAAATATGTGTTTTTATATTTTTTGCAAAGATAAACTAAAAGCATTTTTCACTTCTTATGTGGAAAGTTAGGCTAACATTCACTAATGACAATCACTTTCATGTAAACACTTGAAATTTCTTGCTTCATGACATTGAATTTGAATGGTTCATCCATTTATCGATTTTCAATATAAGCTACATCTGCCCCGCATGCATACTCATCACATTATATTCCTAAGTTACTTCATAAAGTGGGTAATCTTTCCATTATATTAGATATTACACTTTTGTATTTTATTGACCTCTAATATGTTTGTTGAGATTCTTTCTACCTCATAATTCTCTACACCATCAATCATCTTTGGTAAAGAACATGGTTGATGTGGGTTGCCAAAGGAAAAAGATCATAGAATATACTTTAATAAGAGAGACACGTGAAAAATCAGATGTATTTTCATGTATGTCGGCAATTCTAATTTGTAGACAACTGCTCCAATCCGTTGGACGATCAAGAAGGGGTCCAATAAATCTTAGGCTTAACTTTTAAACCCCAATTAATACAAGATTGGTGGAAGACAATCACATATGATCTCCTTATTGAATCTTCACATGTCATCAATTAACATCAACATATTATTTTTGTATATTATGGGCAATGGCTAATTTTTGCTTTGTTTGATACACTCCTCTTTGGACTCATGCTACGGCCTCGTTCACAGTCTCAACTAGAGTTGATGGTTTCTACATGTGACCCACTCTCATCAGGCTAGATCGTGTGATAGGATATTCTTCATACATAAGGAAGAAAGTACTAACTTTTTCAGATCCATTGATTGAATTACTTAATTGATTGAGCAAACTTAATCAAAGTTAAATATGCATCCCGACCTTCTCACTCCTCCCAAATGGAAGCTCTAAGCATATCCTCAATAGTTTTATTTGCTCTTCGATTTGTTCATCTGTTTGAGGATGATAAGCTCCAGACATGACCCGTTTTATTTTGAATAGCCCAAATAAAATTTTCCAAAATATGCTAGTAAATTGAGAGTCATTCGAGTTATTTGAAGTGTAGCTAACTCATGTTGAGCAAAAACTACATCGATATAAATGAGAACAAGTTCTGGTGTAGTAATTATATTTGTTGTGACCATAACATGGATCATCTTGCTTAATTTATCCACAAAAATGAGTATGAAATTTTCAATATAAGTTACACCACCCCGCATGTATACTTATCTAACTTATTCCATAATATGTGCAAAAATTATTTTATTTTTTTAATCTTGTCATCAAATATCAATCATAAATTAAACCATTTTATTTGTTATTTTTGTATTCCTAATGGACTCGAATGTTGCTTAATTGTGGTGGTCAATTATATTATCGGAAGGATCCACCTTTTTATGTAAAGATATTGGTTCACAATAAATGATGACTATGTAAAAAATGGATGTAACATGTTTAAACTCATCATGTTTAACCATAACTATATCTTCTTTCCATTTCATGATATGATAGATAGACAAGTATCATCACAATTATTTGTTATGATGTCCTCCCCATACACATCATAGACATAGGGATGTTTTTCACCGTTTAAATCCCATATAAGTGTCTAACCTACTATAATCATATATAAGCTATCTCACTTTTTCCCCTATTTTTAGCCAAACTAGGATCTTGATCTTGCACATTCTTATCTTATCTTTGTGTTCATTTGTACCCCTTGTTTCTTGGCTAGAGTACTATTAGACCTGTCCTTAGGGTATATTTGTGATAATTTTGAGTGAACAAATTTAACATTTGATATCTTGCATCAATTTTGTCAAATTTTCATTTCTTATTTTAATATTATATTTGTCCCTAGTATCTTTGGTGTCTTTCTTCTTCTTGTTTTTTATAAAGAGACTATTGCTAATCATTCTATTGATATTGGTGATGTATTTTTACGTTATTTTTACATATTTTTTATTATATTTACATATGCATCTTTCCTTTATTAGTAAACTATTGCTACTAATAGAGGAAAGGTGAGATGAGAATTAATTATTGTTAAGAAATTTGGATGTATAATTGACTGAGTGATGATACAAGTGGATATAATGCAAGTCTCCAACGCAATATGTTGGATAGCTTTTGTAACATGCTTTATGGGATTCACATAGTGATCTTACTTCTCATATTACTTTTGTTTGACGCTTGGATATATATCCATACAAAAGAAGCATCATTGCTTTACAAGAATCACATTATGATGTTGAGTATACATATCATAAAAAATACAATATCTTTAAAATCATCACACTACGATATAATATCTTGACATATACATTTCATTAGAGGATATATAACAACAAAATCTCAAATAAATGAATATTTATTTTATCTCATTTTGTAACTTTGAAAATAGTTGTCGCACATGTGTGTCATATCTTTGTTCATTGTTTGTAGATGACATTTTTATCATTGATATGTATTTTGATGTTATCTCAATTTAACATAAATTAATTTAAACTTGTGGGAGTGTAAATAAACAAATGTTATTTCACAAGTGTACAATTTGGAGTAAGTCTACTATAATTGGTTCCTTTCAATATCATATGATACTCATTATAATTTTCAATAAACAGACATTGGATCATTGGATCTCCACTTAGTAGGAGTAATTTTGTGATTGCTATTTTTAGAATATGTTTATTATGCAGTGCAACATGCTCATCTTTTTCACGTTTTAATTTTGGTCATATGACGTTTCTCCTCCTCTTGTGGTGTATATTATTATGTACAAGATATTCATGTTGTGTTTATCACCATTTCCCATATTTTTGCCTTCATTGTGTCTCATTGTGCTTTGTCTTAGTTCTCCAATAATTCACCGAGCTACTAACAACACTTAATGTGATGGTTAGAATCATGGATTTTGTTTTCCAGTAGTGCAATGGCCTCATGTGGTTTAAGATATTTTTTTCTTCTTGTGCTATTTTCTTTCCAAAATCTCCGTTAGCACACCCTTACGAGCATTCTCTTTGATGTATATGAGTATGAGTCCATTGGAGCAAGATCTATAATGTGGTGGGAAGGGTGATGGATTTTATTAGGTGGTGGGAAGCACATTGGCTGTTGACTTCATGCATCTCCCTTATGCATGTCTCATGGCTCTCGACTTATGCATGTCATCGAACAAGTTCATACAATGATCCACATCTTTGCCTCGGATTTTTCATCATTTTTGTGATTACGAGGTGATATTTTGTGACATATAGATTCATCTTATTGGTTGTTCACATGTGAAGGGCACCATCATACATGATAAAGTTGAAAATGCTAGACTAAAGAATTTTTATCTACATTTTTAAGTCTACTTTGGAATCCTTAACGGTCAATGAGAGCCGCTGGATACTATATGAATTACATTTTGCAAACCCTCTACAAGGAGATCTTTTTTCAATTGCAACATTGAATGTACTACATGCAACAACAATTACAACACACACGAGTTTGACTCTTTAAGATACTTTCACAACTTTGACACTTGAGATCTTTGGTAATCTCCATTGTTATCCGGATGAGTTGATTTGAAAAGTAGCTTGGACAACAGAATTCCACCATTACAAGATAGTCGTATCTATCTCTATGTTGGCAACTTATTGTTGTGACTAGATATCGATGATTTTACAACATTCTCCTATCTTGACTATCCTTTAGAAAACCTCATTGGGATTTTTCTCTAGATACCATAAAAATACCACGTTCGATATATCGGATGTGTCATACGCTGACATGTTAGTGACTAAATCCACTTCATTTCATGAGTTTTTAGTTTTACGGAGGTCTCACCTTGAAGTCTTCTACGCCTCTTTGGGTCTCTAACCTTTCCCTATCTTGTGCAAGCTTTCACCTTTCCAAAGAGGCGCGAGAAAATTCAAAAAAACGATGGGAAGACCACATCAAATCATAGAGGGAAGAAACAAGGGGGTAGGATAGGGAGGTGCAAGCTTTCACCTACATGTACTTTTTACTTCTCTTTTTTTATACTTTTGGTTTTGAGTCCTTTTTCCCTTACGTAGTCAGGTCCATTTCTCTTATAAAGATTTAATAATACAAAACGGGACAGTTACATGTACTATATACGAAGATATATGCATTTCAGTGCATTACATAACAAGCATTTTGACATTTTCAAGTAGAATCAACTGAAAATATTGATCAAAAATTGGTCATGGTACCTCAATAAAAGCATGAATGAAAACATATATACAAAATTTACCATGTAATCCATAATGCACTAACCTCTTACCAAAAGTGGAGAGCAGAAAAGATTCCTTATTTCAGTTTCAAGAAACCTCGAACTCAAGGAGCTATAATTAACAAGCAGAACCTCTCTCCTTCATACGGCTGATCTAGAAAAGTAATCATACATCACGCATTGAAACATGGATTCGGTCTTATGATTAAGCGTCAGCTGCAAACCTTCCTCTTTCCATGACGTGTCAGTTCTCAAGTCAACCCCAACTTGAAGGAAAGACGATGGAAAACAAACGCTTCAGATTTATATAACGTTACTGTGAAACTTTCTATTCTGACTTACCGATGATCTACCCTCATTCTGATAAGACCTTCATCTTCTTTAGTCAGCCTCAAGAAAGCTACATCAGATATAATAAATCGCTTCCTTTAGCCACATTGCATCCCATTTCCTTAGCCGATGAGCACGGGATTACATTGTGACAAAAGTCCACGCCAACCATGAAAGATTGAAAGTCAAGCAATCGTGTAGGACAATAACTAACTACTCTGTGTTATTCACGTTAGTAAGACAGTTTATTAATACCAAACTCATACAATCTGAAGTACATGTACGGTAAAAGCCACCGTGGGAGTGTCCGAATAAAGTATTGTAGACCCTGAATCTTTTTACATTGTTATACAGAGCGGTGCGCTGGAAAGATAGACAACTGAAAATTTAAGTAATATATTATATTCATTACCCATTTTATCTATATTTTCACAGATCAGAATTTTGTTACTAACTCAGACATGAAAATCTCTTACCTACATGTAACTTACTTAACTTGGAAAGCCCATGTTGATTTTCCAATATTGTCTGATTAAATGATTTCCCATATAGAGCATAACACCTGGATATAGTACAATTCAAACATACGATAACATTCACAGAGTAACCAACACATGATTGAACTAGAACACAAACTTATTGAATGCAGTAAAGGTTCAGGTCACGGTTGCTTGTTAGAAAACATTCCATTATTGTTCCATATTTAATGTTATTATTTGATAAATATTTTCTTGACTATACTTTCAAAATCAAAGAAAACATCACTTTCATGGTCAGAAGGAAAACCTACACAAAGACGAAAGTCTAAAATCTATTTAAAATATGCGTATTCATAAAATAAATCTTGAAGGAGTTTCCTAGACATGCTGGAATATAAATTCCAACTTAATAGAAGAAATAAAGCAATGTGAAGTGAGAATAGGTGATAATATAGCAAAATTTATAAACAACGTGGAAGCAGAGAAGGGATTCCGGAATAAATTCGACGACGGAGAATAAAGAAATTGTCAGGCTAAAGCGAGAACAAAATTAGGAGCGTAAAAGTAGGAGCAAACTTAACCTTAAGAAGATATAGAGGAAAAGTCAGAGAAGAAGAGTGAAAGCGGACAAGAGCGAGGGATGGGATTGGAGGCTAGTTCAAACAAAACCGGCAGCAAACAAAATACAACACGTGACGAGGAGCAAAATTCATCCTGAAGAAAGCTCGCCTTCATACAGTACAATATAAAACCTATGCAGTCCTATGGCAGCACCCGCACAAATATTCCCACTGTACTTTCAAGATGGTTTCACGTCGGGAAAGACGCACGCACACGTGTCACCCATTAATTCAGCCCCAAGAAACCTCCTCTCCCGGCATCAGAAGATAGATGTAGATAGGCGTAGTACGTACACATACTCTCGGGTCCTTTCCCCAGTTAAAAAAAAAGAGGGAGAGAGTCTTTAAAGCAACAACAAGAGCTTCCTTCGTTCCCAAACAACGAATAGAATAAACAAACTTTCGAGTCCAACGTTCCAAACAGGGAACAGCGTCGGCCTGTCTGTCCTCGTCGGGTTGTTCCTCCGTCCGTCCGTCCGAGGCTCGGAGGATCAAGTTCGGGTCAGGTCTTCCGAGGTCGGTCGCTCGCTCTGCGGCTCGGGGCCAGGTCATGAGGTCGGTCGGTGCGTCGGTCTTTGTCAATTTCAATGTCAAGGCGCCACGGAGGTCGGGGTGAAGCTCGGGAGGCTGAGGGTGTGGGTTTGGGTGGTCGGTAGGGATGTTCGAAGCTTACGAAGTGTCAGCGCTGATCACTGAGCACACTACAGCACAGGAGTCAGGACACACTTCAATTACGCGTTTCTTGCTCAAGTGGTAACGACGAAAGTATGGGGGTAGACTTTTTCCGTAGCAGCACAGAACTCTTCCTTTCTTTTGGGCCTGCTTGCTTGCCTTTATTCCCAAGGGAAAGGGAGGGGAAAAGAGAGGAGGCGGTGGCTGATGCTGCGGCTGCTGTTCGCCTTCTGCTTCTGGTTGGGTTCGAAGGACTACTGGTCAAGCAGCCTTCCTGCTTTGATTGGTCGCTTGCTTTGCGTAGATGTTGGTGTTGTTGTAGTGGAAGTGGAGGGGGGACAGGGGAGGGGAAGGGGTAGAAAAGGAGTGAGAGATAGGACAGGGACACGGGGAGGGGAGGGCAAAGGGAGCGGGAGGAGAGAAAAGGAGTTTGCGACGGAGTGGGAGTTGAAATTTGAAAGCGAGAAGTTATTTTGTTTTTTTGATTTGTCTCTTTTTGGTGGAGTGGATGGGAAGGAAGGGAGTGGGCTCAGAGGGGATGACTGTGAGGAGCGCAAGCAGCGTGTAGATGGCAATTCCGGGAAGGTGAGGAGGTTGGCAATCAGTCGAAGGGTGTTGATTGTGCTGGAGCGAGAGATTGGATTCTTTTCGTTGTTTGGTTAGTTCGTACCCGGTCTTCCGCAGGCTGACAGACCCACACACTCACACTCTAGCTCACACGCAGAGTGAGAGACTGCGAGGTCGGGTGGGGTGCGAGTGGAGTGGCCTTCTAAATTGCAGTGCTGCTTACGAGCAGTCAGTTAGTCAGTCAGTCGATGAGCCGTCGTCGATTGTTATTCTTGAGGAGTGTTTCGCTCTTAGCTGGTTATAGTCGTCGTCCCGACGGAGGTGGAGGGCTGTACTGCTTGATTCGCGTTTGTTGCCCCTGAGGGATTGTACAGAAAGTTAGAGCTGAGGTGAGCAACTGAAAGGGGCGGAGCTGTCAGTAATGTTCTTGCTGCGCGGAGTGAGTTCCATCTTTTTGGTTGGTGTTCTTGGGGGCAAAGTTTTTCCTTAGACCAGTACTAGTGATCATTAGAGTTTGCTGGAGTCGGACATTTTTTTTTCCTCAATCGAGAGAGAGAGAGAGAGAGAGAGAGAGAGAGAGAGTTAGTTAGTTAGTTAGTTTCAGTAGTCTCTGCAGGTAGCTCTTCGAGACATTTCGAAGCATTCAAACATGGATGAAAAGTTGAAGGAGAAGGTGGATGAAATGAAAACAAAAGGTAAAGATTTGCTCAAGAAGTTTAGTAGTCCTTTCGGATTTTCCCGAAGTACCCCCACCTTCAAGGGTCAAGGACATACGCTGGGAGGCCCTTCACAGTCTCGTTCTATCCCCGATCCAGTCGTTGCTCCTTCCAACTCAATTGGGAGAGGAAGTTCCTGCAACAACCGACCTGGATCAGCGGGTGGCGGTCAGCAAAAAGCCCAGCAGGTTGATTGGAGGAAATTGCAGCAGGAGAAATGGGAACGTGAGCGAGGAATTGCCCCCTCTGCCCAAGTACCTGCTGAACGTTGTGGACCATCTTCACAGAATTCGGCTCAAATGCACAGAGGTCAATCTCCAGGTCATGGCCATGTGATGGAATCAGTGAACACCCTGGCTTCTGCAGCTGCTTCTGTAAAGTCTCCCCTTGACAATAGTATCAAAGTGGATACTAGAGAGTCGAGGGGTACTGTGCAGGTGATAAACAACGAAGAACGTCGATCGACGAAGCACAATTCAACTCCAGATCTTCTTACAGGATCGCTCTTCGATCCTTACACTCCTATTTTATCTTCAAGGGGAACCTCGTCATCATCCATGCAAGGCTTTGCCGGACAGAATGTTTCCCATTCAGTGGGGAAAGTGCAGTGCCCCGTATGTCTGAAGTTTTGGAATTCTGAAGAGGAAGTTTCAGCACATATTGACGATTGTACAGGAGTATCAGAAATGGACTTTGCAGGGCTGACTGTGGGAGGGGACGACATTGACAGACGAATAGGAGCATTTGAAAGGGAGCAGGACGGGAATCTCGACCTGGATTTGGATGAGGCAGTGGCCACTTTCCTCTCACAAGACCGGCCAGCTGGTACCATTGACGTGATCCTCCGCTTGTTGCGGAATATTCTGGCTGATCCATCCTCGGACAAATTTCGGAAGATACGTCTAGAGAACCAGAAGATTAAGGAAGCGCTTGGTTCTTCAACAGATGGGCTTCGAGTTTTCCTGGCTGTGGGTTTTTCCTTGGTTGGCCAAGGATCGGAAAGTATGCTGGTTATGGGTGTCCCTAGTGATGAGCAGAAGCTGAGAATTGAAGCCACAGTTGATTATTTTGTTTCACATCAAAGTGCAAACACAGCTTCCACCCCTTCCAGTGCAGCGGGACCTGTCCCTGTAAAGATTGATCGTCAGGTGAGCTAAGTTCACCACGAGAAACCTTCTCATGACAAATTTTTACATATCTCAGTCATCATCGAAGTATTATATATTATCTCATCTAAATTAGAGTTCTCAATTCAGGGTGAACAAATTGCACTCACCAAATGTTTCCACCCCAGTGTTTCCAGTTGGGGTCAAAGACTGACTCTCTCTTTTTTATCAACACCCTTTGATCACGATAGATGTTAAGATTACTGAATGTACATCGAAACCCAGTTAGAGCTTGGAATGAAGAGTTTAGCAATTTTATAAAGTCCACGGCGTTATCAATGATGTTTTTATTTCATAACTTCAAAGTTTGGGAAAATATCTGTGTTTTGATGGAGTAGCACCTTCTACGCAATCCAGTCGGGCTTAAAATTTGAACATTGGAGCGGATATGATTCCTAGATATGTTATGAGTGCATTGAATATAACTAGAGGAGAGATTATGAATCAAGGATGGTATGGACTGAGAAATTATTGTTATGGTATGAAATACGAACAGTTAAGTTGAGGTTTTGTCGGATTAGTCTTCTGGTTTAAACACTAGTGACGATAAAATATCTGGACACTCTTCTTTGAAGTTGAGTTGTTTTAGTTGGTTCCATGCTTAAGTTCACGGATTCGTGGTAACAGCTGAAGATTTTCTACGCCCCGAAGGATCATCTCGAAGAAAGATTTGAGCTGCCAGCTTCGTTTTATGAGCTAACTGCAGCTGAAGTGAAATTGGAGGCTCAAGCACGCAAGAAGAAGATAGAAGACTCGCAATTATTGATCCCCAAATCTTGTAGAGAGAAGAAGGCAGCTGCGGTCAAGCGAAGATACAAGGCCACAGTGTTGCGAGTCCAGCTTCCAGATGGTCTGATTTTGCAAGGATATTTTGGAGCCAAGGAGTCCACGACAGCCCTGTACGAGGTAAGCTTTGCACTAGTAAGTCAAAGATGGTTTTTGTTGATCTTGAAAGATGAGCTCAATCGTGCGGATGCAATTTACAGTATGTTTCTCACAAGTACATTATCTTTTTGTGATGAGAAAAAAATGCTCTTCCAATGTAACGTGCCGAAGTCTGAAATTTTGAAGCGAATTCAGCCAGGGATTCACAATAAATTTTGAAAAATGTAATTCACAGTTCTACATGCACTTATCTACAGATCAAAAGTAATCAATTATCCTGCTTAATTGTATGCCCTTATTGCTCTGTTAACGCTAAAACCTGCATTTTGTCTTGATATTTTCTAAATTATAGATGTAATCGCTTCTTTGCATGTACTGTTACCATCTTTGTTCGTGCTTACATTCTTGTTTACGGGACATGTCTTTTCTGAACTTGTTTTGCGTTACCCTCGTATTATGTTTTGTATCTAACTTAATAGAGAAGAATATATTGTAACGTCGTGGAAGAGAATATGAGGAGTAGGAAGGAATCTCAAAATCACTACAGAACAGTCTAGCCTGGCTGATCTTGAATAAGAGAGACAACCGCAGCGAGGGGCACTGGCTCCTAGACAACTACTTCGACACCATGATGGGCGATGAAGTTGTGGTGTTCATTTTTACCATTTTATCTTCGTCATGTTCCAAATGTTTTGGTATTTGTCTCTGGACAGATGCATGGTGCTTCCGGGAACAATGCATACTTTCTTTCCGGGTCAACATTTGTTTGGATCGTCGCCTGTCACAGCATATTGGGTAGTCTTATCATAGTTTGACTCTTCAATTTTGATAGCATGTTTGCATTGTGGTCACTCGTATTTCCTGTTCGATGTGATTCAAGCTCTGGTTGCACATTTATGTTATGATCAGCCTCTACTTCTTTTCGTTGAGTTTATCTGTTCTAATTCGTGCGCTGCAGATAATCCATAACTTCATTAAGTATGTCAATACGCTTCACTGTCTAATCACGTTAGAGCCGTCTTGGGTTGAATATTCATTGCGCAATGTATCCTTGCCTCGGTTTATATGGATAATTGTATTAGAATCTTTCTGCCCTACATATTCTCCATGTTCCCTCCATTCTTCATCGGATTTACTTCAGTTTCTTCATGGAATTTGTTGGTCTATGGCTTTAATTTCTGAATTCATACCACATTGAAGGAGGTTTGTAAGTTGATCGTCTGATGTAACTACTGATTGATTTCAAGGTCTTGGACTGGCATCTAAGATCATCATATGCTCTTTACTGAGGAACTTTACTGTGTTGTAACAGACAAGCAATTATCTATCTTGGGTATTCAATTTCTTATGTAAAGACAGACACGTAGAATTTGGTACTGTTGTCTAGTCTAGACTAGTCCAAGGGATGACAGTAACAAAAGAAGTTCTGAGACTAAGGGTTTTGAGATATGATCTAGAACTAGTGTAACCACCTGTTTGAAATTTTAGCCTGTTTGTTAAGGAGCCCTATCGGTTCTGACCCTTGACTGGGATTTCATCCTTTGAATATTGCAATCTTAGAGAATTTGCAGCATTAGATTATTTACTATCAAGTGGTCCGATGAAACAAAGTTTTTTTTCAGTTCTTTGTGGACAATATGGACATTACCTATGCTTTTAACGTTTGACGTGAATATCCTAGCCTCAATAATGAACAACACTTTCTTCAGATAACACTTGATTTTCTTAAAGAACTTTTTTTTCCAGCTGCTTTTGATGAATGTAGATTATAGCGACTTTGAACTGCCCTAAAGTTACGTGATGTCAGACTTTTCTCCTCCTGGGTATAGATTCCATGTATCTAGCATGGACTTGTACGTCATCCACAAGAGTTGTTTGAAAGGATTTGAAAGAATGTGTGGATCGAGCATCGGACTGTGGAACAGACAAACTCTGAGAAGACTTCATGAGCTCCTTCGACTCTGTGGAAGCAGATGCCGCAATGATGGGAAAACTCCTCCAAGCAGTGAGGACAGTGACGAAAAAAGAGTTCTTAGGAGGAAGCTACATTCAAGTCAGTACGCCGTCACATTTAGGTATCTCCTGAAGGGCCAGACGAAAGAGTGGCCCTAAATGCACTCGGGTCTTGCGTACTGAGTTAACCATTCATCCTTGGTGATTTCCATGTTGAAAGCGAGTTGGTGACGAGAAGCAGTAACCTTTCGTTGAAGCATTACACATCCTTCGAACGCTTGCAAGAGGATCAGGATCAAGAAGATCACAATTGTTAAAGAGATTGGGAAGGTTCTTCAATAATCACTCAGATTACGTGACATTGGAACCCTCAAGTGTTGCAGTTCTTGATGCTTGTCTTATTTTCTTCCTTATCATTCCTCTCCATCACCGCAAAGAGCTAGTTCTTCGGTGTTGATCCTTAGTCTTGTTTCGTTCATGTCAGCGAACTTCATTGAAATGAGTATCTAACTTGTTTCATACATAATTTAAAACACCTACGTTTTCTTTTGAGTTTTCGTGAGTCATCACAGTGTCCATGTGGGATTTAGATTTGAATCCACCTGAAAAAGTTTGTTCAAAGTTGTACTTCTTAATTAGTTTACTTTTGCATAATCCTTCTGATCTCCTTATCTTATGTCAATATTTGGTACTTGTTAGTTCTGCTTCATGTAGAACGTATGTTGCAATGTTATCCCTTCATGTATATCATAAAGGAAATGTTTTCTGTTAATCATTGGACGTGTATTAGAGAATGAACTTTGACCTAATGGGATTCCGTTCATCTCTTGTGTATTCTCAACCGTGTTTCGATATGGATGGGTCGTTATAATCGTATGTATCATGTGCCGCACTGCATTTGGAACTCATTCGCGATCGTATGTACATGGCGATGAAAGCATACGATCCTGTGAGCTTTCTAATGATTGCTTCCTATTCATCTTTCAGAGCTTTCGCCGTTGGACTGAACCTGTTTGCTATTCAACCTTGTCGTGCTATATATACATTTTTATGTTTGGAGGAGACAGTTTAATTTCTGGTTGAGAACATCGAAAGCCATAGAATCAAGTCCACAGAATCCTGTGTAGTCTACACCTGTTGCTTCCCCCTATAAGAACCCTAACTCTAGCCAGCGTGATTGGTGAACCTTATGGTAATCAAGTCTTCCTTTCTGACTATCGTATGGCTCTTCTTGTTTGGTCTGCATTCAGTCAGTTCCAGGTCTGCAGTCGTTGTGGTCCTCACTTCGTCGATTATAAGCTTGTTATCAAAGAATGAGTTCTTGTTTTCTTGCTTTTGGAATTCGGATTCTCTTTGCACCAAAAATTCAGGTAAGCCTGGTAGACTAATGTAAAATATATTGTGAATGGTTTTCATTTTATCATCTCTGACGGTATCTTACTTGTGCAGTTCGTGGCATCCACCTTGAATGATAGCCATGAGACTTTCGATCTCGTCTTACCTGCAGCGACTAAGCATAGAGTAATTCCTCGTTTTTTGGAAGCTGGTGGACAATGCTTGACGTTGGAAGAGGCTGATTTGATCCCTAAGGCCGTTTTGAAATTTAAGCCTACTGGAGGCTCACCATTTACAGGTCTAAAGAGTGAGTACTATGGGTTGTGTGAACAACTTACTTTGACTACTCTTTTGGATCCAGTTGACTTATTATCGAAGTGAGATATTAGGGTTCCAAATATGGAGAATGACATCACAAATTGCAGTGACAGTTTCCCTTATTTTGATAGAATGTAGCCACAACTTTCCATAAATCCTTTCAGGTCTCACATTGCACAGTAGAAAGAAGGCTCAACTTGTTGGATATTCAAAATAATTTTGATACTTACTCGAGGCAGTGTAGCCAAGGGAGGTACCTTAAATAGCCATGGAGCTTACCATGTTTCAGGTGCTTGGTGCACCTTCAGCCCAGCATAGCTTGCTGGTATAGAGTAACGATTTCAGATCAATCATACCTCAGAGAAGGCTTTATTAGGTCTCGTAACACATGATTTATATGTAATGTTGAAACCAAGCACTGAATTGTGAGGATTGTCGGATTCCTTTGGAGTACGAGTATTTGCGGGGAGAGTTGTTACGTTCTATGCTTCTGAGACAATCTCACCTGTTTCACCATTGTGTCAGAGGTCCTCTAATCAGGAACTATTTCGTCAGCTGCACGGTCTCCAAGTCCGGTGTGGAATCACTAGTCATCGTCCTTCTATTATGTTCATCACTGATTCTTAGCTGGTTTCTCTGTTACTTCCTGACCCATATCGATGATGCATTGGACAGAGCCCTTTCTTTCTCGTACATGGAGTTCAGATGCTACTTGTTTTTCGTCAACATAGCCTCTACTCTGCCGGCCCATTTGTCCACTTTTCTGTCAAGTCTCTCTGTGTTTCATTCCGGTCTCCTTTAGTGGTCTGACGATTTGATAATGGATGCCGCGCAAGGGTATAATGGTTCTGCCTTTGCGCATGTATGTCGTGCCTTCTGATTCTGTCACTTTATGTTCGTAAACGACCTCTGTATGATGCGTTCCACCTTTTTGCTACGATTGGAAATGTATGAATGAGAATATTCATATTGGTATCAGCAGATGGACGTACTTTTCATATTCGCATCATACCATCCTTGATATGAACGAGTGACACGTGGGGAAAGCAACAGATTTTAATTGCTTGGAAAATGAAGAATACGGTAGTGCATAGCAGAGACGAGAAACATGACGCATGGAAGTAGCATTCACTTTTTGGGAACACCATGTCAGAACGGGTATGTATGTACTCAAAAGCATGAAGCAAAGTGTGCCTTCCGTGCCAAACATTCCCTCTGCGACGTCAACGAGTCCTAGTGCTACAAAAATGAGCTCACTCCTTTATACCGAACGTATCACAGTTTCTGACACACAGATCAAACAATGAACGTCTTTCGAAGAAGACAAATATCTTGTCGTTTCGGAAACCTCTGACACGGATAATCTACACCGGTCTGGGCTGCCGTAATTTAGCGGCAAAGCGCTTCGGTGAAATGATTCAGTATTGCAAAGTAAAAATTAAGAAAACATTTTTTTAAAAAGCTTTTCAGATGAAATATTATCGCAGTGATCTAGTTCCGCCCCTGATCAGTATGGATGGTACAATTATAAATCATCTTCTAGAAATATCTAAAGCGATTTACATAACTTCTTGAGTAAAATACATTTCCCCAACAACATACATTAGTATAATTGCAATTCTTATACAGCTTTGACCACATTAGTGTGGAACAAAGTTTTATTACTGTGCTCGTGTGAATGAACAAATCTTTAAATCCGAAGAAATGTGGTCCCCACATATTCTTGGTCGGAACCTTCCCTATTATAGTAGTGTATTAAGGTTGAGACTTCCAAATTATTTCATGATTAGTGTGATCACGCTGATAATCTGATTGGGTAGATTTTATACATTACATAATATGTACATTACTATGAGCACAATTGTGTACTATGTATATTATTCACCATATTTACTTAGGAATCCCCCTCTTATGAAAGAGCGTGTACCCGCCTTCACAGAGGGCAGGACTGGGAACACTCTCATCCCACCACATAACTTTACGGCAATGACGGCGACGAGGGAGAATTCGACTTCCTCACATGCGTCTATTGTTGTGCTGATTGGGCACGAGGCGGAAGAATCGCTGATGCCACTCCTGATGGAAATCCGTCCAAGAAACCTACTTTACATGGAAAGCGTCCAGCTTAAGAACAACTTTTATTGGATGTCCAGGACTTCGGATGATATTTGCACATCTTTCTACACATGGTAAGAAAGTTTTGGGAGTGGAGAAGAATCTCGGAGGATTCAAGCCAGACACTCGTATGCCACTTCCCGTACCTTCAGGAAGACAGCTTTCGACTGTCTTTTGGCTAGCCTCTTTTCCAGACAAATTTGAACAAGAAAACTTCAATCAGTATCATCCTGAGTCCAGGGTTTGGTTAAAGGTGTACTCACTGTACGCCTCTGTGTGTTCCTTCCGCCGGTTCCGGGCATTTTTAATGAAGGGTGTGTCCGGGCTTCCGCATCAGAGGTTTTAAACTAAAGATCCACCATCTGCAGTGCGTAGTGGCCAGTTGAATCCACAGAGTTCTCTCGATTGATCACATGGGAGCTTTGGGTGTGTTCGATTGTAACTTTGGGCCCCTTTTGGTGGTAAGCGCTCAATGTAAGGTCTCAAGTTACTTCGCATCGCCTGTACACTTGGAAAGGTGAATCATAGTTTAAAAAGCCGAGCAATTGAGTGAGGGCACTTTCAAGATAAAAGATAGAGAGGTAAGCACAACCCGAGGACTGAAACTTCTATAATTAGATGACATGACAAGAGTTGTCAGCTTGACTTCTTCGGGTGTTTCGGAACTAGTCGAAGGAGAAATCAAGCCGATAGAATCGCCCGATGCTGTCACCGCAAGAGTGGTTTCTGGAGGATTTTGATATTGACACGTTCCACAGAAACTTTTGTTCCGCAAGTAATGTGTCAGAATTTTCAAACACATGAATGCTAATATACTCTTTTGCTTTAGTTCTTCCATCCATTTTCTGAAATTTTCAAGTACAAGGTAAAATAACAAAAAAATGGGAAGACCCCATCAAGTCTTAAATGGATGAAACCAAACGCGTAACATATGGCAAGTCCCCAATAGTATCACAATGGGAAATACATGATACTCCACCTAAGATATCCAAACTATCTAGTTTACACAGTTTACAAACAACATGAACATCCCAAGAATCATCATGTAACCTCTCCTATTGGATCATGAAATAGAGTGAACTCATCATGTGTCATTTCCTAATAGTTCTTCATACTTGAGTATCATATTCATCCTCAGATTGAGTAATGAAGAAAAAAAAACAACATATTTATTTATGACTTTTTTTAACACCACAGATTTCATTAAAGGAAGATGAATGACAAACATTTAATAAAATGAATCTCTTACATCTCCAAGTTTATGAATAGTATGAGATTTTTGGACTTTTGTAGACTAGAAATTAAAAATAAATTAAGTTTCAATACGTGATACTCTTTAATGAACAATCACAACCTGTGGTATTTGTAAATTTTTTATAATAGAGGGTTTGAATATCCATTGGATAAATTGCAATAAGATGTCAGTCCATTTTACCTTGAAATGACTATTTTACTTCATATGATACAATATTCTTACTTTCAGGAGCTGTTAAAATATTTGGTTCAATTTAATTAATTATGATTTTGAAAATATTAAACAATAATTGATTGATAACAAACAAATAACTTATTATATTTTTATTCATGGAGCAAAATATGGATATAGTAAGTTAAGGAGAATCATGTATAATTCAAAAATACATGTAACTTATCAAATGAATTTAATGTATGAATTCAAACCAAGTTGGTAAGATTAGATTGTATTCTTTCCAAAAAAATTAAATAATTTTGCGTCTTCATACAACGTAATCTTGATTTAAATAATTCTTTTCAAAAATTCAGATTTCAATTCAATTAATTACTATAAATTATTTTATTATGAACAGAGTGAGATTATGAAAATTTGTTTGCCAAAGATAAATGGATTATGATAACTGAAATACAAAAAAATTAATAATTGTCATATTTTTTATAAATTTAAAATTTAAACTTTTAGTTTAAAAATTGATGATATATAATTTACGCCAAATAGATTAATCTGCATATATTAAAAATAATATATTTTTCATATTTTTTAAATTAAATTAAATTTAAAATTTTACAGTTTTTATTAATAATTATGATAATAATATAAATTAATGATTAATAATTTTTTGATTTTTTTGAAAATGCAATATATGATAAATTATGTGTTGAAAAATTAAAAGTTGATCATATATTTATGCACAATGCATTATCTTTTATTTGATAGGGATCATTTTATAATAAAAAATTTAAAAATTTATATTTTTTTTGATATTTAAGACACACATGCTAATGTATGTATATAATTAAAAAGTTAAATATCATAATTTTATGAAAAAAATTATGTTTAAATCATTTATCAAAATTATTTTAATTTATCAATTTTTTGAATTTACGAAAATTTTTATTTCATAAGATGTAAAATAATTTATAAATTTTAAAATTAATTAATTTTTATCACTTTCGAATATACAGTTTCATGTGAAAATATATTAATCATCTGTATATATAAACTTGCATTATTGGTATCTTTGGCATGATTCATTTTATGTTTTTAATCTATTGATCATAAACTTTTGGAATGAAAGTGTAGGTTGAAATAATTTTTTTTCACCTTTATGCAATTGAATGTTGATTTTAAAAGTTTTCAAATGACATAGATGTATATTTCAAATACTTATTACCAACTGTCATGTCGGCTTGAAGTTTATTAATTTGTTGGTTAATTTTTTTGATTATTATTATTATTTTTAATAAATTGTAAATTTTTTTCATGAATTATCAATCAGAATATATGACGACTACATATTTTGTTTTGAAAAACAAAAGGATTTTCTTGTACATGTCAGCTTGTGATTATTTTTTGAGTATAGGTTGTCATATATAATTTATAATATTTTTTATTTTTCCTTAAGATCATGTATACTTTATTTTTCATTTGCAAAAAGTTTTGTTTGTAGTGATGAGATTTGATGAGTTTCACAAGGAACAAACATCTTCAACACAAAATGAGTTCTTTTCAACTTAAAAAATGAATCATTTTTATGCAAGATTTCTAAGTTGAAGGGAAAAAAACTTCAGAATATTTTTTTTGGGGGATCATGGTCATTTACCAAATAAACCCATGAAACTAATAATTCATCTATGCTTTCAATCATCTACTCCATGTGTGAATCATCATCATGAGAATTGGTATGGATTCTCTTAACCATATTTAAAGCGGTACGATGTTGGCACGAGTGCAACTAACAGGAGATTCAAACAAAGTTTGTACCGAGATTGACACATATGTGAGTGTTTGGAGACAACTATGAAAACCAAGATCACGGCCACTACGGGTGAACTGACGTTTTACTTCAAGAATGTGGAACTCAGTAATATATCAATAAGTATGGGGAGACCCGATCAAGTACTACATGGATGAAACCAAAAGGCTAAAATGGTGCTAGGTTCCAATAGAATCACAATGGAAAATATATAACTAAGATATCGGAATGGTCTACATATTACAAGAGCGGACAAAAAATCATCACTTCACGTGATTCTCCTATGGATTGCACCAATTGAAATGTGAGATTAGGCACTAGGAAACAAAGTCTACATCTTGTGGGGCACAATCCCATTAATGGACTACGTAGGAAGTTTCTCCCGTAGAGAAGAAGTTCCAAACTCCAGATTTGTTTTGGGAAGCAGGTAAGGATAAACCTGAAATTCACTAACCTGTAAGTTTTATGTTTCATGTGAACGTCGTCCAACCTGTTAATGCACCACGTAATGTTCACAACACTGTACTGTTGTACCCAGTTTGCAGTTCCTTTAGTCTTGCGCTTCTTATGGACGTTACCTACGCCAACTTTCCCACGTTCACCGCCACTACAGTTCAAACCTTTATGCCCATCCATCCTGCTTAATCTGACTCGTCAAGTCATGGCGACACCTTTTGGACCCATTCAAAGATTGAAGACATGAGCTTTCTTTGTTGGTGTGTGGATGTGGCTAATCGATTGAGAGGCCAGGACGTGAGAGAGAATGCATGTGTACTGGAAATTCCCTATGCCCGCATTTAGTCAGTGCCTTACGGTATAATTGTCTGGATCCTGGCAAGTGGCTGATGTTGATCTTGATAATGGTGATTGTTATGATTCCATGGGAAGGAAGCAAGAGAGCGCCAAACTATGGGGGTGATGGTGATGGTGGTGCGGAGTTGAATCAGTCGATGTTTGGTGAGGTGTCACTCGGATATGAGTAAGGTGATGCATCGATCTTAAACTTCATCTCGAACTATCGTAGATGTTAGGTGTGTGACATATTGCTATTATCTCCATTTCTCTCTCCAATGGGTACATGTCTACTATTTCACCACGCTATTTTTTCATCTAAACGTGCCTAGTAAGTGTAGCTGAAAACGATATATATGGAAGCCCACCAACACTGTCGTGTTGACCATTCGACATCTACGTGCAAGTGATTCATTCCGGAGAATGTGTAAAGATTGAGCCTTTTGAACTTACCTTCGGAGATTCATTCGGTGTAGCCAAGTTCCTCGCTGAAATTTTCATCTTACTTTGGTGTACAAAAGTCCTATCTTCACAACTTAAAAGTTATGTAATTACTTTTTCTCTTACAAAAATGCCTCGAATGTGAGCTGCTATACATTTTCTACATCCTGCATTAACCTCCGCTTCTCACAACCGACCCTTCCTAAATGTCGTACCTATATTAAACTATTAGTGGTCAAGAACATATGAATGAAGTGGAAGTGGTAAAATGAACTAGTCTCTGTCGCAGTTATACTGGAGTACGTGTAATAAAACCAACATACATACGACAAAACAAAACAAAACTGGAGTACGTCAATTGTTTACATTCAATAGCTACGAATACTGTGATCGATTACTTTCAGTTTCTCGGACTTCTTCTGTGTTCGTTGACTGTCTGACTTTAGGCAATGCTCTAAAATAATGTGGGTCCATCAGAAAGATAATTAGTACGCAGAAGGATTTTGGTTTGGATATGGGAATCTGAATGAAAACAATGGAATCTGATATTGTAAGAAGGAACTAGAGCGTTTTGCGTGCATGGTACAGTCGTTCGATGAAGTAGACCTGGATTCTGCTCATATAACAGGAAGTAGCTGGAAGTAGGGTTCCAGACTAAGATTTGATGATTTAAAGTTACCAGAGAAAGAAGAGTAAATTACTTTTGTGCAATTCTCCGTTGTTGAATGAACGTTCAAGCTCGTAAAACTGGTAAGACCGTCATCATTCTTTTGTGTTGCAGGAACATTGGATTTCTGAAGAAGACATGAATACGAGGACTTCAAGTGTGAAGTGTTCGCCTCTTATTTATTGTACTACCTCGCTTGGTGCTTTCAACATATGCTCCCACTCAGTAACTCCTCCTGTCCCCTGAACATCGTAGAGGAAGGATGACCGCGTACCGTACATAGTTGTCGTCATGTATAAGGCTGCGTAGTTTTGCCTCTCCTAATTTGTCCATGATTTGTATCCATGATGTACATACCGTTTACCTATCATTTGTCCAAACTGTGTATGAAACTCTGGGTGCTCGTATTTATGATTCCCTTTATGAGGTCGCCCAGGAGGCTTCAATCATTGGTGCTCAAATCTCTCTTCAGTACAACAAGTCGTTCAAGAACTGACCACATACGTACTTACACGGTTCCACCACCTTGTCGTGGAATTTAACACAAATGCATGTCTCTCTTTCAGTTGTAGACCTTTAGAACTGAAACAGTGGAAAGAAACTGACGGCACTGTCAACACGTGCTTACTTGCATCCATCCCTCCCATGAGTCCCATCCTTTCTTCTGCTCTGCGGTGTCTGCAATCCTGGTGCCCTTTCATGTCAGCCTCTGTTCTGCCTCAAGTTCTTTGTGTCCTATGGGCCCTTCGGGTTTTCCGTGGACGTGAAAAATCATTCACTGATTCTCCACTTGTTGAGTACATCACCAGATTCTTAGTTAGTTGCTTGCTGGTTTCATGAGGAGTATGCGATATGCGGAAACTCGGCGTTACGTCTAACTGTGGATCTATCAAATATTATCATTTATGTTTCCCGAGTGGGCTGATGTATATGATGCCTGCAGTCAAAAGTGTTGACTGATCGCAACAGGTCGGCTAGGTCGGAATGAGAGCGAATCGGATGACAAGTGAAGAGATGAATGTGCAGCTTTGAAAAATAGAATGCACTTGCAGTAGCGAGGGACAGTAATATGAGAAGAGATATTATTGAGGTGACGTCGTAGTTCAAGCCCATCATTTGGGGACATGGGACCAGGCTGCTCTTGCCGCTGGGACGAGATATTCCTTCGTGTACTCTGGGTTGAAGCACAAAACCTGGATGCAGACAAACCGTTGACTAAATGTGCCCCAAAACTCGTGGAGAGAGGGAGATCATGGGAGTGAGTTATTCATTCCGAGGAACAGTTGACTCTCTCTCACCCGGAATCTCGATTTAGATAACGAATCTTATTCCAATAGCTGTGTATTAGTATCTCAAATTGTGGTTAGACATTACAACTTTCACTGTGATGGAAGGAAATAATCCGGATCCTCGGGTTGAAAGTAACGAAGGATCTATGACGAGATTCGACATTTCACACTTTGCTACTCACTTCATCTGTAGCTACATACTCAGATTAACTCTAGGGGGACCAAAGCTGTCAAATGTTCAAGTCATTCGAGATATTTGGAACTCGTGACCTTGCCTTCAGCAGCTTCCTTCACCGCAGCGCAGTTATCCAAAACGAGACATCCTTTGGTGCAAGCCCAAGCTCAACATTACCTTGCCTCTTAGTTTACTGTTTGAGTCTTTGACGGGGTCCAGTGCTTAAACTTAGGAATTTATATCCAGCGAAAGAGGATATTACCTGCTCGTGAGAATGAGAGCTTCAATCGAAGATTATGATGTATAAGAGGAATAATTTGTAATTATACGAAAGCCTGAATGTAACTATCACGCCCATTGAGAAGTAAAGGATGCGAACGAAATTAAGATCCCTTTCTTGTGAGGACAATTGGAAAAGTGGATCAAATCCAGTAAGTCAACCTGTCATGCACACGTGAAAATGTACAATGTAAGCACCGCACACAGATTCTTATTCAGCCTGAGTTACAAGTTATCGGTGGACGTCGACATCTTTCTACGTAACAGTTTTCTCTACCGCAGTGTTGTTAAGGTGATCTGTCTTTGATTCTACGGAATGAGTGAAAAGTTTCAATTTTCTGCGAGATGATATTTGCAGAAATTGGTTCATGATCGTAAAAGGAACCGTCTCCGTGAAGATTAAAGAACGCAGACTTGGTGACGAGGTTGGTGTCAGCATATATCTCAATCCGCATGTCGTTTCTAAGAATAAATCGTTGTAAATGGTGAGAAATTCGAAACAGCGCATCATACACTTTTACAGGCATGTAACAATACGCGTTAGTTAGAGCTTGTGCCAGCATGAGAGTCTAGACTCTCAAGGGCGTCAAATTCGCTGCTTGGCCTTCAATAGAGGAAATTGCTGATATTATTGAGCTATTTCCTGTGGAAGACGAGGAAGCAAATGTCTTGACCACAGGACTACGAAAACCAACGACTTGGCCAACTTCTTTTGCCTCATCCCTTCAAACGCTCACCTAACACCGAATTTTGCTAGGAATGTGGGAGATGCAAGCTCCAGGTTTCTCAGCCTAAGTGCGTCAATGTACATTTGTTCATGTTTCGTACCATAAAGTATTGTCGCTCCCGATCAACCGGAGCTTTTTGAGTCGACACTTCCATCCGTTTCAGTTTCTAACGAACAAGCGATGGAATATCCTCACTTTAAGTCCGGATGCCGAAGTATTCCGGCTGCTAGGTTCAAATTTGAATCAGTCTTGGAATTTAGATATAATTTACAGTACTAACATTCAAAGAGTTCCCCCAAATCCCGGACTGGTACACGCTCCATTGTTTCTGGGGTTGCTCTAAGGCTACTACTGGAAGTGGTTCTGTAAATCATTCCTGAACTTCTTTCTTCGAAGACGATCTTAAAACATTCGCATTGTCAATGATGTCACTCGAGCGAGTTTGTCGCTTGACTAACCGTGTTGCTCGTCGGCCTGCTCGAGTTAATGGATTGATTCGTTAAGGTTGTCTTCGGCCAATCATCTCAGTTTCTGAAAATCATACCGAAACACTACAACGTGAGATACTGCGTCTGACTCGGACAGGTATGGATTAAGACCTCGCCTATGGAGATTGGCTTGAGGAGATCGGATGGGTTGGGAGTAAACGACAACGTGGAGGTGGATTCCGTATCAACTTTTTTCTTGCGTGCGATTTTTGTGAATGGAGTAAGTGACGAGGAGGTGGAGGAGAATACCATTCCGCGAGATGAGGTACGACGATGGACCCACAAGCAGTTAAACGGTCTGGGTCATTATTAACTACGTAACAGGACTACGCCTTGGCAAAGGGCTCTGCCCTACTATTCCATAGGTTTCGTTGTTGTTTGTTTGTTTATGGTTTTTATGCACATACTATACCAGGCTTCAATTTTTTTTTCAAGTCTTCGAGATTTTTTTAGCTCTCGGCTGCTGATAAGAAAATACACACTAGATTAAAGGTTTGTATCACAGCTTTCTTGTTTTATAGCCCACTAAATCTATTCTATTTACACGACGATTTGCTTGCAACAAACACATGTCTTTCATAACATATGTACAGGTATCTAATGCCCAAACGTACGATCTAAATTTCTAGCCTTCATTGCGTCTAAACAGGAGGTTACGCTTTCTAGATACGTGCATGGGCTATGCCTGTAAGAAGAATATGAGTAGAATGTATTAGAGTAAAGACGAAGTATAATAACATATAAGTTGAATGTATAGTAAGTTGAATAATAGTAGAATGTATTAGATATCATATAAGTTGTAAGGAAAACTTCCCATCCTTTTTGCTATATTTACTTGGTTACTATCGCGGTAAGGAAAAACAGACTTAGTCTAGAATAAATTATCATGTTTGGAGGTGAAAAGCTCGGTAAATATTTACGTAGAATAAATAAGTCCTACTGTTACAATTGCTTGCTCCTTCGCAATGTTAATTTATGTCAATTAGACTCATTATATCACGTGGAAGGGGTCAGACATTTGACATTTGGCAGAGAAGAAATATCTAGAGGAAAAATAATGTCACAAATAAATTTATATCGCTTGCATGAACTGCTTCTACAACGCAAGCATTGACTAATCAAAGATATAGTATGCTTACAAATGGTGAGAGCTAAGACATGTATGCATTCATGAACACGTTAGTGATTCCAAGTGGATTTTATGTTGCCAACAACAATTCAGCTTCGCAATTTGATATCACTTGCATTCCCGAATTGTAAGCAGTTATCTTTAGGAAATCCAGATGATTTGTGAATTTAACAAAAACTCATGCTATGGTTCGAAGGTACAGTTCTGATCCAACATACTACAAGTCTAGGGTGTAATTTATTCAATGTTCTTTGCTCTGGTAGACAGAGGCATTGCACGCTCCTATCAGGAAGAAGGAAATCTGCCGGACGAGATAAGAACTAAATAGCTTTCTTCTTATCTGATTTTTTCATGCTTCCCTGGTTATGGTGTTTTCCTATCAAATTAATGTGCAAAAGGAAGTTACGGCTTGTGACTTGAGAGTTGAAACTGTAGTGATCATAATAAGATGCAATAATGAGCGAAAAGTGTGCCTTTATTCACTTTCAGACTTTTGAATCGTGATATGATAACTACGCAATGATCTCCTTCTCGTCTCCTCGTCCTCCATGATCTTCCAATGACTCTCGTCCTCAATCTCTACTGCATGCATGGAGTACAGGAAACATGGCTTTTTGTTTCATATACTGTATGTCGTTCTCACAACTTCTTCTTTAGAGGACGGAGAGATGTTCATCATCATGGCCTTTCTCTTATAAGACCACTGCTAATCTACTCCAGGGCTTTCCAGGGTAGACACAGTAAAATAACAAAAAGGATAGGAAAATAATGTCACAAATAAACTTATATCGCTTGCATGAACTCTTCTATAACGCAAGCATTGACTAATCAAAGATATAGTATGCTTACAAATGGTGAGAGCTAAGACATGTATGCATTCATGAACACGTTAGAGATTCCAAGTGGATTTTATGTTGCCAACAACAATTCAGCATTGTAATTTGAAATCACTTGCATTCTTTGATTGTAAGCAGTTATCTTTAGGTAGAAAATAACAAAAAGTATGAAACTAAACTCCTAACATGGGGCTAGGCCCCAATAGCATAACACTCGGAAATCTGTCATACTGCACCTAAGATATCCAAACTATCTAGATCAAACCTAAGATATCCAAACTATCTAGATCAAACGGTGTCGTGTTGTGACGCGGCTACTATGAGAAGATGATGACATATGTCATCTTCCGAGTTGTTGTCATGACGGCGATACTTTAGGTTAGGGTAACAGATGACATTGTAAGGCTGTAAAGAGCTAGAGAGATCTAGACACATCACCTTGCTCACTAAGGAGCTTATCTGATTGAAGTGGAATCGTTGTAGGACGTGGATAGGGGACAACATGATCCTCAAGATGTACCATTTTCGAGTCCATTTGTGATCAACATCCGGTGTCTTCATCGTGATCACTTTTGGGTATATGTAACCAATCTTGGTTAGTCATAGTTAGTTTAACCAAAGCGTAGAGTAGTCACTAGATCACAAAAAGACAAGATAGTGATGTGCACTATCCAAAAGCAAAAGGGTAAATGACGAGGTGGCTACCATGTATTGGTGGATCAGATTGTGTGCTAGACGTCTGTTAGGAATTGGGTAGTATAAGATAACAAAACATGCAACCTACGCATGTTAGCCATGTGGCATAGTTTGGATTTCGGACTACTCTAGTCCTACAGTATATAAATCAAGGAGAGGTCTTGAGAAGACATCTTTTATCTTGGAAGTCATTCCGGAGTCATTGCCTTCAATGTTACAATGGTATCAGAGCAGGCTTATTGTTCCTATGAGTGTGGATCACCCATCTTGGAAGAATAGTCTGGGTTGGTACAATTATTTGAGGAGAGAGTGTTTGTTAGAGGTGGGGTGGCCATTGAGCTGCAAGTAGTGGAAGGGGGTTATTGTGGGTGCAGGTTATGGATGGGGGAGATAGAATAGTACCGAGATTCTCATTTTTTAATCCTTTTCATGTCAAACTGTTATACATTGAGAGAGCAAGGTTGACTCAGTATTTGGTTTATCATTTTGGTGCCAACTTTATGGACCAAGTGATGAGATCTCGAGATCCTGTTATCTTACCTATAGTCACCTACGATGTTACTTGGGATCTCACGATTTACATTTTAGTTTAGAGATGGACCTCAATAGACCACCACCTGTGAGATTCAACACACGGTGTGAAATCTATTGTGTGTATCATCCTAAAGCTATGTTTCGGAGCCTAGTTATTAGAAACTTTGGAGAGGAGTATTACCATGAGGTGATAGCATCAACTATTCCTTTTGTGTTGCCAATCTTGAGAAATTGGAGAGTGTTCATCTTAACCTTATACTGAGAGAGAGTGGACGGAGACGAATCATGGAGGACACTTTGAGAGAAATGATTCAGGAGTTGAGAGATTTGAGAGATATGAGCAAAGCCAGACTCAAGTACAAGAGTTAGCTCAAGAATTGACAAATCAAAAAACGAGAGGAATGGAAAATGAGAGAATGAGAGAAACTCAAATGGAGATGGAGACATCACCATCCATGGTGGAGAGTGAAGAAACAAGAGAGCCCATGCTCTTGAAGCCCAAGCAAAGACAACGAGCAAGAGAGCTAGATCTTGAGACATCCATGATTACAAGATGACAAAAGCTTGTAAGATAGAACCTTACCGAGGTAGTTGAACCATGGGAGTTTTGGAAGGTTGGATTGAGAGAATGTAGTATCACCTTGCTTTGTTCAATATCAACGATCACATTGCAGGTCTTTTTGTTCGTACTTTGTTGTTGGAGAAAGCATCTACTTGGTTTCAGGGTTGGATGATGGAGCTCAATGAGTCAAGCCAACAGGTTATTGGAGTGCAATGAAACGAGGTCTTCTTCAGAATTTTCAAGCAGTTGATCCCATCATCACGGCACGGATGAGATTGTGGAAACTTGAACAGAATGGAAGTGTGGAGGAGTACATTGATGAATTTTGAGATCTTCGAATTCAGATACGAGATATGAGTAGAGCTAAAGCCCTTGCTTTATTCAAGAGAGGGTTGAAGAAAAAGATTCAACATGAGGTGATTCGGGACAATCCAAGCAACTTGAACGAGGCTATTGCTTGTACACAACGAATGTTCAACGTATACCACAACGGTGGAGAGGTATCAGTTCCCACGAATCAATACTATGGACCCATGCCTATGGAGTTGGGCAACATATTGAGGAGAGAAGATTTCATTCCAAGGGGAGTGAACGCACAAGGAGGAGATCGTCGTAACTCGAATCCCCATCGAGAAGGAAATGCAAGAGGAGGAGACGGAGTGGAGGGAAGATGAGAAATGAGGCAATGCTATAATTGTGGAAGATTTGATCACATTGCCATGAATTGCCATACCGGAGTTCTAGCAAGAGGAGCTAGACTCCCCTATCGACGAGCTCTCAACAATCTGGAAGGTGGAGACGAAGTGACCGATGGAAACCCGGGAAACGACGAAAGCACCAAGAACCTTGCCTCGCGGCCTTACTGGTTCGATGAAAAGGAGGAAGGGCGAGAGAAGGAAGCACAAACATGAGGTAAATAGTTTGAGAAAGAAGAAAACATGTTTGATTGTGACGGATGGTGAGATAGAAGGAGTAAAAGTGAGAGTGTTGATTGATCCAGGAGCTACAGAAAATTTCCTATCTCGATCTATTGCTATAAAGTTGGGATTAGCTTTAGAGAAAAATGAGAGTGAAAAGGTAGAGTTGCCAAACGGGCAAACAGAGAGCATTGAGAGCATTCCTAGGAAAGTGGAGTTGAATATTGGGCAATACAAGGAATCGTTGGAGTGGAGAGTAATTCGATTAGCTCGCTATGATGCTATTTTGGGTATGCTTTGGATGGAAAAATATAATCCTGAGGTAGATTGGCGAAGGAAGATAGTAAAACCATCGGTTGGAGGATCTTTGGAGATAGACTTAGATCAGGACACAAAAACTTACCTCTCTACGTGATAGGAAGAACCGCTATCAGTCACAAAGATGTATGTTTTTTGGGCCTAATAAGAGATGTAAGCACTCCAAAAGAGTAATCTTTTATACATGAGGAGTTAACTTGTATCTTGAACGAGTTTCAAGATATTTTTCCAGATGATTTGCCTCCAGGTTTACCACCAAGAAGGAGAGTGGATCACAAGATAAATATCTTACCAGGAAGTTCTCCTCCTTGTAAAAGTCCCTATCGACTTGCACCAAACGAGCTGGAGGAATGCAAGGCACAATTGGAAGAGTTGTTGGAGAAGGGGTTTATCCAACCTAGTGTGTCACCATATGGAGCTCCAGTATTGTTCGTGAAGAAGAAGGACGGCTCCATGCGGATGTGCATGGACTATCGTGCTCTAAATCAACAAACGGTGAAAAACAAGTATCCATTACCGCGAATGGATGACTTGTTTGATCAACTTCATGGAGCTAAGTATTTCACCAAACTTGATCTTAGAAGCGGATACGGTCGGATCAGTGGCGGATGAAGACATACAAAAGACAACTTTTAGAACTAGATATGGTCATTTTGAGTATCTAGTTATGCCATTTGGTTTAACCAATGCCCTTGCCACATTCATGGGACTGATGAATGATATTTTTCATAAATATCTAGATAAATCAATGATTGTGTTTTTAGATGATATCTTGATATATAGCAAGTCCTTACAAGATCATCAGAAACATCTACGAGAAGTACTCCAAGTGTTGAGAGAAAATAAATTGTATGCTAAGATGTCAAAATGTGAGTTTGGCAAAAGCGAAGTAGATGAGCATGGCTTATAGAAGAAATAAGAATGTGAACTGTACGAAGACCGTACAAAGGAATGAGGCTCAATAAAGTCCACCTGCCTCTCTAAGCTCTATGAAAATGGATGCACGTGAGACACTATTAAAAGTATTTTTATATCCACCTACAAGACAATCCAATCCAATCGAGATGGATATCTAGGAGTGCTTTAATGCCCAACGATGTATGCTCACAACCTCATGGTGTGGTGATTCTAAACTTGTGTGGACAAAAATACTACTGGAAGTGTGAACGATACTGCAAGACCACGCTTCGATTGACTAAACGTAATAAGATTTCTCCAATATCAATCAATATGATGTCCCCAATGTTCGTGTCTATCACGAGAAGCCGACTAGCACCCAACACCTAACTAATTGACAACGGAATCTCCTCTCTTGCAACTAATGCAGCCATCTTGAACAACTCCATGAAACCACTAGAGGAATCATCCACTTGAAAGTAATCTCGAAGATGTTTTTATACTATCCCTAACAAGCCTCATGAGGATAAAGGTGGAGTCGTGCATAGAAAATAGGCAAATAGTGATTTATCAAGACATAATGGCTTTTCAGTTTGATACTCCAAGACCTTTAATGATATCTCTTTGCTCATGGGTGGATATAAAAGGCGTAAAGAGGAAATAATATGCTTAGTCGGATTAACCATAGAGAAAGTATGAAGGGCTTATGCGGCCTTGCTATACTCCTTAGATACTACACTGTCCGACGGTGTAGTATCTAAGGAGTATAGCAAGGAACATCATCGAATTATAATCTTTGTGCATCTTTGTTAGGTGGATCTTTGCCGCTTGCGAGTAAAGAGATGGTGACACACATGACATGGTGTATCACGCACTGCTCTTGGCGGCCCCATGAGGAAAAGTGAAACTTTAGCTAGCACAAAGAGAATGATAAGTACATCGAACACTTCATCATGTATCTCCTCCCACTTGAGAACCACAACCCATTCACACTCCACATCACATGGAGAATGCTAACTATGAAAATACTAAAATCTAAAAATATTCATAAATTTTAATTATGATCTCCATAATTTCCCAATAAGGTCCCAATAGAACCAATTCAGGAAAAGAAATAGATTGGAAAAAAACCTGACTCATATGTCCAATTTGAGAAAAATCATTCAAAATCCTAAAAATAATAAAATCTCTATGTATCATTGTCCATATTGTTCAATTTAGATATGAATAGAACCCAAATTGAAAGACAAAGATAACTCTCTATTCACTCCGTCAAGCAAAGAAATGCTATACAATATGTGAATAAATGATCCAATCTTCTACTCTTCTCTCCCGGTAGTCCACTCTCCTCTCTCGACTCCCACCATGTATAACGAAGGCATAGAGGAGACATACAGAAGCAACCCCTCATTGCTTACCACTAGGTCTTGGACCCACGAAACTCCGAATAAAGTCCACTATCTTCCATGACCAACAAAAGAATCCAAGGGAAGATCTACACATCAAAATCATGTCATAAAAAGGCCAGAAAAAGGCCTCGCCTCGTCACACAAAAACTGATCTCCTTGACATTATACACAACAATTCATTGTGATTAAAAAATCAGGCCATACCAAACGATAAATGACACTTCACTGCATTTCATGATGGATCCACCTCTTTTTTAACGAATATCAATTTCCATGGTGGCTAGCATGAGTCATATGTAAAATATATTTTTATGGCTCTGGTTTAGTTTTAGATGACATACATAATTCAACAGCAAAACGTAGTGATAAAGAGGAAGGAAATGGCCAATATGATTTCCCATTGAACATCACTTACCTTTACAGTGAGAATATCAATCAACAGTGTGTTTCAAAGGGTTGATGAAGTCTTCGCAAGTGGAGGATCTGGAGTCTCTCACCATGGTACAACAATACTGAAGCATTCGCAGGAGTTGACCCGAAATCGATTGATCCCGATCAGGTGTGAATTCTGGTAAGCATCTAGAATTGCTGACTTTGGGCTGTTAGCTGTATTTGTTATATATAGAAATTTTCACTTTGGAACGTTCCCAACATACTTGACTTTTCATCGTTTTCGCTTGTCACTAGAGTGAGGACGCTGCGAGTGTTCAAAAAGACATTCCAGACGATCAAAGGGTCAACCACACGATATAGTTGAAGAATGTTTGACGTCAATAGAACTTTTGTTGGCACACTCATGAGTGTTTAGTTTAGTTAATTGCTTTATTACGGCTTCCGTGACATGTTAATCATTAGTGACATCTTCTGCTGGAGGTAATGAAAGGGGCGAGTAATATAGAAAAAAGGATGGGAAGACCCCATCAAGCTCTACAGGGATGAAACTAAAGGGGGGCATGATGGGGCACCCCCAATAGCATCACATTGGGAAATATGTACTGCTCCACCTAAGATATCTGAATTATCAACATATTTCTGGAGTGTCCTAAGAAGTAATATATAACCGTGATTGCTCTACAATATATTGCACTAGCAATATATATACATTGCTTTACAATGTATATATGCTACTTAAAATATGATTAAAAAAATATATCACATGTCACATAGTAAGGTAATCTCTCGCACACTAGCCTGTACGCTGTAGCTAATTGAGTAAATCTCTCATGAACAGATTGCATGTCGATGGAGTCCTCGGTGTCACTAAATTCCTTGAGTGATGTGATCAGCAGAAGGGGAGAGCGGCGCACACCTTAGCCATAAGGAATCCAGACAACGCGAGGAGATAGTAATGCTTCCTCCCACCGTTGGATACAAAAGACAGAAGCTCGAAGGCCGAAAACATTCCCCAACCGAACAGTCTGGTTGAGTAAAACCTTTCGGGCACTTCTACTTTCCACACACGAGCCATTCCAGTCCAGTACTTTTCTAGTGGCAGATGGAGGACCTACAGGTCTAGCAGGAGCTTCCTACAGCAGAGATGGATGGATACTGTACATTGCAGTGTAGCATCACGATGTGCCTCCATTAGTTGGAAATCATTTCGATCCAGGATCTGTCCCCTTGCGGATTACTTTCTATATATCCTCGTTCCTCAGGCTGACGTTTATCTTCTATCGCCATCCTCTTGTTGTTTATACTGCATTGTTTATTTGACTCTGCGTTTAGAACGTTTTGGAGAGATGATGTCTCCTTGGATTATATAACTTGTTATTTAGTTGTCCATGAATTCTCTCACTTCATGTCATCGGTGGAGGCTTAGAGTGTATGTACCTTGTTCTAACCGGCGGCTCCGCCCAAGACTTGAGAGAAGTGCGATGCTGAGATGTGAGAATGAGATGCGTCACATGCTGGTGGTGGGGGAAAGTAGGCTAAGTTCCAAATATGTCCCCTCCCCTAGCACAAGCCTTTAATGCGTTTTACAGGAATATCATTCAAAGGTACGAACTAAGGCCTCACACTTGGATAGGCTTCTAAGACTCCCGAGTGTATTATTATTAGTCCATTTTGATGTTTCGTTGATTTCGACGCATCGACGTCCCTCAAAGTAGAAAAAGATTTAGAAATCTTCGGAAGAATCTCACATGGTACTTTTGGGGACCTCTCCCTCCCATAGCCTACAGTCCTCGTGACCTTTCCTCTAAGAGCATCCAAGAGCAAACACCAAGTTGCTTGATAAAAACAGCGCTATAAAATATAGCCCATAGATGATATTTTCAGAAATAAATGCTCAGATACTTGGCGATATATGTATACGGGCCAATATCCAAGACGTTGGTGTACGGTCCATCATCGCCTAATGGAGACTGCACTAGACAAAACAGTCCTGCATGTTTCACCGATCTTAAGGAATGTAATTGAACCAATTTTCACGAGGAAGAATGAGAGACTATTAACTAATTAGAAGTTCTGCAAGTTCTGCTCAAGCGCCGTCAGAAATGGAAATGGTCGGTAAAGTTTGCAGGATTAACTTCTTTTGACATGACATTCATATATTGTATTTAGAGTTGATATAACAAAGGAATGTGGAAAGCGGAGAAAGAACTTTAAACTTGCACCACTTTGACATTGACGACAGCGTTTGTAGCTACTCGAACTTCGAAAAAGAAGAATTTTGACAATTGAAGCGTTTGACTGGAATGGGTTGTATGGATGCTTTCTTTCAGTCTTGAATGCAATAAATAGAGGGGGTTCATGAGGGCAATTTCGAGACAGCAAAGTCCCTTTCTGAATAGCCCTTCAACGAACTAATGATTAGACAGATCTTTTGTCTGAAGCGGTTGCGTGGGTTCATACGCTATACTTCCAGAGATATACATTGCGTGGCCTAAAAATTTTCTCCTGAAGCATTGTCTCGTACCTAAAGTACTCAATTTTTGTCATGGATGCGCTCTTTGGATGTTACTCTTCATTAGGTTTTGAGAAGCACATCAATAAGGAACTAGGTTGAAATTCTTCAAGTATCTCAACGTTGAAATCTTATAACACTTAAGTTTCATTTAACTCTGTTCTTTCTGTATGTGTGCGTGAATTAATTTATTTGTGTGTGCGCTAATTGTGTTGACTGCAACTCAAGATCTTTTGAGACTGGGTACATTTGGAAGGTAATGGAATAATTACAGGTCCCATGAGACATGAATTTTTAACTATTTCGTAAGCGTTCACCACCAAGGCCGGCCTTGCGTACAATAGAACATACTTGGCAACCAGCAAAACTGAACTGTTCACCTCTTTACATGGCAACCTTGGAAATTTGGTATGTGGTCAATTGCAATTGGGAGAAAGCTAATCCCAACAATCATCTTGTCCACTTAACTGTCAAACTTGGGATTCTGGTTGTCTGCTAGAGTTGGAATATGACTCCTGTGCATACTTCAACGATGGCGTGTCATGACTCATTGTTGTGGAATTCCATGACCACTGAAGACTTACACCAGCCATGGGTGCCTGGTGTGAGTCCTTTCTCTATGAACGAAACCTCGTCATGACGATCTTCAACGTTGATTATTTTCTTCACTTCGTCTTCAGTTACTAAGCATACTATTATTACAAGGTATTCAACTGCATTACTCCCTCAACAAGAAAAGCCATTCTACGGTGTTCGATTAGCACGTTCGCCCAAAAAGATAGTCAAATAAGAAGCAGAAAGAAGATGTCTGCAGGTCTTTACCAAGAGAGACCTGGAAAGCTGAGAAAAGTGCAACCCAAAATTTTCGCAGTGTGCCCACACCCCAAAATGCTGGGGTCGCATGGGCATGGACATGGCACGGCAACGTCGGCAAGGCACGGAAAAGCAAAGCAAAGCAGAGCAGCGCAGCGGAGCGCAAGGCAAGAAGTACACCCGCAGGACATCATCCCGCAGGAAAAACGTAAAACAGAAATATATTCCAAAACGAAGCCACATCGCACAAAATCCGAACCGAGACCGATCACCGTGCGATCCGAGGCCAGACAAGAAGCGCGATTTATTTTAAACCAGTAGATACCCCACAGGTCTGTTACACATAGCCCTCCTGCTAACGATCACATGGCCGCGGAGAAAAACCAAAGATTCCCCAGCCATTCCAAAGGAAGGGGCAAAAACGAAAAAAACGAAAAAAACGTAAAAACGCAAGAAAATGAACTAAGTACCATCAACAGCGTCCTCCTCCTCCCGCATCCGACGGACTAAACGACAAACCGCCGGTCTTCGTCCACCCCCACACTTCCCAATCGGACTCTGCCCTGCCTTCTCTTCCTCCCTCCCTGACCCGGCCTTTCCCGCTTCCGAGAGCGCGAGCGAGCGGACGAACGAACGAACGAGACGCTCGCCAGCAGCAGCAGCAGCAGCAGCGCCAGGAGGAGGAGCTGCACGTCGACAGACACAGCGAAGCCAACGAAGGAAGGAAGGGAGGAGACGAGAGGAGACGAGAGCGAGCGAGGCGGAGCGGGAGAGGAGGAGGCGGCCTGAGCTGGGGCCGCTGCGGCAAATTCTGTTGGAGGGGTGGAATCCGTCGAGGCGATTCCAAGTTGTGAGAGTGGGGTAGGCCCCGCGGAGCATGGGAAGAGAAAAGCGGCCTGGAATGTGCAGCGCGACGCGATGCTCCAGGAGGAGCGTCCGTGTCCACGAAGGTGATGGTTTGCGCGCAGTTGCGCAACGCTGATTGCTGTCGCTGCTGCTGTTGCTGGTGCTGCTGCGAGTGACGAGGGAGGAGAGGACCGCGGAGGTGCACGAGTGGGGAATTTCTATTTTTCGCTCGGGGCTCCTGGAGCTGTGGAGGCGACGAGGAAGGATATGCAGGCGGTAGAAATTGTAGGAGGATTGAGCAATGTGGTGGAGTGTGTTTGAGCTGGAGAGTCGTGGGTGGGTGAGGAGGGAGTGAGTAGATGCAGGCGTCAGAGAGGGAGCGAGCGAGGCAGGGAGTGACGGAGTGAGGGAGGTGGTGGCGGACGAGAGAGAGGATAGAGGAGCGCGGAGCAGGGAAGCGAAGCTCGGGTTTTGTTTGGGAGGGAGTGATAGAAGCATGAGGGGACGCTGCTGCGGCCGCTTCTGCTGTGGATTGGAGGACTCTGGTCAGGAATTGGTAGCACCTTGAAGATTGGGAAAGCAGAGGCAGACATTCCGAGTTTTCATGGTTTGGAGAAGAAATGGTTTCTTCAGTGTTCTTGGCGAAAGTTGTGGCGGCGACAGTAGCAGCAGCGGATGCGAGGCGTTTACGGTTGGGATATGCAGACACAATCTTTGGGAGCTTAGGAGGAGGTGGTGGAAGGGTGGTTTTTGTTGCGAAAAAATGAGAGTCAGGCGCAGGTTAGGCATTTGATTGTGCCTCCATCCTCCGTCTGTTCGGTGTGGGTTCTTCGCCTGAGCTTTTAGCGAGGTGTTTTGTTGTTCTTGGGGCGAGGAACAAACAGGGCAGGGAGGGAATGCCACAGAAGGAGGCGCAATCGGGTAATGGGAGGAGCTACAGCGTATGCTCTTGTCCTGATCTTGGTATGCCTATGCAGCCTTGTAGGAAATGGTAGTAAAGTATTAGCTCAGGATGCAGTGCCCGCTGCAGGATCCCTGCAGACAGACTTGTCTGCTCTTTCAGCATTCCAGAGATTGGTGACTGATAAGAATGGCGCCCTCGTCAGCTGGAATAGCAATAACATCTCTGCCCCTTGTAATTGGAGGGGCGTTAGCTGCACGCGCGGGAGAGTCTCGGAAGTTATACTCCCTGCACTCGGTCTCAGTGGACCACTACCAGGTGCCCCTCTGTTTCTCTCTCTCTTGCCGAGTCTCAGACTCGCATTTAATCCTGTGTACTCCTCTGGGAATTTTGAGCTCAGTTGCAATGTGTGTACGATTCGTTTGCTGTCATCTCTATGCATAGCGCAGATCCAGTCGCGATGACACGAGGCGTTACAGATGTCGTCGCTGCGACGGGCACGTATTGTCATTAAGTGCGTAGTTCATGCGCGCGAGCGACATTGCGATTTAGAGGCCATGTGCGCAACCTAGACTTTTCCACACTTCGAAAGTTCCGTTGGCCATTCCGTATCTGATTTCCTTTCAGTGTCGGAGTCCAAAAGGATTCTGTTTTCATGGAAAGTCAGATCTGAGGCCACAGTCAGATTTAGGCCTTAGAACCGCAGCAAGGAATGAAGTAAAAAGTATGGCCTACTGATAGTCGGGTAGTCTGTAAAGTGGCTTTCCCTGAACTCACGCTCGATCCGTGCGGAATATAACGTGGTCAAATTCATGCATGACTAGCCGCAGTATTTAGTGGTACGACCTAGTTACACGCACGGTAAGAGCTATCCGACGTTTTTTTGACGGTACCACTCTTTACGGGAAGAGTGGCGAAGTGGTCGACGGACATCATTTTGAAGTTATTGGTAGAAGTGAACGTTCTTTTGACTATCCAAGGAGGCTGTTGGACTTCAAATGGATAACGATATCCCTGGTTTTCTGTATTTTGTTTTTTGATTCGCGTTTACGCATCATTGGAGGGCCTTGCGTGGTATCTGCAGAGTGATGGCTCGAGAGGGTCAAGTATCAACTTTTTGTGCTTTGGTCTATATCCACTTGCGACTTTTTACGCATTTCTAGATTTATAAGTATTCAACGCGGTTTGCGGAATTTCCAAACCAAGCCTACATTTGATTATTGCGTTCCTCCTTATTAACATGGACCCCGCATCCGTTGTTCTTTTCGATTTGATTTTCTTTTTAATTGGAGATTAAACCACGTGAGATTAGCTAAGCTGGTAATTATGGCATTCCGTCGTTGATCTTTTGTGACGCGAGAATTGTTCGTACACTTCTTATCGTGGAAACACGGTTGATAGTCTTGTTCTTGGCCCATTCCGTTTATTTGGCCTTATGCGTCATTCCCATCATGAAGGCATCTTAACTGCTGCACGGACGACATTATGCATGACTTTTGAGCCTCTGATGTAGCTTGAATTTGGTGCTTCGTGTAGTCGTCTTCGAAATACATGTGTTCTGTGCTCGTATCTTACTCCATTGTTGTTTGAACCGTATGCAGATGAGCTCGGCCTCCTGGGAGATCTTCGCAGACTCAGTTTGCATTCGAACCATTTCAGTGGTCGGATTCCATCGTCATTGAGCAATCTCACCAATTTACGTGCCCTGTATCTTCACGAAAACGCTCTGACCGGTACAATCCCTTTGGAGCTCGGCAATCTTCGGAATCTGCAGGTTTTGAATCTTGCGAGCAATGGACTCGTCGGCATCATTCCAAGTCAGATGGGAAACCTTGTATCGCTTCGGACTCTCGATCTTTCGTTCAATGCTTTGTATGGGGACCTACCGAGTTCTCTGGCCGCTTGTGCGAATTTGACGGTGATGTTCATGACCGAGAATGGTTTGACCGGACCCATTCCTAAAGAGTATGGCTCTTTCCAAAATCTGCAAACACTGGGCCTGAGCAGCAACAACCTATCAGGATTCTTACCTACGGAGCTGGGCAACCTTCAAACTTTGGAGGTGCTTGACCTCAGCAGCAACGGACTACAGGGTTCCATCCCCGTATCTTTGTGGACCCTGAGTAACCTCCAGTATTTGGATCTACACTCCAACAAATTAAGTGGGAGTCTTCCGAACGATGTGGGCAACTTACTTTCACTCCAAAAGCTGAACCTGGATGACAATCTTCTGTCTGGCGACATCCCCGATGTTTTCGATCGTCTGAAGCAACTTCAGGAGTGGAATGTCACAGGTAATCAATTTTCTGGAGAAATACCTGCGTCTCTTAGCGGAAGCACAGGGTTACGGATAGTGAGATTGGACCGCAACCAGCTCTACGGCGTTATTCTAACATCTCTGAACAAGCTCACCCAGTTGGAGGTGCTTTCAGTCTCCAACAACTTGCTCTCCGGACCCATCCCTTCAACCATCACGGGACTTACTAAACTTAGGTTGCTTGATCTCAGTCACAACAACTTGACGGGGAAGATACCAGCGGGGATAGGTTCTTTAAGTGGGTTAACCTCCATTTCTTTAGCCGCCAACAACCTCGATGGAGAAATTCTTCAAGAGCTTTCTCAACTTTCGAATTTGCAAGTCTTAGACCTTCACTTCAACAGCTTCACGGGAGTCATTTGGCCATCCTTGGGTTCCCTTCAGCAGTTGCAGGTCCTGGATCTCAGTTCGAACGGTCTGTCTGGATCCATTCCTCCGGAGCTGGGAAGGTGCACAAATTTACAGACGTTGCAGCTTGGAAATCAATTCCTGACAGGAATTATTCCTGACAGCCTTGCGACGCTCAGAAATCTGCAGATCCTCAACATCTCCATCAACTATTTGAATGGCAGCATACCGCCAGGTCTAGGTTCCCTGTCGGGTCTTCATACCCTTGATCTCCATGAAAACACATTGGAAGGCAATATACCGGCGGAGTTGGGTTCACTTCAGCAGGTGACTTTTCTCTCTCTTGCCGATAATCTTTTGATCGGAGAGATTCCCGTGGAGTTCGGTAATCTATTCAATGTCCAGGTGCTCGACCTGAGCAAGAACCAACTTGTAGGAAATGTGACTTCGGAGCTGTGGAGATGTTCGAGCATCGTCACCCTCGACCTTGACGACAATCAACTAGTGGGTCCAATTCCATCCGGCATCTCCCAGTTGCAGAATTTAGAGGGTCTGTATCTTCATATGAATGACTTGGGCGGCGAGATTCCAGCTGAATTGGGAAATGTGACTACTTTGACTTCGCTCGATCTCTCCCAGAACAATTTTAGCGGCGGAATCCCCGTCACTTTGGGGAATCTGTTTGACTTGCAGATGTTGAACCTGTCTAACAACCAGCTGGAGGGATCTATTCCTCCTGCTCTTGCCACCAGGTTCAACGCTAGCTCTTTCCAGGGAAATCCATCGCTGTGTGGGAGGCCTTTAGAAAACTCCGGCCTCTGTCCTTCAAGTGACAACAATTCTGCACCAAGTCCATCGAATAAGGACGGCGGTGGTGGTCTCGGCACGGGTGCCATAGTGGGCATTGCTGTCGGTTGCGGAGGCATCGGACTCATTCTCTTGGCAATTTATGCGCTGGGAGTGGTTTTCTTCATCAGGGGCGACAGGAGGCAGGAGAGCGAAGCGGTTCCATTCGGCGACCACAAGCTGATCATGTTCCAAAGCCCTATTACCTTCGCGAACGTGCTGGAAGCCACCGGTCAGTTCGACGAAGAACACGTGCTCAATAGAACACGATACGGGATTGTGTTCAAGGCATTTTTACAGGACGGATCGGTGCTGTCCGTGAGGAGACTGCCGGATGGGGTGGTGGAAGAGAACCTCTTCAGACACGAAGCGGAGGCTTTAGGAAGAGTCAAACACCGCAATCTGACTGTGTTGCGCGGTTACTACGTAAGCGGGGATGTTAAGCTTCTGATATACGACTACATGCCCAATGGAAATCTCGCCGCCCTCTTACAGGAAGCTTCTCATCAAGATGGGCATGTTTTGAACTGGCCCATGAGACACTTGATAGCACTCGGAGTCGCCCGAGGACTGTCTTTCCTGCACACTCAGTGCACCCCCGCGATCATTCACGGAGATGTCAAGCCTAGCAATGTACAGTTCGACGCAGATTTTGAAGCACATTTATCAGATTTCGGCCTCGATAGGTTGGCCGTCACGCCCTTGGACCCTTCCTCCTCGTCCACTCCTGTGGGTTCTTTGGGCTATGTCTCGCCTGAAGCCGTCGCATCGGGGCAAGTGACCCGGGAATCCGATGTCTACGGTTTCGGCATTGTGTTACTAGAGCTCTTGACCGGCAGAAGGCCGGTGGTATTCACACAGGACGAGGATATTGTAAAGTGGGTGAAGCGGCAGCTGCAGAGTGGACAGATTCAAGAGCTCTTCGACCCCAGCCTGCTGGAGCTGGACCCGGAATCGTCCGAGTGGGAGGAGTTTCTGCTCGCCGTCAAAGTGGCTCTTCTGTGCACGGCTCCCGACCCCTTGGATCGACCCTCCATGACAGAAGTGGTGTTCATGCTCGAAGGTTGTAGGGTTGGCCCTGATGTACCTACATCCTCATCTGATCCCACATCCCGCACTTCACCAGCATAACCGATCACGTACGCGCTCTTGACCATGCACATTTTGCAAACACGAACAGCCCCACATTTTCGGCCTGTCTTGTCTCCTCTTCGTGGGTCTGCCCAACCGTGCAGTCATCATCCGAACTGTGACTGAAGCACGGAAGGTGAGGGGAAAGAGGAAGTAAGTCAGCGGTGTTTGGTTACAGTAGCGGTGACTCGGATGGGACCTTTCCAAATTGTGTACACCGCAACACAGGGCTGTTTTTGTTCCCGGCCTAGATTTCTCCCTACATGGTACCGAAGATCAGATCATTGTAAGTGCGACGAAGCTAGCTGCCCATTGTTGTTAGAAAGAGCCAATTTTTTCCTGAATAAACTTACCGATTTTTTGCACGCAATGTGCTCACTACACTGTTTGTTGCTTTCACTTTCACACTCTCTCCTCTCCTCATGCTGTTCCTCGTAAGTAACCTATGAAAATGTAACAGTCCTTGCTTGCACGATCACGATTTGAACGCCAACAAAGACTTCGCCAGCAGGTACTGCGTGTCGCCAGACCGAACCAACTCTGGCAATCCCACACAAGCACCACCCGTCCCGAAAGAACTATTTAACCACCTACTGGCACATGCAGGCAGAGGCAGGCAGGCAGGCAGGCCAGGATCAGCGTCCCATGTCCTTCCCTTCAGGCTACCATACACATGAAATTCAGTTCGCCAACTGGCCAGGCACAATCAACTCCTTCTCAATCGCCGCTGGCGGACCACTTATTCTCCAGTCTTGTAGCGCTGTGACGAACTATGCCATGCACAACTGGCGAGTCACGAGGTTTCTGTAGGCAGCCCGTGCTCCTAGCGCTGTTCCCAGGGCTGACACCGTGTCTTCCGATTGGCCCACCTGTCCCCATCTTAGATGCTCGCACTTGGCCCCTTGGTCCTGCTTTCTGCAGAATGCTGTGGACTCAGTCAGCCAACGAAATCGTCGTACCCAACTGGCCACCAGGTGACACTGGCAGGTCTGGACTCTGGACTCTGAAGACAGTTGTTGCTTGTCGGAATCGCTGATTGCCGGCGACCTCTGACTCGCCGGTTTGTCAACGGTCAAATTTGCTCTTTAATCGTTGTAAGCTAGCGTCTGTCTGTCGCCACGGAAAGATAAAGCGGAGCGAGCGTAATGACCATTTTAGTTGATCGGCATCAATCTCGTCATTTTGGCTGCCCTGTCGTCAGCTACCGACGGTCTAGCTCAGAACTCCGTAGGCTTCATTACAGAAGATCCCTGAGCTATGCGAATCGTTCTCACCCCATCTTCTCGAGCCTCGTGTGGCCGACTGCACACTGCTCACTGCTTCCTACGTCTCCAGGCCTCTGCCTTCTCTCGTGAGATCCCACGATGACCTCCGCTAAGGATCCTTGAACTCCGAGAAATCCAGCCAGCGATCCAGCGGTGAATGTGCATGGGCTCTGCAGGATAAGTGGTTCTAATTCCTGCGTATATCTGTCCGAGTCCTGCTTTATCCTCCTCGTGAGCTTTGGCCAGATTTTAGGTTTCTATGGCGCCTCTTGCCAGGCTTCCAGACAGTGTTTCTTTTCATTTCACACTCCGACTCCGATTTTCTTTCCCTTGCTTCGTCGTCTGCTGCTCTCAGGCACAAATTCCTGTGTATTATTATTATTCATCCCACGTTCGAGTTTTGCCTACCATCAAGAGCGAACGTGCAAAATAAGTTGTTATGGAACCGTTGGAATTATCAAAACGGTACCAAGCTGAGTAGCCCAGGACAATCCAGTACTGCAGTGTCGAATGTGAGAATCGAACCTGCAAGACCTTAGCTCAGGGAAGTAGAAAAATTGTCTATTGCATTAGAACTTCATCACCTTGATGGGCCTTCGCGCCCTCGGAATGGAGGCATTCTTCCGTCTGCTGTGTGCTGTATGCTGTCGATTAGTCCCGCACTGCATGTGCCCGTTGTGGCGAGCACGCGTTACTCAAAGAGTAAGATTAAAATATGTATAGCTGAGTTGGGTCTGTATATAGATGGAGATCTATATACAGTACTAGTGCCTTACAGAATTGCTTTGGTATTGCTTCCATTCATCCAGACGTGGATTGGTTCTGAGTTCACGTCGAGGCATTCGGAACAGAATCTGTGTCATATATTCGATGCAGAGTGCAAATAAACGTACTGACAGACTGGGATTTTGCAAATGAGATATACGCATACATGAAGACGCAGAGATCCGATTTGAAATTCGTAACGATTTAACGACTGCTTGTAAGTGGTCAGAAGGCTGCTTGGACGAACCCTTGCCGTTAAATTAAGCACTAGTTTATAGTTTAGAAGCTCAGAAGTCTCCAGGGCTCTTGGACACATGTAAAACTATTCATCCGAGGCAGAAGTTGTGAGTTGTTTATTCACTGAAAGATTGCGACCAACACGTAGATTCTGTCAGTTATATGCCGGCGTCAATTTCGTTCTCAGAATCTTCAACAGCCTCACACATTTTCAGGCGGTGTAGCCACAAGAGAGTGCGTTGCTACGTGCTAATCAGCATTCTAAATTCAAAGCGATGATTTAGTGGAGAACATATTTTAGATTATCCAGTTCGATTTACTAATACTGATTCCATACGCGAGACAAGTTTTAGCATGTCCCAGGTAATCGTAACACTGGCATCCTGTCTGTGCATATCCGTGTGTCAGCTCCCCTTGATTTGAAACTTAAAAAAGGGCCTTCTGGTCATGCCATACTTCCACTGTAGAATGTTCAAGTGGGACTTTCACGATTAAAGTGCTCTCTCTGCTAAATGTACGACCTATAATTGTGGAACGAAGTGTGGTCGACACAAATATCAGGTATTCTTGTTTTCTTTCGTCTTACTTGGAGATGTGATTCAGTTGCCGTCGTCCAAGAGAATTTAAAAAAAAATTAGCGAATAAAAGGCCGTAATGAGAGATACCATGAAAAAACTACTTTTACATTATTATTATTAATATTCATAAAATGTCAAGAGACTCTCCCTTGCCTCATAAAATTATAAGTTTAAAGTAGTAAGATCCCCACCATCAACAATAAAGTAGACTAAAAGCAAATTTTCAGTACTCGTGGTAATTGGAGGTCCATAACAAGCATCACCAAAAAAAAAATATCCTTATCTTAATCGTAGAGGCCAAATCAGGATGTAATTTAATGCAAAACGATGTCTACAATATTGGATGCAATATGACAAATATACCATGGACGCCTATCATAATAAAGCTAGAACAACACTTTTTAACAAAATGATTCATGTCACATCCAAACGCTCCATGCATCTCCATGACCAATAGAATAAAGATATGTCTCTCACATAATGTTCTATAGTTGTAGAGGTGACAACAAGTCCTCCATAATGACATCAGAATGGGTTTGAGGTTAGAAGCAATAGTGATTCGAATCCACAACCACCATATCAACATTACTAATTTTGTTCTCTCTAGACATAAAAATATTTGTGCATATGGTTGTACTAGATATGAGACGTATCATTAATCTACTCAAATTGCATGATAACTCTCACAAATAATGGCATAGATGATATTGCAAAATGATATTTTGTGTAACAATACTCTAATCTTTAAAATTGCATTGAGCCAAATCTGTCCAAACATGGGGATAGATGACATCGCAACTGATATTATGTGTAACAATCTTCTAATCTCCAAAAGTGTCAAAGTGTCCGGGATGGAACCAGGTCTTGGCTACACTTGCATGTGAGCATTCTAGAGACCAAAGGCTAGATCAAACCCAATAAAAAATGAGTTGCCATGATAAATGTCAAAAAATTCATACAAAAAGATCGTACAAGACATACTTCACTTTCTGTGATCGCTGCTTCAATTCTTACTAACTAAAGATGATCATGATAAACCTCCGTTCTTGTCGGAACAAGAACAGATGTGAATTCTCCTTGCCATATGGCTAGACTCATCATTATGGATGATGATGTAATTTCAAAATATGTGAGTGATGGATATGTGAGATTGTCAAACCCTTGATGCTCTTGGCAAGCCAAGAATGACAATCTATCACGTTGTCGCATAGACATTGCTTCACTATGAGAACGCCTAAGCGTCTGGATGTAGAAGAATCCTCCTGAACCTCGTGTGAGATAACAATCTCTTTTTCTCCTCCTTAGCAATGTAACCATCTTTAGTTAGTGAGAACTAAAGTAGAGGCTACGTAAGGAGGAGATATATAGTCTTGAGTTGACTATTAATGATGTATCTAAAGGTGCCACATCAACAATCTGTGTGCTCTTTAGGTTGTGTTTCTTGTGTGTTAGTTGGAGTACACGTCAGCAATCCGTGCGCTCATAGGGATGACCGTCACATCATCGATCCACGAGAAATTGAGTGGATGGTGGTTGTGTAACCTTATCTAGTTTGTACCTTTTTGAGGACTATATATGACGGAAGAGAAACCATTGAGGTATCTCTCACTTCAGAATTTCTTGAGCTATTCGAGTGGTCTCTCCTCACTTCCCTAGTGTTACAATGGTATCAGAGCGAACTTGCTCTTTCCTTGAGTGTGGATTATCCCTCTTGGAATAACAAGATCATGATGATAACTTTAAGTTCTTGAGACTTGTATAGAAACTGGCAGAGGTCATTGATCTGCATGTAGAGTAAGGGGGAAAGGGAAAACTGTGGGCTGCAGGTATGGATGTGCCTGAGAGAAATCCTGTACCAAACTTTCCATTTCCCAATCTCTTCAACATCCATATTCGATTCATGGAGAAAAATGTTTTCAGAGAGTACCTTGTGGTGAATTGGGGTGCAGATTTTATGGCTCGAGTGATGGCATCACCAGTACCAATGATACTTCCGATTGTTAGTTATGGAGAAACGTGGGATTCTACCATTTACATTCTATACTGAATGTTGGATGGATTTGAATCGTGAACCACTCGCACCGGTTCCGTTCATCACGTATGTAGAAATTAGAACAATTTACCGACAGAAGAGAGTATGGATGGACTTTATTGTTAGCAATTATGGTGAAGAGTACTACAGAGTTGTAATAGGATCACCTCGGCCTCTTGTGATTCCTATTTTGAGAGATTGGATTGTTGTTATACTTACATTGTATTAGTTTGAGTGGTGGGGAAGGATGGAAGCATTAGTTTCTATGAGTGAAGTTCTGAAGTCAATCATGATAGATATGAAAGAGTTAAGAAAAGCTATTGTAGATGGACATACAAAGCAATAAGACATAGAGTACAAGATCTCTGCATTAGTGAGTGAGAAGGTAGAGAGAGAAAGATTTGATGAGATGGAAGTGGAAACTCCAATACAAGAAACTCAATCCCAACCGCAAACCACTGCTATTGCCAACGAAGAGGCAAATAGGAGACGACTTCAAGAGATGGAAGATCAAGCCAATCTCTTACTTTGTATGAGAAAGTCATGTAAGGTGGACGCCTACAAGGGTAGTAGAGCCATGGAAGTTTTGGAGGGATGGATCATGAGGATGAATATACATCTATCACATTTTCATGTTTCTGATTTTACTGCAGGAATGTTCATGCGGTCTCACCTCATGGACTAGGCTCTTACGTGGTACATTACATGGGAACGAATGTTTTCAGAACAAGGCGTTTCTATTTCATGGAGTGGGATGCAAGAGGGGCTTCTTCAGAACTTTCAAGCGGTGGATTCCCTTCAAACCGCGAGAATGAAGTTGCGGGATTTGAAGCAGAAAGGAGACATACATGAATACATTGAAGAATTTTGTGATCTTCAAGTATCCATCATGGATATGATTGGAGTAGAAGCCTTAGATGTCTTCAAATGAAGTTTGAAGGAGAGAGTGCAAACGGAGGTGATGGTGAGTAATCCATCCACAGTGAATGAAGCAATCGCAATTGCTCAACGGATTTTGGGTGCTTATGGGATCACACACGGTGAATCATCAAGCAATATTCGTTTGTCTAACACCCATGGAGTTGGGAAATCTTTGACGTAGGGAAGGATATGCACCACCACGATGATCATCGCCTAGATATGGATGTGATAATCGTCAATCATTTATTCTAAATTTGCCAGATCTTACTGCAAATAATGGAACGGTTAATCGAGGAGGAATGGAGATTCATGACAATCGTCAATGCTATACATGTGGGAAGATAGGTCACATTGTCAAGTTCTATAGAACTCGATCAGGACCATCCAGAGGAAGATCTATGTTGTGAAGGCCTTTCAACAATATGGAAGGAGGGGAATACAACAATGAATATGAGATCTTGTAGGGAAACAAAGATCACCGGTAAACTTGCCTCGCAGCCTTACTAGTTCCACTAAACGAAGAAAAGGCGGGGTTGGAAGAAGACAACGATTGGAAGCTCATGGAGGGAGCAAGAAACAAGCACGATTGATTGTCATAGATGGGATTATGGAAGAACACAAGGTGAGAGTCCTAATTGATCCTAGAGCAACAGAAAATTTTCTATCACGATTTGTTGCAATGAAATTATGATTGATTTTAATGAAGGATATGAGTGAGGAAGTGGAGTTGCCAAATGGGAAAACTAAACCAATTGAGACATTAGCACGGAGTGTACAACAGGCCATAGACAGGTACTAGGAAGAGATTGAATGGAGAGTAATCCGATTTGCTCGATATGATGTCATCCTAGGAATGCCATGGATGGAGCAATACAATCCGGAGGTAGATTGGAGAAAGAAAGTAGTAAAAGTAGTGGATGGAAGATTTACGGAGATAGAAGCAGATCCAAGAATAGAAGCTTACGTCTTTTTGTGATTGGTAAGACCGCCATTTCTAGAGATGATGTATGTTTCTTGGGACTTATAAGAGATGTTGCTGGTTCTAAGGACAATCTTTACATTCCGGAATCATTGAGCGATATTATTACGGAGTATCATGATGTCTTCCCAGATGATCTACCTGCAGGATTGCCATCTAAGAGGCGTGTAGATAACAAGATCGAGGTGATACCCGGGAGCACTCCAACGTGCAAAGCTTCATATCGTTTGGTTCCAAATGAGTTGGAGGAATGTAAAGCTCAAGTGGAGGAGATGTTGAGAAAGGGGTTCATACGACCAAGCATTTCACCTTATGGAGCCCCTGTGCTGTTTGTGAAGAAGAAGGATGAGAGTATGAGATTGTGCATTGACTATCGTGGGTTGAATCAACAAACGGTGAAAAACAAGTATCCATTATTGGAATGGATGATTTGTTTGACCAACTTCAAGGAGTGAAGTACTTCACCAAACTGGATTTGAGGAGCGGGTATAACCAGATTCGAATTGCTGATGAAGATGTTCAGAAGACAGCTTTTCGTACTCGATATAGTCACTTTGAGTATCTAGTGATGCCTTTTGGTCTCACTAACGCACCTGTCACATTCATGGGATTAATGAACAATATTTTTCGTCCTTATTTAGACAAATCTTTATTTTGTCTTTTTGGATGATATTTTGGTATATAGTACAACCTTAGAAGATCATAGACAATATTTATGAGAGGTACTCAAGGTTTTGCAAGAGAATGAGTTATATACCAAAGCTTCAAAATGTGAATTTGGCAAATGAGAAGTAGATTATTTAGGCCATTGAGTCACAACGGAGGGAATCCAAGTGATGAGTGAGATGATAGAAGCCATACAGAAATGGACAGCAACAGAGGATCAAACTCAGCAAAAGAGTTTTTTAGGTCTTACAAGATTTTATCGCAGATTTGTTAGAGCTTTTGCACGCCTTGCCCAAGCCTTAACATGTATGCTAGAAAAGGGTCAAAAATGGAGATGGGGAACCGCACAAGAGTTAGCATTTCAAGCATTGAAAGATGCTCTCTTGCATGCACCTATTCTCAAGTGGTATGATCCTAATCGACCAATCAAGTTGACTATGGATGCATCAGTATAACAATGGGTTGAATTCTTCAACATGAGTGGGAGGATGGTTGGCACCCGATTGCCTTTTTCTCCCGAAAATTAATGGCAACTGAGCAAAACTATCACACAACTGAACGAGAGGAGTTAGCCATTGTTCTGGCCACGAAACAATGAAATCACTACTTGGGAGACAAGGAGTTTGTGGTAGAAACCGACCACAAAACATTTGTGTATTTGGAAACTTAGAAAGTTTCCAAATACACCAAACGAAAAATTTGATAGGCAGAATGGCATCAAGAGTTCAACATGAAGATAGTGTATGTGAAGGGCAAGAAACAACTTGCAGATGCTCTCATGCGGATGCCATGTATCAACAACATCAAAGAGGTGAAAATCCAAGTTGATTGGTGGTCTCAAATGATGGATGCAACAAAGGAGGATGAGGAGATCATGAAAGCATTTCAGGCAAAGATGGCAAGGAAGGTTCGAGGTCTAGCATTTCAGAAGCAACGTATATGGATTCCACAAGATCCAGATTTATGCACAATGGTATTGTCAGAAGACCACGATACAGCCATTGCGGGGCACATGGGAGTTGAAAAGACTTTGGAGAGCATACAACGAGTGTACTATTGGCCAAGTATGCGGGCAGATGTGGAAGCATATGTTCGAAGCTGTTTTGCATGTTAACAAAATAAGGTAGGGAGTCAAAAACCTACAGGTTTATTACAACCCCTTCCCATACCCGAACAACGATGGGAACATGTTACTATGGATCTAGTATGTGAGTTATCAAAAAGCTCTTTAGAGCATGATTCAGTTGTGGTCTTTGTGGATAAATTGAGTAAGATGATACACATCTGAGCTACCACAAAGACAGTGACGGCACCACAACCTACTCATCTATATCTAGATGCAATTTTTGTGAATCACGGATTAAGCAAAGTCTTAATCACAAATAGAGGAACTCATTTTACTAGTTTGTTTTGGAAAACCTTGTTTGGTTTATTCAAAACAAAGCTAGCAATGTCTACAACTTATCATCCTCAAACTCATAGTCAAACAGAGAGGGCCAATAGAACAATAGAGGATTTGCTACGAGCATTCACCTTGGAGGAACAACAAGAGTGGGATACTCTTCTGCCTCTTGTGGATTTGCATATAACAATTCTGTTAATGCATCCAAAAAAATGTCTCCATTTTATCTGATGTATGGTGCTCATCGTTTGACACCTTCTAGTTTGTTGAGAATTCCTAAGGGGCAAGAGTTTTCAACCAAAGTTGCGGCAAACAATGATTTTATGGAGCAAATACACAAAGTACTGCATCAAGCAAAGGAGAAGTTGCTAATTGCTCAAAATCGACAAAAGTAATATGGAGATGCTCATCGCCAGGAGGTGAATTTTCAGGAAGGAGATCAAGTTTGGATATCCACTACCAATTTGCCACTTGTAGGAACACCAAAATTTATCCCTGGATTCATCAGTCCTTTTGTGGTGTTGAAACATGTTGGCGAGGTGTCTTACAAGTTAGAGCTCCCGTTGCATATGAAAATACATCCTGTATTTCATATGTCACATTGCGAAAATATGTTCCACGTCCCTGGCAAACCACAAATCCACCAACCCCTCCGCCTTTACCTACTATGGTAGCAGAACAGGCAGAATTTGAGATTGACAAGATTCTTAAAAAACGGATTCGAGGTCATAGATACCCAAAAACTGAGTATTTGATTTAATGGAAAGGATATCCATCATATGAATCAACCTGGGAACCGGCAAAAAACTTAGCCAATGCATCTTTGATTGTTCAAGAGTTTGAGCGTGTGAGCAACGAGGACGTTGCATCTTAAAAGGAGGAAGATTTGCAACCATCTTTAGTTAGTGAGAACTAAAGTAGAGGCTATGCAAGGAGGAGATATATAGTCTTGAGTTGACTATTAGTGGTGTATCTAAAGGTGTCACGTCAGCAATCCGTGTGCCATTTAGGTTGTGTTTCTTGTGTGTTAATAAGTGTGTTAGCTGGAGTACACGTCTGCAATCCGTGTGCTCATATGGATGACCACCACGTCATCGATCCACGAGAAATTGAGTGGATGGTTGTTGTGTAATCTTATCTAGTTTGTACCTTTTTGAGGATTATATATGGAGGAAGAGAAACCATTGAGGTATCTCTCAACTTCAGAATTTCTTGAGCTATTCGAGTGGTCTCTCCTCACTTCCCTAGTGAGGACAGACCACTCCACATTCGAGTTCATTACAATCGGTAAAATTTTAGCCGAAGAAGATTATAATATCCAATAATTGGACCAATAACTCTCGCCTAAACTTCACAGAAAATTGCTCTTCAATCTTTTTTGGAAAAGTTTCATATGTTTCTCTCCTCTTCATCTACAATTGTCGAATTATACACTATATCACAAGGCGATATGCAGGCCCCTGTGTACTAAAACCATCACACATCCTAATTCTTGATACCAATTAATCTCAAATTTCACAAGATAGTCAATTATCATCAAAACTCGAAATGTAGAAAGTTTTATTGATGAAATTTTCTAATAGCAAAAGATATGATCAATGTACTAACTTCCTGATAGTCAACTCTGACCATATATACAAACTTCAAGATATTATTGTGTTCTCTAAACTCATCCAATTGAGTCGAAATTTCAATCCGAGCACAAGCTTGAGTCATAAACTACCTCTCAAGTGAATCAGTTCTCTCAAAACCCTCGTAGGATTCTGAGAAACATCCCAAATACATTCAAAGGTCTAAATTTCCCTCTCTATTTTTGAATCACCATATCAGAGTACCAAACCCCTCAAATGCATCCATTCTTGAGCCCACATCGTAACTCTTTCCGTCAGCTCTCCACCTTGTTCCCAAATCTTTGAATGTTCTCCTAGAAAGCTTCCAAAACTCCTCAAAACTTGGAAGAACCTGACCAAGTGTCCTCATTGGCCCAAACTCCAAGACCAATGAGAATGAAGAGTGTTATTTTGACCTCTAGTGTGGCCAAATTAGCTCCATATTAACTTAGAGTTTTACAACTATCCTAAATACACTACTTAGCCATCAAATACACAATATGAGTTGCAACTTATAAAGAGTCAAAATGACAACTCGAAAGTGGCTAAGTATTGTAACACTGGGGAAGTGAGGACAGACCACTCGAATAGCTCAAGAAATTCTGAAGTTGAGAGATACCTCAATAGTTTCTCTTCCTCCATATATAGTGCTCAAAAAGGTACAAACTAGATAAGGTTACACAACCATCATCCACTCAATTTTTTGTGGATTGATGATGTGGTGGTCATCCCTATGAGCACACGGATTGTTGACGTGTACTCCAACTAACACAACCTAAAGAGCACACGGATTGCTGATGTGGCACCTTCAGATATTCCACTAATAATCAACTCAAGACTATCTATCTCCTCCTTGTGTAACCTCTACTTTAGTTCTCACTAACTAAAGATGGTTATAAACCTCCCTCCTTTTAAGATGCAACGTCCTCATTGTTCACATGTTCAAACTCTTGAACGATCTAAGGTGCTAGTTCTTTGTCGGTTTCCAAGTTGATTCATATGATGGATATTCCTTCCATTGAATCAAATATTCAATTTTTGGATATTTGTGACCCCGAATCCGTTTTTTGAGAATCTTGTCAACCTCAAATTCTGTATGATTTCCTACCATAGTAGGTAAAGGAGGAGAGGTTGATGGATTTGTGAACTGCTTGGGACGTGATACATGTTTTTGAAATCGTGATACATGAAATACGGGATGTATTTTCATATGCAACTGGAGCTCTAACTTGTAAGACACCTCGCCAACACTTTTCAACATCACAAAAGGACCAATGAATCGAGGGTTAAATTTTGGTATTCCTACAAGTGACAAATTGGTCGTGGATAGCCAAACTTGATCTCCTTTGTGAAAATTCACCTCCTTGCGATGAGCATCTACATATTACTTTTGTCGATTTTGAGCAATTTCCAACTTCTCCTTTGCTTGATGCAGTCCTTTGTGTATGTGCTCCACAAAAACATAACTACATCCAAAAGTGATCACGATGAAGACAACGGATGTTGATCACAAATGGATTGGGCATCGTTACATCTGGAGGATCATGTTGTCTTCTATCCATGTCCTACGTCGGTTCTACTTTGATCATATAAGCTCCTTAGTCAGCAAAGTGATGTGTCTAGATCTCCCATACCCTTTCCACCCTCACTGCGCTTTATATCCGATATGGTACAAGAGATATTATCTTGGACCTTATCAAATATAAGGTTCAAGATAATATCTCTTGGAGCCTTTTCAACATCATGGCCTTACAAAGTCGATCTAACCGTGGGCTCTTAACAGTCTTACAATGTACCTTTGGTTATCCTAATCTAAAATATCGTTGTCATGACAACAGCTCTAAGGATGACACATGTCATCATCTTCTCATAGTAGCCGCGTCACAACACGATAACATGCAATTGTAAAGAAGACTACAAAGGATGAGTATCACCCTCAACTCAAGCAATAAAATCTTGGAGGAAAAAGTTATCACAAATGGAGGTCAAAAAAAGATCACATCACTATAGGATTGTTTCATATCCTTATCCAACATAGTAGATATGTGGCATGGAGAGATAGACTTGATATGTTATTACAAAGATATTTTCACTATGTATATAAAGTGATGAAAAAATAGTTGTTTGCCCATTATGTTATTTTGCAAAAATAATATAAATTTTTTCAAAAAATTTCTAAAATATATTGTTTGATTTCATATCTCACAAGCAAAATATGAAGGTATTAATTACTCAAATATTCATTAAAATATGTACATAAAAAACATTTGGATTTGTTATGACCAATCAATCAATGTGATGATGCTTAATATAAATTCGGTCTCAAATTTAATATTCCATTTAGATCCATTGATAAAAAAAAAATTATTGTATTGTTGCTTTCATAAGCTTTGCAAGAAGAATATGATTGTGATGACGGACAAAGTATAATAACAAAAGGGATGGGAAGACCCCATCAAATCGTACAAGGGTGGAACCAAAGTGGTAACATGGGGCTAGGCCCCAATAGTATAAAGAAGAATATCACCTTAGTAAATGTCATATCAAAATATTATCTCTTTTATCCCATCCTTTTGTTAATATGACCTTCATTTGCTCCATATGTCAATATGACTTTAACAAAAATTCACTAGTTTTGTTTTGTAAACAAGTTATATGAAAATCCATATGGATTAAACTCCAGAATTATTGATTCATAAATATATTAATTTGTCATGTCAAGTCAATTAAAACATAATTAAATTATAATAAATTTTTGTGTGAATAAGATATCATTCCAAATATATAATAACTCAAAAATCTATAATGACATATAATTTTTCTCAAAAAATCTACCATTTAGTACATGAAATTTGTTATAAAAATATATTTATTTAAAACTTAAAATATATTTTTAAGGTTATTTATTTAACATATGCTTTCATTATACACATTTTTCATGTTAAAATGAATAAGGTTTGATCTAGTTTGATTAAAATTACCATTATTTGAAAATTATATTAATTCATTGATTACAAGATCTGATCAATATGTCATTTTTACCTTTTTCTTCAAATTCAAAATTTTTAAAAAATTAGATTCAAATCAAAAAATTTATTTTCTTTACATATAAATCTCTTTTTAAACTATCATATCAGTTTTTGACTCATGTTTTTATATATAAGCTTGTAAAAATATTTATATAAAATTTTTAACTTTTATTTTTATCTTAATAACATATTCCAATCTTCTTTGAAAATTTGAATCACATCTACCGCAAATAATCCAAATAAAAAAATTTAACTAAAAACTAGCAACAAAATAGATTTGAAAATACACACAATGTACAACTATAAACATAATGACAAAAAAATAATCAAATCAAAATTAACATAACTCATAAAAAAAATTGTTCATACAAATATCATACATCCAATTTTGAATTAATAGCTTCCATATCAAAATGGTTTTTCAAAATATTTTTTTTTGTGAAAAAAGATACATCAAAGTGATCAAACTGTCATACCAAGACATGACAATAAGACATATCATACATTGAATATTATCATAAACAATCACATGTATATTCATTTATAAAACATAATAATTAATATTCTCACAAAGATATATTTTCAAATAAAGCTTTGATAGTGTGTCATGCATACTCATATTACATCACAATATACATTGCTAACACATCAAACATCACAATACATAGATCATCATATATCAATGCAAGTGTACCACAATAAATTTTTTGCACTCTCAAAATGTCAACAAGTACACTTCACTCATAACCATAATATAAAAGACAAATTATTGTCAAGCTAAATCCATTTTGTGTTTCAAAGACTCCAAGTTATTGCACTAGCTACTATCCACCATATCCACACTCTCAAATGCTCAATTTCAAAAACTGCAGTCCAAGGAATACTTATTCCAACTCTACCCCTTGATCCAAAAGTTTTCTAACAACGTTGTTGGCCCTGTGACATCAAATCACATCATCACAAACCTCTAATACCAAAACTCTAGAAGGTAGAACCTCACGTACTCATAGAATCGTGTGATCAGCCGTTATATCCAATATGATCGGTGCATTCTATTGCAATTAAACGTAATCATCAACATGAAATTTGTGAATTGAAGGTCGATATCCATTTCCTTGGATGGTAGCATAACGCAAAGTATCTCTATGATTTGCAATAGTTAGTTTCTCAAATGCCATGGGTATCATCCTACGGAAGAGATCTGTCCTTTGAGAACACAGTTTAATCCAAATATTAGGATTATCCATGTCCAAGACTTGAGCTGACTCTTGAAGAATAGCTGCATTTAAGTATGGATTTCTACCATATAATAAAAAGTACGGTGAGAATGACGCTGGAGATGCTTGTCAGCTAAATTAATAAACCATTGTCAACCATGGTAGTTGGATGTCCTAGTCTCCCAGATGATCTTTCTCCAAGTCAAACTTTCTTAGTCCTCTCTTCACCGTCTAAACAACTCTCTCTGCTAGACCATTACCCTCATGGTGATCTCTTGAGGTGGTACAATGATTGATCAACACTCAATCACACAAAACCTGAAACTTGTCCAAAAATTCAGTACCATGATCAGTCTACAATTCCACTAGTGCATCAATTCAGATAAGCACCGAAGCACTGAAGATCCATAATCAGTAGAGAATATAACTCTAGTGTGGGAACATTGAATGATGCCTAAACACGATCACATACCATACATCTGGCCACAAATTGTTGCACCTCAGTTTGTATACCTCCTCACCAATTGTGACTTTGAAGTAAGTTTTATGTCCGCTTCACTCCAAAATGACCTAACTCCTCATAAGCATGTATGACCAACTGTGCTTTCTGAGATTGAAGTGGCACAATACAAATGTTGCCATCTCCCCATACTCAAAGATGGTATTTACCTTCCCCTCTGAACCACCAAGCTCTTTGTAACACTTGATCTCACTCCTTGGCATTCAAAATGCCCATCAAAGCACATGTACAAAGATACTCCAACACCATCATGTCGTCATGGATGTCTCGACTTACTACCAAATCATCCTCAGTCTCAGCGTCCAAGGATAACAAATTCGTTCTATGACCCAAGAGAGATATTACATAGCTCTCAAGCACGAACATACCCAAAAAGGCATTTGCATGTCAACCCAATACCATCTCCTCATCTATATCACAGCGTCATCGCGCCCCGGTTTTGTCAACTTGATTTGTACATGAGTTTTAACTTAACCCATCTGCATCACAGTTCACCACTCCATGTATGTGTACAACCTTGAAATCATATTCTTGTAGGATAAGAGCCCATCATGCAAGCATTCTTCTAAGCTTGTGTGATTCCATCAACCATTTTAATGGTTCATGATCAATGATGAGAGTGAAGTAGAGTCTAAACAAATATCATGTGAAATGTAGCATCGCCCAAACAACTGTCAAAGATTAGTCCTTCATAAAAGCTAATCTTTGACTCCGCCGTATTATTGGAACGACTTGCATAAGCTACTAAAAACTACTTCCTCTCATCATCATGATGGGTAAGCATTGCTCCCAAACCCAATATACATCAATCAGTATGTACTTGAAAGGGACGAACTCTCACTAGTCTCCTCAAGATAGGAGCAGATGTCAACCTTTCCTTGAGCTCAAGAAAAGCTCTCTCTTGTTCATCTCCCCAACACCACTCTTGATCTAGCTTTGTCAACTTTGTCAAAGCTTTGGCAACATATCGATGATAGAAATTTGCAAGTCCAAGGAAGGCTTGCACCTTACTTATATCTGAGGGTTGTGGAATATGCAAGATTGCCTCCACCTTGGGTTGTGGAACTTCCAATCCTCCTAGGTATATGATATGACCCAAGTACTCTACCTACTCTTGAAAGAACTTACACTTTCCATGATGCAAATTGAGGTCATGAACAATCAATCGCTCAAATACCTCCTGCAAATGTCTCTCGTGCTCCACCACCGTAGCACTATATACTAGAATATCATCAATGTAGGCTCAAGCACAATAAAGTCCGGCTAGGATCCTATCCATCACTCTTTGAAACTCAACAGGTGCAAATTTCAACCCAAATGATAAAAACTTTCACTGATACAACACATCATTGCCATGCAAATCAATTGCCCAAAAGACTATCTTGGCCTTATCCTCATCTCAAATCCGCAACTGATGATATATTGCTCATAAATCCAATGTACTAAAAACCTTTGCATGTCTAACCTCATCAAAGATCTTCTCAGATGTATGCATAGCATATCGATTGGATTTGCTGATAAAGTTGTATGTGAAGTGAGATGAGATTGTGAGGCACATTTCATTATGTCATGTGGCATAGTTTGTGCGAAAATATCCAGATCTTCTACCATTGTTAGCGGTTCAAGGATATCAGCAGGTCTTATTGTCAAATATTTTATTGTCGGGGGTCAAGACCTTACTCGACATGATATCATACATTTGGTTATTGTTGGATGGTCATGTTAGGGACACACACAGGCTGGTTATGGTCATGGGCTATAAGATTCATATTTTGGCATGTTTTGGGAGATGTTACGTGTGTTACAATCTCCATGCACAGCAGACCAATTCACCAACATATATTTTGGAGAATTTTTCTTTGTTGGATAATCCACATGCACGAGTGATGACGAATGCACATCAAGTGCGATCATGGATTCGACCATCGGTATTGATGGATGCATCGAGAGTAAGATTTCGTGCACATTGTCCATGTTTATGGTGTACAATGTGCACAAAATCTCTAGTTGCTCTAGCTGTAACATGTAGAGCAACTAGAGTTGTTCACACTAAGATAGTGGAGTCTGGTATGAGAGAGCAAAAAAAGCTTTATGCTCAAGAGGTTGTCATTTAGCAACTAGATATTACGTCTTCTATCTCTAGTGTCAATGGAGAGGAGATTTGGGATATTGAAATTGGTCCTAAATTGACACAAGGAGAAAGACGTAGGGTGTGAAGGTTTTTGATAAGTTTCAGAAATTATTTTGCCTTGAATATGAAGGATTTAGGCTTTTTGAAGTGATCTGGTATACTGATTGACTTGACAATTGATGCAACGGTCCACCGTCATCCCTATCAATACAGCGATATGGAAAGAAATCTTATCCAAAGTAGATGTTAAGATCTTGTTGAGACTGGATAAGTAGAGATATGATATAGAGACTATGTCTCTACTATAGTGATACCAATCAAGAAGGATATACATGGCAATTATTCAGATAAACGCATGTGTGTTGACAAAGCTGACAAAGATTACTCCTCTAGACTCAGTAGTATGTATTACATTACGAATCACAGCAAATGCACATGGTTGTACCGAGCGTACATGAACTCTATAACATTTCCATCATATGATGTAGAGGCATCAGCTCCAGAATATGATCTTTGTTGGGCTATAGCCAGACTTGCTATCTTTTGCTCCAACTGCTCCACTCGAGATGTCATGTTCACCTCATGACTAGCCTCATGGGTTAACACTTGACTATGAGTTGGTCCTCTACCACCAGCCCTACCATCTTGAACTCCTTGTCTTCTTCCAAGGACTGCCATGACAATTCATGTTAATCGTAAGTATGGATGGATATCAAAACTTTGATCCATCATGTGATCATGTTTGTGACAATGCTCACATGATTTTGATCCAACTGTATCCATCTTTTGACCATGAAGTCAATTTTTCTTATGATGAGATCCACCACGTGTCCAACACATCATCCCAATAACTGATTGTTAACCTGAAAAGGATGGCAATGGTCTCGATGCGGCACCTTCACCACTAAGTTTGGATGGTCGAGATTGTCCCACATGTCTACCATAATCACTCTGGGTTTGTGTTGTAGACTGGTAAAATGAAAGAGTTGACAAAGTTAGTGAATCTTTGCTAAACCCAATAGTCATCACTCTCTCTTCTTGCATGTTCAACTCAATACGTTTAGCAAGACAAAACAGAATGGCCAACGTAGATGATGTCTCCTATAGTAAGATGACATCTCTCACTCTACGTCTTAACTTCCTATCCAATATCTCATACCAATATTGGACGGTTTGTGCCTTTGTCACCCCATGGGTAACAGTGATCAACCAACGCATTCGAGTATATGCCTCTCAAAGACTCTTCCCACTATTCCGTTGAAACTCTTGCAAGCCTCTTTACTTATCAATCCTCACCCCTTGGTAGTCTCTCCTCAACCGTGCAAAGAACTCCAGAATATGGATAAAGGTTGGGACCTCTGAATTCTTCCCAACTCGATTATCAGTGTCAAGTATAAAGGATGAACTCGCACCACCAAACAGTGTACCCAAAGTAATACAAATGTAGTTCAAAGATCAATATTGTCTCCAGAACTCAATCTCCTCATGGTTTTCACACCAAAACTCATGATAATCATCCATCGGCGGACCCTCCATATGCTCGAATAATCCCTTCCAAGCCAAAAATGGATTAAATAACGTAGAGTTGCGCATGTGTTGTAAATCACACCATGAGTCGAACTCCTATATGAAGTCATCCAACTCAATGGTACCAATTGTATATGAATATTGTATATGACTTTTGATGGCTCCGTAGATATCATCCATGTCCCACAACAACGCTGTGGGTACACACTCCAAGACATCACCAAGCTCAACTTTGTCACTTTCCAATACCAAATCAGAGTCTTTTGTGAACCTCAAAGGCCAAGGTTGGTATTGCACTCAGTAACTGGTGCACCCAATGCTAACCTGAGCAATTTCTTCTCCGGAATTCCACTTTGACACCACTATATCACATTTGTAACCACCGTACAATAACATGTTCCCAACAGGAATCAAAAACCACAACTGAAGGTACTTGAGCCACCACAAGGTGTTAACACAAGGGCAACCTAAAACCCGCCATCACCATAGACATTGATCTATTCTAGAGGTTTGTAAGTCCTGTGTCATTGGGGAGAAATATGAATAGTCTCATTGGTCCGCAAATCTAGTCTCATTATCGGCAGCTAATATGAGCACTAACACTCCAAACAACAAAACACCAACACACACAAACGTGATGCATAAACATGAAGCCAAGATGAAGGTATATCAATCACAAGCAACATAAATAACAATACTTCATCTTAAAAACATCCATCAAAGGGGTCAAATCAACCCAACCCGGACTGACATAGCCTTAGGAGGATATTTAAAAACACTAAAATTGAGTTTTGAAGGCTTTTTGCTCTCCATATCGATAATCTGACATTGATAATCATGCTATATATGACGTTGTTTAATTCTCTAGGTAATGCAATATATTTTTTTGTAAAAAGACACCGTTTCAAACTTTTGCATGACTTTGAAAATCTTCAACTCTAATTTCAAACCCAAAAATCTCAAAATTTTACAATTCTAACATTGTGAGCCTTGTGTCTAACATCTTTACTCCAGCGCCAAATACTTTACATCTTCTATCACCCCATCATATTTCAGATCAAACGGACACTATATGATAACACATTAGACGTATGACTTGCAAACTTTGGATTTAGGTTGAATCGCATTTAGGTTTCTCATATGGTACTACAACCTAGATCTCTAGACCCTTAAAACACCACATAAACATGGTTATGAAACCCTTGAAACTTGTGAATGTATTGTAAATCTTATTTTAGAATTAAACCCATATTCTTTGATCAATATCCAAGTTCAAAGAAACCTTAAGAGACTTACTACTTAGGCAATTATTGATGTATCAAAAAGGAAACCTCATGACCTTTTGGTTCTTATCCAAAAATCAAACAATCTTCCTTCATCATGTGGACACAAGTAATTGCTATTCATAATTCAATTCCTTAAGATCATACTCTCGGATGAACTTACAAACCTCATTTTTATAATATATAAAAACAAATGGTATGAAATTTATATGTTTGAATTACACATGTTAAATCTAACATAGTAAAAAACTGTTTGATGAGATATCACTCATCTCAACCTCTTCTTAAATGTGGGTGAAATGCAAATCTTGCATACAACAATCTTGTTTTTGATTTTATTTTCTCTCCCATCAATCACTCTTTTACTCTTTTCTTCTTCAAATCTCCTATTTTATCTCAAACTTGAAAAATAAAACCCTTCCCTTCTGCATCTCTTGGATTCTTTCTACCCTAGATAAAATCCAAACAAGTTTAATCTCATTGGCAATACATATCATGATTTCAATCTCTTTTTGCGTATGCAGATCTTATCTATTTCTTCATAATTCATATTTAACAACTTCAACCTTCATTCAATTTTGACTCAACTCATCTCAAATGTTGAAATCATCTTCATTTCTTTTAATTTCAACATTTAATGATATTTCATCTCAATACTAAAGGCTTTTTGTCCAAAGTTGATGTCCATATGAACATCTATAAACATAATACCACATGTTGTGAGATTTTTTAAGTTTGATAGATCTTTGAAATTTTATTTTTTCATTGATTCATTCTTTTTTTCCTTTTTCATCAATGAAATCTTGTATTTGAAACCATGATATATATAATACCTCCAAGTTTTCATGATAAATCTATGCATAACAATGATTAGCGTGAACATATTTGTACCTTCATGATAAGAATGCTCATATAGATTAATGAATATATCATCACAATAGAAATCAAACAAAGTTTTGAAAAAATTTCTTTCAAATTATCATTTATTTATTTTATTCAATATATTTTTTGATAAAATTTTAATAAAATATTAAAATATATTTATATAAAATTATTAAAATTTTAAAATATTATATATTTCATTAAAATATTAATTTTAACTATTACATCAATCAAAATTATAACATGAAATTATTATTTTGTATGAATATGTAAATTAATCAAATTAATATATAAAATACAAGAAATATTTATTTAAAAAATAAAAACATAAAATATTATATTAACACAAATATATTTTGATCCATCTCATAGATAAAAAATAAACTGCTTGTTAAAAATTCATAAATTGCAGAATTTATCAATGAAAAATATAATAAATATATTTAAATCGTTATATTTATCAAATGTTTGTAAATTTTTGAAACTGATTGATTTTTAAAATTCTACTAATGAATTCATTACTTTGATATGAGACGGATCATTTTAGAGGTAACATGTATTTGTAAAAGTCAAAAATTTTGAATAAGAATACAATAAAATTGAAAGTTTTGTAATTTGTTTGTGTTTGCAATTTTGGCTTTCCACTTTGTTGCATTATCTTGACAAAATTTCAATACAAATTTGAAGTTAATAAAACTTCAATGTAGACAATATCACTAGAGATGCTCATTAGGTGTCAACTATGACCTAATTAGCATGTAGGATAAGCATAGTTAAAATTTAAGTTAAATTATGGGTCTATAAAACTCCATGTCATTGTGAAACCATAGATTTCTTAAGTAATTATAGTAGAGAAGAGTGAATCAATCAAACTACATTTAAGTCATGATTTCAAACATGCAATTACATATATGACATTAGTGGGAAGCAATAATGAATTGTAGATTTAACTAAAAGAATCGTTTTGTGTGAAGGACTTTCAATCTAACAAATAAGTTTATCAAATGAAATGCAAGTTGAGTGTGTTTCCACATATAGGAGTTCAATCTGATTATACTCTTGAAATAATTTCTATCTATAAAAATTAAATTCTCCATTCACTTCCACAGTTGGACTGATAGTCATATAGGTGATTTTTTTTCATGTAAGGAAAATGGCTCTGTACTTCCTCAACAAAATACTCATAATCAACTGACCAACAAAAGTTTAACAGGAAGGGAGATTACCTTGTGTTTTCATCGTTAGGGCCACCATGTTTTATAATAATGTGAATTGGAAAAAGCCGTCAAGAGGACCAAGATCTACACTAGATGTACGAGGAAAAAGCATGTACAACAGATAATGGTGCCAAAAATGTCGTAGAAAGTATAACTACAGTAGTGCTGAGGTTGATAAAAAGGGAGAGGTTTTCGGACGAACTTCAGATGCAAGAACTTTCAGCCAATAGTGAAAAAAAATGCAATGACAAGTAATCTAGTCTCTTAGGTGCAAGTAATTGGCCGAGACCAAGTTTCGGAAAACATGAACTTTTCGATTAATAGAATTACTCCTGTTTGTTGTCATTTACGTAAATCAGTAGAAGAAGCATTGAATACATATTACGTGTTGTAAGGTTTCAGCTTTTGAGATACAAGGAAATTACCAACTTCAAAACCCATATGGCTCTGCCGTGCACAAATCCCTACTACGGTGAACTGGAACTTATCGGCTGATGTCGATGACATCAGGTGGACTACCTTTTTATGATCTTTGTTCTTGTGCTTAACGAGATCCCTAAAACTAGAATGCAGAAACATTTGCAGCTTAAGTGTTGAGGATCGCCAATTCTACCCTCTTGACATCTTTCAGTACGATCAGACTAACACAGAAACCATTAAAATCGAAATTTAGTAGCCCACTTAGGCGGTTAGTGCAATCTTCAAACACTGTACAGCATGAAGAAAGGGCGGTGACTTGCTCCAATAAGGGGATTAGAAATGTGCAGATGTTTTCCTTGAACACGGCTGAGTATCAAGCTACTACGCTGAACACACAGCCTCGCCGCGGGGTTGAGTAGAACTTCTGAGTTCACTTGCAATGTCACTCACATGAACTGCTTCCATGGAAACTACTGGACAGTTGCTTCAGGAACAGCCTATTATATAGAAAATAAATGCTTACCCTTCAGTTTCAAGGGTTTTGAAACTGGGTACTGGGCTTTGCTTTCAATGATGCTACAATTACAGACAGGAACTTGGGCCAAAGATGAAATTGTTTCGGCCACTACGTGTGTTTCCTGCGAGCTGTACAACCAACAAAAATCATCTACGGCTATGTATCTCTTCAATCCTAGAAAAGTGTTTCAAAATAATGTGCATCTCGAATAGAGTGGAAACTGACTGCTACGATTACTTTCTTCGGAACCTTTCAGTGGACTGGACTGAAACTATCTTTACATACGTTGCCATTCAGGAATCTCTTGTGGCATTCGAAAGCTGAAAATATGGAGAATGAATAGTAGCTGTCGATGGGACGCAATAGCCATAGGATAGCCTTCAGGTTGTACCTTCAGCTTCAGGTGCCCAGATTCACATTCCAGACTCATTGACCAGAGTACTGAAGGATTTCTTGACAATCTATAGTAATAGACTTTTCACACCTTCACCTTTGAGCTCAAGAATCCACAGTATGTGAATATATGTACCCGGAGCTGAAACTCCTACCTGAAGGCTATAATGAAATAGCTCCCAACATTCACCGACTCCCCGGTCTAGATTCCAGCACATCCTTGTCCTCGAATCCTCGTCCACAATGTCTGTAAAGAATTCTACAATACTGAGGCATCTCACTCAGCGTGAGTCAAGGAAATAGTTCCTGAATGTGTCGAGATGGGATCAACTACGTCAGCCATTAGCATAACTCCGGCGAGCAGAGCCACAGCTGCGGTTTCCACTCTCAAACGTCGTGGTCCTAAACCCACAGGTTTAGTGCCCACCTGGATCAAAAGCTCCATCTCCTCGGGAGTGAAATCTCCTTCGGGGCCAATAAAAAGAATTCCATTCTTGGGAGTACTGGGTAGCAGTGCGAGCGATTTATAGAGAGGAGGAGCATCCGCGGCAGCCACGAGAGCTACATCTACGTGGGAAACTTGGGGCAAAATCTTTTGTATGGACACCGGAGGTTTGATCTCCATCGAATGAAGTCTTTGAGACTGTTTAGTCGCAGCCATGGCAATCCTCTCCCACCTGTCCGAACGCCCCGACGACTTGACAGATGACCTCGCGGTCAACAAGGGAGTAAGAGTCCTAGCTCCAAGTTCCGTACATTTCTCCACGAGCCATTCACCTCGCCCTCCTTTCAGAGTGCAAAAAGCGGCCGCAACATGCCAGTTCGGTCCTGCACGGGACATGATCTGGGGTTCCTCGATCGCAGCAACTTCGGCATTATGACGGTTTACATTCACCAAACGCCCAACTACGATTCCTCCTTTTCCATCAAACAGCTCCACTCTGTCGTTCACCTTGAGTCTCAAAACTTTCGTCATGTGCCAAAATTCATCATCGTCCAATTTTGCGACCACCCCCTCGCACTTGGGAATGTCGTCTACGTGAAACCGAGGTAAACCTCCCCGGGCTTTATCTGGTTGCTCTGCTGAGGTCGAACTCGATACCCAGAGGTGATTGCAGACGTAACATCGAACCCATGGCATCGAGCTGCCGACCGGAATTGGTCTGCTCACGGCAGGAGGTTTCGAAACTGATTCAAAAGCCCTATCCAACATTCTGCAGCAAGCCAGCCCGGAGAAGAGATCTCGCCGCCCAGTCGAATTAAAATTACTGGAACTGAAGGAAACGAGAGACGTTTGTCTCGACATTGTTAGATTCATCTGTTCCAACTTCAGTTCAGGGAATGATCAACCAATGTCATGATTTCTGAAACTGGAGATAAACTCTAGAGCTTTATTGATTGCACGACGTCTCAGACTGTAATCCATGGACTCAGAGTGTGTGTACTCAGAGCGGAAGTATGTTCATGCGGTAATTGTAGTGGATCTCTTGAGTAACCAGATTTCTGCATTCCGATCAGCTTCATTCAATCTTTTTCGGTTTTGGATATTGCAGGATTTTTTTTACGTTCAATTGCGTGCAGTACATGTATTTCTTTTAAGATATCTCTTATTAGTTTTCGCTCAATAATTTGATTTAAATGTACATTTGGATATAAAAAAAACCAAATAAGTTTCAAAAAGGTTTAGAAAAATTAGTGAAAGCCAAAAGTTTCAGAAATATTATTTATTTTCACCCTCCGGTCAGTTTATTATGAATTTAAAAATCCCTTAAACCCTGAAATTCTCACTGCAAACTTTATCAATCAAGATCATAAATAAAAAATCAACGATTTTCCCAAACGTTAATTCATTTACCATTTACAAACAAAAAAATTTATCAATCATTTATTTATGATATATATATCATAATTTCTCTCAAGTTTTTTCTTAAATTTGAATTAAATTAATTTTATAAAGTTGAAAAACATGTTTATAATAATTGAAATAAAAATATTTTTATGAAGCATGAATTTCAAATAAATCAATCAATCATGTTGTATATATAACAAAATTTAATAATTATTTTCATTTTCATCATTTTTATGAATGATTTTTTTAATTAAATATATTTAAAATTTAAAAAAATCAAATTTTTATCATGATAAATTTTAAAATCATGAATTGTAGATAAAAGATAAGTATATCACATTAAGTTCACAAAAATTGTAACTAACAGCATTTCATTTGAAACAAAATTAAATCTAAATGACTGAATATTTTATATTTTAAATAAAAAAATATTATAAATTACAAAAAGAATGTTAGGAGTTAACTGAGTTCTTGAGTAACTCTGGTTAGTTTGACTATATTTAGTTATATTAGGGCTAGGGCTTGTACAAGTATATAAGAGGGCTGACATGAGCTTTTTGTAACACAAATTAGGGTTATTTAGTAAAGTGACTCTGTGTGTTCAGTGGATGTAGCCTCAGTGAGGTGAACCACCTATTTCCTGTCTCGTCTCTTGATTGCATGAGTGTTTCACTGTGTATTCAGAATTCGGACCGAAAATTGGTATCAGAGCAAGATTTTTTAAAGTCATCATCTGCGAGAGGCACTTTGCATCACTCTGCTGCTTCCTTTGCTGCTCCGGCCAACAGTCTCGAGGGATTGGAATGTCAGTCTATCTCTTGCCTCCATGGTCGGAAGGAGGAGGAGGAGTCGAAGATAGAGGTAGTGTCCGAGGATCTTGTGGATCTGTCAGTAGGATCGGCGTCTTGGACGAATAATTTTTGGAGCAGCGTAGAGACGACCGGGCGGCCGGGGAGACGGGGAAGCGGGACGATTGAGGTCAGTACATGAGATTTGGAACGGGCGATCTTGATTGGGAATAGAATCTGATGGATTAAGTAGCACGCTGCGAACTCTTTTGCCGCACCGGCGTTGTTGGAGGTGCTTATTTGTGATACGCGTCGTATGTTAACTTGAAATTGCGGCGATGAATGTTCTGGTTAATGCCGAGTTGGATGAAGGAGAGGACTATAAGAAGCTCATTGCTCGGCCCTCTGGGCTTCACACTTTCGGTCGTTCCGTATGTGTCGAGAGACGAAGCTTTCGAGGCCATGAAACAAGAGAGTTATTTCAATACTGCAATAAGAAGACTCGTTCACCAGTCTGTGCCTAAGCTGTGAGACCATTTTTTCGGTTCTCCTGATGAATTTGAAAGCTTTGAGGAGATCGACTGGTTGTACTGCGAGGGAGTCGAGCTGAAGAAGATAGACGTGAATGAGTTTTTGCGAATGCTCAAAGATACTCCTCTAAATGACATGCTCTCGGACATTGTACGAGGTGTTACATCTGCTGCTGGCAGTGAGCAACCTAGCGTCTTGCGATATCCTCGATCTAGTGTTGCTCCATCGTGATAGACAAACGATCACTTACAATGAGGTTGTAAGTGCTCTCTTGACTGATGATCTACAACACAAGATGATGTTGCCCTCTTCATCTGGTACGGCACTGAATGTGACCCGTGGACGGTCACAATCAAGGATTTAGAAGGATGGGAAGAAGTTTGGATCTAGAAGTAGATCCATGTCTAGGGGTAAATCCCAAGACATGAAGACGGTGGTCTGTTGGAAGTGTGGCAAGAGTGGTCACTTTAAGAAAAACTCATGTGTGAAGACCAAGGCTACTGATCCTCCTTTGGCCGATGTGCCTCAAGATTTTGATGAGGAGGATAACTTGCTCGAAGATGGACTATGAAGCCAGAGGTATGCCCTATGCAACTCACCAAAGGATGTTGTTGATGTATGGATTCTGGATAGTGCTTGTTCTTATCACATTTATTACATTAGAGAGTTTTTTCATACTTTCTCGGTATCAAACGGTTTAGTTCTTATGGGAAATGATCAACCCTGTAGAATTGAAGGTGTTGGATCTATACAGATTCACATGTTTGATGGAGTCAAACGTACGTTGACTCACGTCAGGTTTATACCTAAAATGAGAAAGAATCTTATCTCTCTTGGAATGTTAGATTCAAAAGGCCTTGAATGGAGTTCTAGACAAAGAGTTACTTGAGTATGTACATAGTGATGTGTGGGGACCCTCTCCTAAAGCCTCACATTCTGGGAAGTGGTACTATATATCGTTTATTGATGATTACTCAAGATTTGTGTGGGTCTATTTTCTCACACACAAGTCTGAAGTCTTTGCAACTTTCAAAAATTGGAGAGCCCAAGTTGAGACTCAAACTGGTCACAAGGTGAGATATCTACGTTCGGATAATGGCGAGGAGTATACTTCAGAGGAGTTTAGAAGTTACTGCAAAGAGGAGGGGATCACTCGTCATCTCACCACGGTTTAAATTCCGCAACAAAATGTTGTTTCTGAGAGGCTCAACCGAACAGTATTGGAGAAGGTGCGTAGTATGTTGAGCCAATCTGGTTTACCATATGAATTGGGCTGAAGTCAGAAATACCGCAGTGTATTTGGTAAATCTGTCTCCTTCAAGTGCAATCAATTTCTTGACACCGTTTGAATTGAGGCACAAACGAAAGGCTGATTATAGTCGTCTGAGAATTTTTGGTTGTACGTCTTATCCTCGCATACCTAAGGAGAAAAGGACCAAGTTGGATCCTACATCCAAGAAGTGTTGTTTTCTTGGATATGCCAGTGGTGTGAAAGGTTATAGGCTATGGGATCCTGTAGCTTGTAAGGTGATTGTTAGTAGGGATGTATCTTTCGATGAGTCCAGATCATTGAAAGAGGGGGAGATAACTTAGTCTCCCCGTACTGACAAGGGCAAATCTCCACTCACTGATGTTGTTGAGGAGGAGATTGATCATTATGGGTTTAATGATGCGCCACAAGGAGAAGCTCCAGAACAGATGGAGCAAATTCCTGCACAACATGAATTGGAGGAGCAAGTTGTCGTTGTTGAGCCTCAAAACATAGCACAAAACGATGGACATCAACAAGGACCATCTACTAGGAGATCATCCAATTGGATTAGTAGAGCTCCCGAAAGGTATGGAACATGGACTAATTCATCTATTCTTGAGGATCATGATATTGAAGCTGAGAATGATGATGGCAATGCGTTGATCTTGGAAGAAGGAGAACCTTGTTCATATAGAGAAGCTCAAGCCTCTATCAATAAGCTTGAGTGGGACATTGCTATGGAGCGTGAGATGAGATCGCTTGTTGAGAACAATACTTGGGAGCTGGTGGAGCTTCCAAAGGGTCAACCTTTGGTTGATAGCAAGTGGGTGTACAAGTTGAGGATATTCCAACGGATGAAGAGAAGAGGATCTTCAAAGCCAGGTTGCTGGCTAAGGGCTTCACACAAGAGAAAGGTGTGGACTACAACGAAGTCTTCTCACCTCTAGCAAAGTATGTTACAATTCGTATGATATGTGCACTTGCTGTGATATTTGATCTAGTTATGGATCAGATGGATGTTATCACGGCTTTTCTATATGGATATTTGTAGGAAGAAATCTACATGAGACAACCTATTGGCTATGAAAAGAAAGGTCAGGAGAAGTTAGTTTGTAGATTGCTCAAACCTCTATATAGATTGAAGCAAGCTCCTAGGCAATGGAATGCAAGGTTTGATGAGTTCATGAAAGCGCAAGGATTTTCACGGAGTGTGTTTGATCCATTGTTTACCTGAAGAAGGTGAATTATGAGATCTTTAGCCTCATTATTCTGGTACTCTATGTGGATGACATGCTTATTTTGGCAAAGGAACAATCCGACGTCGATAGATGCAAGAGTCAACTGAAATCTGCATTCAAGATGAAGGATTTGGGTGAGTCCAAGAGGATATTAGGTATGGATGTTCACAGGGATTTGAAGAAGAGGAAGCTATGGTTAAGTTAGGGTAAGTACATTCAGCGTGTGCTTGATAGGTTTAACATGGCAGACTCTAAAGGAGTGTGGACTCTCTTGGCGGCACATTTTAAGCTCTCAGCAGCTCAATGTCCAATTGATGCAATTGAGAGAGGAAAGATGTCGTCAATTCCCTATGACAAGGCAGTGCGCAGCCTCATGTATTTGATGGTGTGCACTAGACCTGATATTGCTCTAGCTATGGGCAAGGTGAGCAGGTACATGTCAAATCCACGGAAGTTGCATTGGGAAGCTGTGAAGTGGATTCTTAGGTACCTCAAGAGTACTAAGGATTATGGTCTTTTGTTTGATGGTTTATCGGACAATGCCAAATCCTTGTTGGGTTACGTTGATGTTGACTATGGACAAGATCTGGACAAGAGGAAGTTTGCAATTGGGTATGTGTTTACACTTGGAGGTGGATGCGTTAGTTGGAGATCTACCTTGCAGAAGTGCATAGCTCAGTCAACTACGGAAGCCGAATATGTAGCAGCAGCGGAAGCAGTAAAGGAGGCTATTTGGTTGAATAGACTTATCACTTAGATGGGATTGAAACAGGATGTTGTAAATCTCCATTGTGATAGTCTGAGTGTCTTACATCTTGCAAAGAAATCAAGTGATGGATAGCGAGGGGTGAAGCACATCGACATCAGATATCACTTTATTAGAGATGCAGTTTCTGATAGGAAGATTGAGCTAGACAAGATTGACGGTAAACTCAATCCAGCTGATTCTTTGACCAAAGTTATTCCTTTAGAGAGTTTCAGGAGGCATTGTGCTACTATGCAGGTTTTGCACAAGAGCACTAATAGAGTTACGCTAGCAATTGTTTGATTCTTGTATATGCTTTACTCCTTCCTAGTTAGGCTACGACTTAGTTCTAGTTAATCCTTGTTTACATGAGGGCCTATGCTTTAGGTTTCCTTCTAGGACTTCCCGCGGAGTATGTATATGGTGACAAGAGTTAGATACCCTAAGACATGAGTCAAGGGGGAGATTGTTAGGAGTTAACTCAGGTATTGAGTAACTCTGGTTAGTTTGACTATATTTAGTTAAACTAGGGCTAGGGCTGGTACTACTATATAAGAGGGTTGGCAGAAGCTCTATGTGACACAATTAGGGTATTCAGTAAAGTGAATATGTGTGTTCCGTGGACATAGACTTAGTGATGTGAACCACGTATTTCATGTCTCGTCTCTTGATTGAATGTGGCTTCTTAGTGTATTTCTTGTTTTTCAGACCAACAATTGGTATCAAAGCTTATCCGAAAGACAAATATCCGAAATTAATTAATTGGTCCGAAAGATAAATATCATTGATTTGAGGTTCAAATAATTAATATTTGATGCCTCAAAAGTAAAAGTATATAATAAAAAACTATTGAACGTCTAGTAAAATATCATCATGAATTTTTTTTCTAATCAACAAAAATGAAAAATATAAAAATACTTTTTAACTCACATTTTTTATTCAAAAAATTAATTATTTGGAGGTATACTCTTCACATAATTCATAATTTATATAAAAGATAAAAAATATCATAATTTGTTGAATATAAACTTAGTCATAAGATGTCAAAAAATATAATAAAATTTGAGTACGATAATATAAAGTAATACCTTTATTATTAATTTCTCATTCTGACAAATCCATATTAACTTTATTTTTTATTATGATTTTTATTAAAATTTATAATATGATCATGTATATATATAATTTTAATGAAATTAGTTTGCCTAATTATACACAATACAAATAAAATGAGTATGTTTAAAAAAATATAGTAATATTTAATTTAATAAAAATATTATAATTTTTTGATTTGTATTAAATTATAAATGAATATAAAAAATAAAAATCATAAAACTTTTTCAAATTAGTTATAAAATATTTAAAATATAATTTTATGTAAATAATATATATATATAAAAATATAGAATAAATTTGTATCAAACATGATATAAAAAATTTACTTCAGATAGACAATTAATTTTTTTGATATTTAATTATTTAAAAATAAAACTATAATAAATTATATATATTTAAAATAGAAAAAAAAACAATTAAAATTTTTATGAAAAAAATTTAGAAATATTATCAAGATTTTTAATAAATCAAAATAAATATAAATTTCAATATATGTTATAAAATTAAAAATTAATTAAAAAAATATATTTAAACTTTTTTGTAAATGTACATATTATATATATTACATGATAATTTTAAAAAATTGAATGATATATTTATTCATAAATTTGTTAAACTATTTTAAATAATGAATTCATGAAATTATGTCATATTTTATATAAAATTTATTTATTTGTTCAAAATATTATAAAAAATTAAAGTATTAGATTTATTTTTTACTTAATTTTATTTTGAAAACGAAATTGAAATGACAATAACATATTATGAATTAATTTGATAAATCATACATTTTACAAGTATATGTGAATATTGAATGATTTTGTTTGATATAAATAATTATTGATTCAAAGTATTAGATATAAATAATAAAATTTATAATTATCTATTATTTAAAAAACTTATATGTAAAATTATTATATTATTTCATTTACTCGTAGGACCAAGAGCAGTTATCTTGGGATGCCGTATGAGAGCGATGACATGCATTATAGACGCGCAGGATCTTTGCATTCCCAATGAAGGCTGAACTGTGAAAACCCACTGTACAGTCATGGCGGGTGTCGGTCCGGAAACAAGTCCCTGATTTGCTACACTATCGAACTGGATGACGATAGCGGGCGACGTCGTTGATTCAGTTGGCGACGTTGACGTTCTAGTAATGGGGTCAAAGAGGATTTGACAGTTTCGGACTGTTTTATAAGGGCGCCCATAGACTTTTCGAGTACTTACACAGGCCGAGAGTTCGAAATTCGAATCATCAATACGGACAGAGCATCCATCCATCTCCTTGTCAAAAGAATCCCCCAGTCGCTGTCTGTCCGTTTCTTACAGTCCCTGCCGCTGCTGCTCCTCCTACTCCTGCGGCATGCCTCGTCTAGGCGATCCTCCATTCCTACCGTCCGGCGACGAGAGGCGACCCAGCGAGTGGTAGGACCCACCATTCAAACCCAGTCCAAGGTTTTGGTCTCAAACGACGGTCCTGGCGCTGGTACAGGACCACAATTGAAATGCTGTGCAGCGCAATTTTAACTCGTCTCGGGTTTATGGAACTGGGATCTTAATTCGAATGTGCTCTTGCGCTTGGAGTTTAGATTGGCGATTTTGGATGTGGACGCCGGCTTTGACTGCAGACTTGGCTCGTTGCGCAGATGAAAATATGCAATTTGTATCATAGAGGAGCGGAGAGAAGAAGAGAATAAAATTGTTAAACTAATTGGCGCCATTGGCTGGTGGAAATTCGCGTGACGGACAGGGCCCACAGTGTCGGGTTTACTCTCGTCTAGCTGGTTTTAGTGAAAGTGTCATATTGAACGAGTCTGTTTTTGGATGCGTCCGGGGAGAATCTTGAGCGAAATTGTGAAGGGCAGGAAGGCACTTCTGTCTGCAGTCCGCCTCATGTCTTCTGAGTGCACATTATTCTGCCTGCAATGTTTGGAGTCACAGTACACGATGTGGAGGAGCTGAATAACAAGCTTGTTTCAGACAAAGCAAAAGTTCGAGAGGTTAGTTACTTGTAAATCTGAAGCTCTGAGGTTCCTCAAATGTGAAAAATTCGCACCTAACTTGATAAGTTGGTGGCGAATTTCAGGACGGTTTGAAGATTCTTCAAAGCTACTTGCATTCTACAGGAGAGACGAGCTTGTGGACCCTGCTTGATGAAGAAACTGCGCGCTCAGATCAACATGGCCGAATACGCTGTGAGTGTCAAATTACAAGGCTTAGTTTTGCCTCATTGAACCGCTGGATGCAGAACATATCAACCTCTGAAATGCATGAACGGCTGGACAGAGCGCTGTCGTTCCGATCACAGCCTGTTTTGCGACCCGTGCATCTGCCCACTTTGATCTCTCGTGGTCTTGAAGAGATTCTTAAGTCCTATTCAATTTTGAAACCAAAGAGAATAAAAGGGCCCAGAGCTGAATTCTGTCACTATCTCCTGAAATTCGCGGGCAGAAGCTTGATTTCTAATGTCACTATTCCAAGAACATGGCCTCATTGAAATTTGAAGAAATTTTAACTGAGATAGTAGGAAGCACGCAGTCTGATTTAATCTGAAAGTACTTGCTACTTCTCCTCTAATCAAAGCCTGTTTTCCAAACATCGCCACACGGATGGAAGGCAACGAACGCCTCTGCTGCATCCGTCGATTGACAGCTGGAATTTTGAAACGGATGGTCTTTTCACACTTTGTTGGAATCTGTCAAGAATACTCATTCATGTACGCTGTTGTTAACAATTCTGTCCTAAAAGAGTATTCCGAAATTTGTCATTGCCTGCCCGGAGTTCAAATTTCGTCTTTTCTTGAACTTATGTGAAACCAGAGGGTTGTCCGTCAAGTCGGAATGAGTTATCAATTCAAAGTCCCTATCGACAAGAGGAACATTTTAAGGTTGATAACTCATCGATACCGTATTAGTATCGTAGTGGCAATGGAGCTTGGATGACCATATTCACCGTCTGAATAAGTCTGAGGGAGTTATTTCTCCGTTAAAAGCTCTTACAGCTATTTCGACACTATTTGTTTGAGTCGCCGCTATGAGATAATTTTGCATCACAGACCACAGAACGAGGGTTCAACTCCTTGGCCGTTTTTATAGCTGAGCTGATGGGACTTCTGATGCAGCCTCAACATGGCCCGGTATTTTGCACGCGTTATGTCTGTGCATTGAGAACGAGGTGGCAGCTAGCAAAAGAAAGGTACCCAAAGCTGCGTTAGCGAAGACTCTGCGGAGCTTTGTTTTGAAAGCAGAAGATACCAGTCGTCCAGGTAAGAAATGCGAGAAGCACAACTGCAGAGTGCTTCTAGTTAGAAAGCTCTTGAAATCTATGAAAAACTTGAGCAGAATCGATAGAGCAGAACTTATCTCATAGCCTTGACGAATCCACATTTCACTAAGAAGTTCAAATGATGTGACAGGTCAAAACCTGAGTCTTCTCCGGAAAGTGAAGCGATTGTTCCAGCATGTGCTAGAAATATTGCAACGCGTTCCCAGCTATGTTTCAGACTACAACAATATTCTCTGCCAGCTTCTTCATGTATTCGAGTACCGAACGCGAATGGGCAAGAAGATCTACTCTGGTAAGTTTAGTTGAGTAGATTTTTCTTCCATTTCTCTTCTTGCAAGCCTTAAAAAGCCTCAATACAGATAGCAGTAATTGATGAAGCCATTTTTAACATCTGTAATTGATGTAAATGGGAGACTTTGAAATAAAATGCTTAGCAATGCTGATCCACTTAGAAAGTTCTAACCTACATGCCGCGTTTTTTAAGCAGATCTTCTTCACTTTTACATGGAAAAGGCGAAAGAGATATCACGAACCATAACTACTGAAGTCTCCTTAGCAAAAGAGGAGGCTTTCAGGAACACTTCAAGCTTGCACGCTCTTCTGCAGCATCCACCCGGAGATTTTCCTGACGTCTTGTTGGTGAACATCGTTGATGATTTTATAGAGATTTTTATGCATCTTGGGTAAGCTGAACGTTGTCCCGCAACGACACCCCATCTCGTACTAATTTCATTCCTGGTCGTATACAAGGAGGATGACACGTCTTTTGGTTGAATTAGTCCTCTTTAGATTTTGTCGTGGCAAAGAATTCAGAATAACATGGATATCCTTTCCCTAGGTTATACTCTTAAAAGCAGTGTCTTCTTAAACTGATCATTTTCAGATGACTCTCATGCAGGAGTCGCCTGTATATGATCGTTTGTCACTTTTGCTCATTGATTTTCTCTCTTTTCTCTCAACCTGTTTTATTGGTTGCCTCAGAGATGAAGGTAGAATAGCGAAAAAACTCTTGGCGTCCTTAAACTCCTTCCTTCTTACGAATGGCCTGAATATCGGTGCTGCTGCTGGGAACATCCATGCAAGTATAAAGACATTCATGTTCCGTGTCTGGTTGACAACCCGCGATAGGGAACTGAAGGTACATGGCGATGCAAGTCAATGACTTCGTTTTAACATGTCCGTCGATCCTCTTCTATCAAGTTCTGAGTGTATTGCCTGGCACTTGCAGGATGGGTTGGTCCTATATGCAAGAATACAAATGAAGTTGCGATATATTCTAGATTCTGATGAGTCTCACGAAGTCTCCAATTTACTGGAACTAGTGGAGAAGGAACTTGATCAATCTGGTGTAGCCATCTCTGCTCTATACCGGTAAAGCTTTGATTAATGTAGCGTTTCTTAGTAGCAATTTAACATTCAGCTGTGGCATCCCTGTTTAACTGGACATGAGCTTCGTTGAAATTGGTCGTACATGTGAGATTTCGCTCGCTTTGTTTGTGATAGGCTGGATGTGGTCAGAGAGGAAAAACCAAGTGCTGTATCGAGAACTCTACGTTATTTCCTAGAGCTTGCTTCAGCCGTTCTCTACGAGGTAAGGGATGATATAAAATTAGAGCTTTGAAACAAGATTAGAGATAGGATTAAAAGTAAACCCAGCTTCCTTTGAGCTTCGGAGGTTTTAGACTCCTCGTATTGGTTGCACTTTGCAAGGTTCTGTGACATTGTTAACTTTAGGCAATGACTGGCAGCACTTACGCTTAACATTTCCATAATGGTGATCCCTGCATCAATGCTTGCATGCTCGTACTGCTTCTTTGGGTCTTTCTCGTCGACTATTGTGACCTGGTAATTTAACAGGCTATAATAAGCACTGAGACTAGGCTGCTCAGAGATGGAAAGAGGAGGAGAAAGACAGACATATGTACGGTCATCAGAGACCGACTTATGGATGGAAAGTTCTTGTGGTATGATTTACGCCACTTCCATTATCTGCTGATTTTGTTGTATCTTTTTAGTTTTTCTCTACAGTCGCTTATAAAGCTTTCAGTTTATTGTCTACGTTTCTTAAGATAACAAGGATTCCCCAGTCACCATGTAACAAATTTGTCAAACTTCGTTATTATGCTCAAAGTATCGTTGCTGTATACCAGAAGACCTTCGTGGACAATATTTTCAAACGAGGACATATAGACATCTACTTCCGCATAGTTGAGTTGTTTCATAGATTGGATTCTTCTTGATTCACAATTGAGATGTTGGTCACAGGAGTGCAGCTTTTTGCCTCCTTATTCGAAAATTTGGAGCTCAGCTCTCTGCGGATGTTATCCTTGGTTGGCTCGAAGGCCTTTCATCGAGTCTCGATAGGTACACGCCATTGATCACACTAAGAGTGCGAGTTTGAATGATTGCACACCGGATTGTCTAATATTGTCTGGAATTCAAGCTGGGGTTTTTTTATATACAACTGTAACTTCTCATTATTGTCATTCTCTACCACATACGTACACATTTGTTTGCAGGATAATGCTGGAAGGGATCAATGCTCGAGTTTTCGAAGGCCCGTTATGGACCCTAAGGCAGGCAGTGTTCTTATCTCAGTCATCTTATCTAAAGTCTGTTCATGCTATCAAGCGTCGTTTGCCTACTGTTCATCTAGATACTTTCGCTTTTTGTTCTGGGTGTTTATGACGTATTAAAGCGACTCTGGAATATTTGAAGGTTTTGAAATTGGAAGTTTTTCAGGTGTTTACAAGAAGTGGCGTATATGTGGTGGAAAATATTCCCACCGTCCACAAAGCAAAGCCGTTGTCCGCTTGCATCCCAGGTATGCAGCATATGAGATGGGTGTTGATGCTAAAGATACGTTTTGCGAAACATTCTTTCTAGCCCTGAAATGTATTTGGAAAGTCATTGATGTTTGGCTATGATTCTTTCATATCGTTTGTCTGCGCAGACAGTAAAAGCTGAAATTGCGTGGTCTTCAATATGGAATTCACTTTTGCATTCCTTGCCGTTGTTGAATAATGAGCAAGTCATGGTGCGAAGTCACTCGAAAGTCAAAAACCTCCAGTTTGTCGTGTTCTAAGTATTTTCTTAATGGAGATGCATTGGAACTAGGATCTTTTCGGCATTTTGGCAACGTGATTTACTCCAGATAGGCGACGACAGCGTGTATCCGGTTCTAATCGTTTTACTGTTTCGCAGGTGGAGGAGACTTTTCGTTTGCTTGGTGTTCTCGCTGCCCAAGTAAGAATCTCCTGAGTAAAACAGGGGTTATGACAAGTGTGTACTACTTATGGCCTCAATTGATCTTAGATCGAGAATATCAAATTTTGGCAGCTGCTTTAAGTGAGACTTTGGGCAGTTTACTCACAAATAGTTTTTCTGGTGATAGGGTGTGGTACCTACATGCAGTCTACCTCATGAATTCTGGGAGATCCATCGATTTGATGAAGTGCCTTCAGGGTGAGTGTCTAACTGCTGCGGAATAATCTTTGCTATCTTGTGGCGACAAGGAAATTACTCTTGGACAATCAGGAATGTTCCCGTTTTTTCACAGTAATAAATATTTGCCTTTCTGCAGGAACTCGTTGTTCTTCATTGCGGCGTTTTTTGGTTCCCCTTCCTCACAGGTACTCTTTCTTCACTGTTAACTTCTTAGAAAGGTCCAGCTGTTGTAAATTTGTAGTGTACTTATACGCAGTAATTACTGTGACTTGTGGAAGATTGTACGGTAGTAGGATTCGGATAGGATGTGGTGTTGTTCTTCTCTAATCTTTTCCTTCAAAGGTTTCTTCTTGTAAACAAGAGGCATTCGTTCATTGTCTACGCAGATAGTTGCCAATGATGGGAAGATCAGAGGAAAGCTCCTCGACTGGTGTATGAGTTCTCTAGAAGCCCAGGTAATATTGTTATCAGAAACCAGAGGCGCTTAGCTGATATGTTAGGAGAACGTTGCTCAGTCTAGATGATTATAGACGCAAAAAAACCTTCATATCTTATCAGATGAGCCTGGATTCAACCGTTCCTGAGTGAGTTTGAATTGAATTCTCTTTCTTCTGCTAACTTCAAACGCTAGAGGTAATAAGTCAAATTGTACAGCTGATGATACAGATATGAAAGTTTTTAGCTTCTTAGCTGTCCTGAAAAGAAGGGATTTATCAGCTGATTCCATTTTGGATCCCTTTTTCGGATCATCCCATTGTCATCTGCGATCTCCGATCTGAAAATGATATAGCTAATATTGCTTCTGATTACTGTAGGATGTACACAGAACACGCTATCTTTTTGGGGAGCAGATTTCGCCCAAGCTGCTTAGTGCTGCTGTGCTGGCTCTGGCCTTCGGTGTTATATCTGGCAGCTCAGGTGCCCGAGACACTTTGCCAGAAATGAAGAAAGAATTGAGCTGGCCAACTTTGGAAGCAGATCCATATTTGGAGGTTCGTTTAACGGTCTATACTACTCAATACTTTTCTGAATATGTGGCTGTAGTATCGGAAAGTTGTATATTACTCTTCATCTCAGCTGATCGAAGTGCCATACTGAGCTTGCTGTCTTTTATAACAAGTTTCAGCCTAGTGCTGTAAATAATGGCCCTAACAGTCAATAAAGTTTTGCAGCAAACAGTCTAGGTTTTGTACAGGGTTGGTATACCCGAAGGCTGAAGTTAGCTATATCGGCACTGATTACACTTGTTTAGTACATGTTTTCTGGAGTTAAGCAGGGAACGTGGATGTGAATGCAGGCTGATGATTCGGACAGAGGCCAGGAAATGGAGCTGGCTGCGCTGGACCGATCTGAGAGTGTACTTGTAGGGACGGCAGATATTGCTAGTCGACAGGTTCAGTCTTCTTCTATATTTACACTACCCATTCCCAGCTGGGATGTCTTTTTAACAAGTGTCCTGCTTTCTTAATACTATAAACTTACAGGTTTTAAAAATGGTCGATTGAACCGTATTGAATCGTGTCATTTGTCTTTATTGGGAAATCGTATTTGGAAGATTTGCTCCTCTAGGTATATCTCAAACTTGAGTAGTAACTACTTTTTATGCCGTGAGTTAACCTCTTACTTGATGAATAACCTTGTGACATTACAGGATCACTCTGTCGCGAGCAAAATCCAGTTACCTCCCTCAATCAGTGATTTTCTTTTGGGAAAAGCAGCTAATCATCTTCTCAGGCATGCTGTCGTGGCTTCCGATGTCTCACAACCCTGTACGCTGACCCAGTTACTGCATCTAAGTTCTGTTCTTGCAATCTGCATCGAGGGTGTACGATGTACTACTGAAAGGAGGTGAGCTTGTTGTTATATCTACGCTCCGAAGATGGCAATCTACGTTTCTTTCTGGTCTGTTGTTTTGAATTATAGGATGAAAATTTTAACATCGCTTCCTACTTGGTCGAACATCATCCATCTTGGAAAAAGGACAGTTCTAAGAGACTCCATTTACCAGCTATAGCACTGGATATGGAGCGCTTTAAGTTGACGCATTGGCTTTGTTACCGTTGCTGGGCTTCAATGCCTTTTCTCACTTGCGGTGACTTTTATTTTGGTGCAGTTACCACCCATAAAGATTTTCATGAAAAATATATGTCATGTTTGCAGGGGTCAAATACCCTCGGAGTGGAGTCCTGAAGGAGCTCTTTGGCTTAAATTAGCCAACATTCTCGACAGAGGTGTGAAAAATCTCTATGAGATTTCTGGATCGTTTACTTCCGAGTCATGTGCTCTCCTTGCTCAAAGAAGCACTTTAACCCAACTGTTCTCCTCTTCAAGTCTTGACACCTTACAACAGTACGTATCCTATGCCGGGAGCTGCACCTTTGTGGCGACTGGTGGTGTGGTATCTAGTCCAGAGGGTCAAGGAGTTTCACAACCTGCTCTAGAAAAGCTTCTAAAGGCCGCTTGTAAAGTGTTAACTGTGACTAACAAAGTCGCATCAATGTCCGACAAAGCTTTGAATGGTGGAAATGTGGCTCCTATTATTATAGATCTTGAAAAACCTTCGCAGGAGACGGTTAGTGGTAAAAGGATTGTGGATTTAGACTTAGATGTACATACAGACACTGGCCTTGGTGGTGGAGGGACCATGGGTGATATCAGTAGTACACCGTTAACAACACGTAGTATTTGCTCGAGTATTATACGCGAAAAGAATGGGGACTGGAGAAGCAATGCTATACACTTTGTTGCTACAATCGGCAAAGTCTTGCCAGACGCTACGTGTGCTACTTTGATGGACTTGCTGCTTGATGAGGAGGATCCCAAGGTACATCTCAGGCTATATGTACTTGTCTAAATCAGACTACGATCTTTAAACCTAGTGGTCCCAACGTAATAGTCAAAAATAGACTCTTGAAACTTTGCTTACAGATTGCATGAAGGTGTATTAGGGTTTAGGGTTTAGGGTTTAAGGTCAGCAGGGATTTTGATGTTTTACCAGTTTTAGAACTAATAATGATGGTTTTTTAGTCAGCTGGGCAATCATTATCTTCTCGTTTCAAGGATAAAAAATTTTGCGCTCCATGTGAAATCTGACCAGGTCCATGAAGATATTCTTCTCAGTTTATGCAAAATGATGAGTTCTAAAACTTCCGAATACATACCAGCCGTGGTAAGTTCAATTTCTTCCTGTTGGTTGAGTATTCTGCGGCAATTGAATTGATTCTATCGTCTTCTGAAGGCTGTTTATCATGACTGAACAAATAAGAATTTGAAGCCTCTGATGTAGCCCAACTCTTTACTCTTGCAGGTTCGCAAGATACAGGATTTGCTACCAGAGTGTTTGCAGAGTGAAACGACACGCTGCCTTGTTCTTACAGCTTTGGATGGACTGTTTAACAGTCTGCTGGCTTCAGAGAAGCGCATGCTAAATAGTCCTCTATGTGGAATTATGGGTGCCAAGGAAAACTTTTGTTTGTCTGAGCAGGTATTGATTCAAGTAAACCTTGCAATACGTGGACCTATCGTCAAGAATATAGCTTGCTTGTATATCATGTGTTCGCAGTTGATGATTGTTATACGTAAGCCAGTTTGATCACGCATCGACTTTTTAGGTAACCAGAATGTGAGTGTGAATTTTCGATTGTTTGCTATCTGTAACTGTAGATTTACAGTAGAAGCCAACCAGTTCTTATTGGTTATCATGGTCATTCCTCTTCTTCCTAGTACTTTTTTGCTCACACTTATTCCTGTGCAATGTTGTCATCTTTCTTTGCTGTTGCAGGTTTCGACAGACATTGCGGAATTGATCGAAAAGGTTGCTGACATGGGGCTACTATTCTGGGCGACTCGTGTGAAGCTTCTTGAAGTACTTTCAGGATTTATCGTTCTCGATCCAAATGCAGCTCAGGTCAGAAAACCTTGGCATTGAGCTAAACTCGCAAGAAAAGTAGGCCATTCATGGAAGATTAAAACTGTCAGTGCAGATATGATTTATCTTTCCACATGTCTTCCCTGCGGGTTTGCACTTTCTGGTCTATATCCTCCTGTTTCTTCTCACGCAGCATAATATGAGTATGAATTGCAGGTTTTGATCGAGAAATTTTTGGTTCTGTTACATGACTCTGAATACCAAGTGAGGTTATGCCTATCAAGGAGAGTGGCTGTGCTGTTTGAAACCTGGGATGGCCACGATGAGCTACTTCCTGATGTATGGTAAGAGTATTAATTTGACATATTATCACTGCAAGTTTCCTCAACGCAGGTGATGTCTAGCTTTGTTGGTCAGTTTGCTCAGCTGGGTTTGTTATTGGGAGATTTAGTCTGGAAATTTCTGAAATATTTTTTCTATCGTCTGAACATCCAGTACCAGCTTCGGAGTGAAAATAGCTACGATGAGTGCCGACCAGGGATTTGTGGCTGGAGAGACCATTCGAAGTCCACACCAAGTTGCCATGGCAGAAACAGCCTTACTTAGTCTTGGAGAAATTGCAATATCAAGCGACAAAGTAGAGAGCAATGTAAAGTCATATTAGAAAACTATTAGATCCTTTCGGTTTCCCTTTATATATGCAGCAAGTAAACTCCAGTCATTGGTAGTCTGCGTTATTCTCAGGATTGAATCACACTAAGTTTCTGGAAGACCGAGTTGCTTTGAATGGTTGGCTAGGAACGGAAACAACTTTGGAGTGCATTGATGTGAAGTGTACTTTGTGTAGGTTGTTTTCATGATATGTGCACATCTTGCCACAAATCCTCAACTTAGGTATGCCCGATTTCTTTTGAAACCTTCAGATTTCATATGGTAATAACTGTGCATCTGTGTTTCCCATTATCAGCGTTGACCTCTATTACTTTCTAGATAACCTATGCTCTAACTTATCGACTTGCTTTCAGCAGAGCCTTCGGGTGTTCCATTCTAAACAAGGTAGCAAATCGACTCAAGTATCCAAATAGATGGAAGGTAGGTCATGGTTTAAACTTTGATGTAAATTTTGGTCGACGATCGCTTACTTCGGGAACGGTGCTTTTCTGGTCTTAAATTGCTCTGCAATATCATTAGGTTGAGAGAAGAAAGCTGGAAAAAGGTTGCATCTTTCAATGCACGTCTTAAGACATGACGGCGGATGTTGCACGCATGGTTCATGTTTTATTTGTATACTGCAGTCTTTTGTTCGCGCGGTATGCAGTATGTTGGTAAGATTTATATTCATGTGTCCTCTTTTGCCTGACTTTCAATCATCAGTATATCGACCAACTAGCAGGGCAGCTTGTTACATACTGGGTGATGGCAAACATCGACGCCTCCGCCCTGCTTGAGGTACAGTGATAAAAATTCTCTGTACTGAACTGATGATCTCTTTAGTACTCATTTATGGCTATTAAAGAAATTGTTTCTTTATTTTCTCAACCAGAGTAGAGGTGAGGTGGTTAAGCATTATTAGAGATAAGTATGTCTCTCAGAGGTTAGTCAGCCTTGGCAAGACCTCATTTGCTTTCTGTCGCACGAAGTTTTAATGGGCGAGTGGTATCAAGATAAGTTAGCCAAAGGTTGAGTATGATGGTGAAGTAACGATGGAAATCCTCGGAATTTGGTTGCAAGGTGAGAGAGGTGCTCGTGGAAAGCTCAGATACCAAAGAGTTTTTTCAACAATTTTGTCCCTGGTTGCTACCTGCACTGGTATACTATGAACGTATTGACCAGATTTCGTGGCTCGCAGCGGTAAGGCACCTTCAGACTATCGTCCTTTTTTTGCAAGAATTTTTTCATCCGTAGAACAGCTCCTTCCAATATTTTTAATGTCTCTCAATGCAATGTTCTTGGCAGTGCAAGAAGCTTATGACCCTACTCCATCTTGCTTTGCAGGCCACATCATTATCAGTTCCTGAGTTGATGAAACAACACTTTGTGTCCATTTTTGCTGGCATTTTACCTCTGCACTTGGGTAGCAGCAAGGGAGTCCAGAAACGAGCAGCAGTGGCTCTTCAAGTGTCTATGTTAACACTGGCTGAATTTACAGAAGATCAGAGAGATGAGCTGATTCAGAAACAAATGGTGAATTTTCTACCGAAATTGTTTTTTTTTTTGTTTTGAAAAGCTTTTACTGAAAGGTGACTGGTGGTTGTCAAGCTGGGAACAGACGTCTCTTAATTGAACATTGTACCATAAGAACCTGACATTCTATTCGGGTCTTCATCAGGTGTCAATTGTATGCGCTCTCTTTGGGTTATGCAGTGCACGAGAAAAGCCAGTACGGCCTTACTTCACGAAAGAAACAGTTGTCACTTCCGTCAAAACAGTTGTCGATGGTTTTTTGGAAAGGTCAGCACTCCACAAACCTACCACTGTGTCCAACTTTCAACCAGTTGAAGCGAATCTAAGAAGTTGAATCAAAGGTTCCTGGTTTGGTTGAATCAAAGGTTCCTGCTTTGATATACCGGAAAAGAAATCTTTGAAGCAGCCTTCATCACTCTATCTGCCTTGGTGCTAATTTCAGTGTTCCTAATAATGATGTTTTCTTCCATAACCTTTTGGATCTCATGTGGGTATATTTCGTTCACAAATTCAGCGAACAGGTATCTCAAGACGAAAAATTGATTGATAAAATGCAGATATTCAGAGCCGATCGGGTGTTCTTGGTATGTGTTACAAACTAATACAGTTTTAGCCGTCAGGTTTACTACAAGGACTAGGAAGGTCGTTGACAGTAGGTTCATACTTATAGGAACTTAAACTTCATGTCTGAGAAAGTGAAGAAATCTCTACAAAGGGACAATAGAGTTAAATTATGAAATGCCGTAATTAATTGAACTTTTGCAAGGTTCTGTGTTTCAATGTCCAGTGATCGTTCATGTCAAGTCTGAGGTATATTACCGAAGTTTATCGATCACTTTACTAATGTTCATTCGCTTTCTCAGTTTCTTCTTCAGCTACACCAGGATATGGTGTCTGCACGTCACCCACGCCATCGCGTACACATGCTTACTAGTCTGAGAGCGTTGCTTGAGGTGCTTGATTTACGTCTTTGTGTGCCGAGTACATGCCGGTAAGAGTATCAATATCACGAATTTAAGTTTTAAATGACGCAAGACTCTTAAGTAGGAAGATGTTCTACTTTTGGGGTCTGTTCTAAGGGTTAAAGCACCGGAAACTGGGATGGTCGTGCTCTGTCCCAATGAAACAAGAAACCTGTTCCACTGCTACATCATGAGTTTGCGTTTCTTTGCGTGAATTGCTTTTATCGTAGATTGCCAAGTGTTTACCGTTTTTATCTTTTCGGACTGCCAAGTTCTCGAGAAGAATCAAACCCTTCATTTGCAGCACAGGTTGCAGGTTATGTTAGCACCAATTGTGGGGAAAGTCATCGAGTCAGACCTTTTAATGACATGCTACAGGATTGTTTATATACAGGCGACTGGACATAAAGAGAGAGATATTCAATGATATATTCAATTGACCCACACTGTTTAATGAACTGTGAAGATTCCAGGTCCCTATGGGATTAATTAACAAGAGAAAGGTTCTGTAAGCTTACCAACTACGGACCTAACATTGTCGGTCATTCTTCTCAAAAGTCGTATTATCCATTGGTCTATTTGCCTCAGGTCTATTTTATATCGCAGTACCTAACATATTCCTGATTGAGGACAGGTACATCATACTCATCATTGTCCAGTCCATGGAGGTTGAAGATTTGCAAAGACACTGCTGTGAAATACTGGCATACTTGCTAGATAAACTTTACAGCTCTGGCATCGAAGGAGGTTATCGGATTCTGGGTGAGCAGCTTCAGGTAGGTTTGTAGAAGATGTGACGTAGTGGTAATCCGCATCCTTGCCGTTCGAAATCCCTGAATTCTTTTAAAACGTTTTCTTCCAGGCTGTTGAACTGTTGCTTATATTTGAAATATTTTACTTTCCTTGACTGTAGTTTATCGTGTCAAAACTCGTTTCCTTCTGCCTTACCTTGTACCGCAACGGAGAAACACCCGTTGAAAAAATGACAAGTCCTCACAAGCTGCTAGCCATCAACGGTGAACCTAAAACTTCATCCAGCTCAGTAATAGCTTTACTCCGGAAACTGACCGTGGGTGCGAACGAATCTTTGCACACTTATATCAAGGTAGGATCTTGATTAAGCACGTTAGAATGGACCAAATTTGACCTGCTGAACATAAAACTCAGCTGGTTGTATCTGAATGGTTGAATTGCTTTACAAATGGCAATTTTAAGCGTGCATTTTCTACTCAAGATATTTATGCCCAGTGTCTGTTCAGGACTTTGAGACTTACATATGATTTGTGCAGGACCTTGATCATTTTCCTAGCATGCCTTGCTTTGAGCAAATGCGGACACTCCAACAGGAGCTGAGCTTTACGTATACCCTAGCAGAAGAGTTTGTACAGGTGTGTTTAAGTGCAGTTTAGTTTGTCCTCTACAACCCTGCTCTGTTTACTAAGTACTGGGCTTGTGTTGGACATTTTCCCTGTTTTAGATAAGTGGTAATCACTTGATTTCAAGCAATCACCACATGGAGGCCAACTTTGTCAGTGAAAGCAGGCCTTTTGATAAGGCTGATTCCTTTTGTAACTGATATGAACGCTATCCTTTGTTGAGTGAATTTTAACGAGGATGACCCAGTAGTATGAAGTCTAACTACGTGCAGCTGTAATGTTCATGGCAGTTTGTAAGAAAAGCTCCTAAACTTCCAACCAAGGCCTGCGTGAGCAGGTGAGAATCCCGCACCTACCTAATAGAAAGCATTTTTGCTGATTAACATGAAATTTGAAATCTGATTTGCCCTTGAAATTGTGTACCTATTGCATCCTCAAATAGTTAAGATCTATTTAAAGTAATGTAGAGGTAATGCACTTGTTTCTGTGCAGCCTTAAGAATCTTTGCGATCAACTCAGTACAAGACGGACGCAGCTATATGATATATCTCAGAAAAACCAGAAACATGAGTATTGGCGGTGCAGTCCCCTCGTGGTTGATGCTGTGTGGAGACTTATACACTTGTGTGAGAAGGATGATGAGATGCAATTGAATGATCTTGCTGGTGAATTTTTGGCCGCAGTAAGTACCCTGGGTTGTTCATTTGCTAAACTGCCCGAAGAGATTTCTGGCAGACCATGCCATTAAGGCTGAACTCTAAAAGCTTGATTTGAGTAAGGACACAGAAAGATGCCAAGTACCTAAGCTGGCTTCACCTTCTACAATGTGATTGTCAGGTCAGAAGTTTTTCCAATTAAGACGTACCAGAAGAGATATGTAACATATTTTTTGCTAGTGCGAGTGGGTCAACTTGTGTTCTGCATGAGAAGGTGCTAATGTTGCTCTACACATCAGGTGGGTGTAGGAGATCCACATGCCGTGGTTTTCCACTTGCCTGAGAAGATCCATGAGTATCATACGAGTCTGCTTCACGAATCACCGGTTAGCCAAATGGAAACCCGACATATTAAGGATGTTAGTGTCGATCCGGAACTCGGATTGTCGGATGATCTTTTGAAATGCATTATACTTCAACTCCGATCATACTTGACTGACTCCGATGTCGGCGTCATCCAGCTGGCATACAAGACTCTGAAGGTTTTGATAATCTCTGACCTCTCTCCTAGCAAGGAACAAATGTTGCTTTCGTAAGCTTGTTTCTCTGTACTTTGGGAATCTTGAGAGCCTAATTGCAGAGAATTTATGATATATCTCACAAGTTATCACTTCTTTATGCAGGGTGTGTTGTCTACCGAAAGAGGCCAGTCTGTTTTCTTATCCATGGATCCGGAGGAAAAGACATACTTGGAGGTAATTCATTTATTTGTAGTCTGCATCTCGAGCTTTTGATATCTGAAACTAGCGACTTCAAACAGTTCTTCAGAGTTATTCTTTGTTGACGCTTTTGAGTGACATGTACAACGGAAGTTTTATAAAGAAAACACCGCAACGTAGATGTAAGTCGATGTTTGTCTACGCGAATTATTCAAATGATGTATTTCACGTTAGTGTGTTGGCTGACCTGATTGTTGATTCTTCTTTCCATTCACCATTGCGATCTGATAGTACATGAATATATTCGGGAGAAAATTGAAAGGCATCTCCTTTCGTGGCATCTGCGTGTCTACCTATGAGCAGGTTTAGTAGTTGGTCTGCTGACGTTTAAGCTGATCAAGGATATGCCATGAACAATTGCAGATGTATTCCAGAGGAGTAAATCTTAGAATTGCGGCAGACATGCTAGATGCTGCAAAGCGGCAGTCAACCGGTAAATGTCTCAATCGAGTGTCGAAAGTTTACTGCATTTCTTGGTTGTTGCTGTCAGACCTTGTTGCTGATGTTTACGCCGAATCCAAAGGATCATCTTACAGAAAGTGTTCCTGAAGTTACTTGGGTCTGTTCATTTAAAGCATTGCTTTTATCTTGTGTTTACAGAGACAGCTATCCCACTAGGTGATGCGAATCTGTGGGAAACTTCAGGGAAGACTTACGATGCTTGGGTTTGTACTCTGACATACTCCTTAGTGGAGCACACAGATGATACAATTTTGAGGTATGCCATGTTCACTCTTCTTGGCCTGCATCCTACCAACGTAATCTTCATGTGAACTGTGCTGTAAACAACGCTCCTTTAGACGTCCTGGAGTTGGTGGTTTGGTATCTTGACTTAAGACAAGTTCTTACAAGCAGATTTGCAGTAGCAGCTTCTACCTTATCGGTACTTCCTCGGACAACTTTGCTGTGTGCAGGCTATGCCAAGATATGCTACTTATGAAAGCCTCCTTAGCGGAGCTGGTATTTCCTCACGTCTTTGGGAATTTAGCTGGAAAATTCTGTTCTAGTGTGGAGTTTTGCACCCATATATCGAATCAGGTAATCAGTTTTGCTCTGTTCATTATTCTTAAGCTTTTGATATTGATCGTGGATTAATCGTCCTAACTTTGTGCTCTGTGCAATAATAATCATTTATGCAGATTGAGGTGCATGTTTTCAACAACACCAACCAAAGTACTCGATCATTACAGCTATTTCTGAATATGCTCAATAATCTGCGCCAATGTTATATCGAGGCTGGATTAAAAAGAGTGCAAGGCCTCCCCAGAAGGCGAGAAAACTCGAAGGTACACATATGAGTTTTATTTCTGCCTGTTTTTCACCTCATGAATGGTAATGAAACCTCTTCTTGTCACAATGAAACGAACATCATAGCCCTTTGAGCAGCTTCACTTGTCGGAAGTTATTCACTGATAAGCCATCAAGTCCATACTCCTGGAAAAAAATTCTTAAGTTCGTTGTGGGACAAGTCTTTGATGTTTTGATTATTTTGCGTGCCCTATTTAATGTACTTCTGGCGATTATCGATGATGAGTCCATGAATTATAACGGATATATTAGTTTAAAATATCTGTCATAGATCCATGCAATAACTTCCGTGCTGATTTGATTATAGTATGATGATTGCAAAATTCCTTATGGCAGCTGGAAAAGCCTGAGCCAAGTGGAGGAAGTAGATCAAGGCGAAAGAACTCAACGGGTAGCTGCCAGAAAGTTGGGAGCACGGATAACAATGCAGCCTGCCAGCTTGAGCAAGGGCCTATGGTTTGGAATAAGGTAATCTGTTCTTAAAGTAGGGTAGAGTTTTAACGTGAAAGCTTGTTCTTGAATCTTCCAGACATTCAGACTCCGGTAGAAATATAATGACAGATGTGTGATTCTTCACCATGCTTGTAGTTCTGTTAAGCTGTGTTGTCTGTCTTCATGGAATGTTTAGTACTGTAGGACCTCCGTAGTTTGTCAAGGATTGTTTGCCGTGTGTAAAAGACACATAAAGAAATATTCAAAGTTTGGAATGTATCTGTCATGTGAAAATGCCTTCTTCATGTATACAGGTTTACTGGCTTCACATCGATTATCTTGCTACAGCCAAAGCTGCTCAGGTAGGTAGAACAATTATTCATTCCGCTTTGATCTCATCGCGGATTTTGCTGCTAATCCATAGAAGTATTCTACGTCTATCTTCACATGTGTAAATATAAAATTGTCGATTCATTTTCACTAAACCTGTATATAATGCATCTCTCCTCGCAGCAATGTGCTGCATACTTCACTTCAGTTCTGTACGTGGAGCATTGGTGCGAGGAAATGTATGGTAGTCTTACGCTTGGTCCTCCTGACTTTTCCAGTGATGATGAGGTACGGGAATACATGTGCATTAATAGACCAGTTTGCGTATAGGAAGTAGCCTACACACGGTTTAGATCTCTTCTCATTTATCTTGACGTGTTTGATAGATTGTTAAGTACTGTCTTCTATTTTCTCCGTCTGCGCGGGATGATTAGCCCTTAGAGTGATTTCTGGGTCCTTCAACATCGTTATATCGAATTTAGTCTGAGTTATTATGTGTCACCTGAACAGCTGCCGGCGCACTTGGAGTTGCTGGTGAGGGTTTACACAAGAATAAACGAACCCGATGGCATATACGGTGTCGTCCGCTCTCATAAGGTTTACTGAGTTTACTTACCATGTTTTCATCCGCATGGGATTTTCTGTCAGACAATATGTAATTCTACGCATGTATTGGAGAATTCCTGGATAATCTGGACGAAACAAAAAACGCTAAAATTAAAGTTTGTCTGTCTTTATTTCTCCGAAGGTATTCTCGCAGCTGTTGAGGTACGAGCATGAAGGTAACTGGAGTAAGGCTTTGGAGAACTACGATCTCTTGCTGCGGAGCAGCAAGGCTGGCCGTGGTGGAGATAAAGCAGATAATTTTAGTGAGGTGTTCAAAGTTGGAGCGGCAGTGGAGAAGTCATTCCTTCCAAGGTCTGCAGTAAATCAGACATGGCAGCTCAATAAAGGGTTGATGAAATCTCTACAACAGAAGGGCTGCTCTCATGTTCTGGATATGTATAGCTCGGGGGTTTCTCAGCAAGAGGATGGCATTAGTATGGATGCAGAGTTTAAGGAGATCCAGGTGCAGACTTGAAGACAAATGCCCAGAGTCTGTTTCCTTCCTGGTATTTGTAATACAGCTACTTAGTATGCGTACATCCAGATGTGGTCAAGTATATTTCCCTCTCATGATCGCCCACAGGGAGGTGTGCATCATCAAAAATGCTTTGTGGATAACATTGAGCTCTTCGCAGTTTGAAGAAGCATGGAGAACTGGCAAGTGGGACTACGGAGTTGCAGTGCCCATCAGCTTGAAGAAAACATATGACGTAACATCTCATGGAGGCTTATCATTCCATGAGAATCTCCACAGGTGCATATAAACATGTAAAACTGTTCTTTGCATCTTTCCTTTCTAGATTTTCAGGCCATCAGGAAAATTACCAAGAATTCGAAGTACAGCCTTGCACATATATCTAAAGATTCTCTAATTAATTCATGGTTCCATGTTTCACGATGGGTCTTTGCACTAAACTGAGTTTCTCACATTTCGTCACATTCTCACGTAACAATCTTATTTGCACTTTTTCAGCTCTTTAAAGTCTCTTATGGAAGGAGATGCAGAAGTTTTTTTTTCAAGTTTAAAGCGGGCAAGACAGGTTAGTGATGTTACCAGTCTTCAGTGTAAGTGAACCATGAGGCATTTATTTTGTTCCATGTTTAGCTTCCTGCCTCTTAGCACTACCGGAAAGCCTTGATAGGTGCAGTGTTATTCACGTCTGCATTTTTCAGGTCGGTCGTTAGTCCGTTTTGCCTTTCAACCTTCTCCTCAATTGCAAGTGAGTACGGTTTCAGGTGGGTAGAAGGCTGCAGATAGAACTGATTGAACATACTTTGTAGGCACAAGAATCAGTCCGTTCTCAGAGTTTTTTAATTTACATGGTTTCGGCACTACAGCAGTTTTGTACGGCAGTACTTCTTCATGTACTGATGAAGTAGGATTTTCGTTTGTCGTTTGTAGGAAATTGTGGTCCATATCGGTCATACAAGCTTAGAAAGCACACAGAATGTGAATCCGTTGATAGTCAAACTTCAGGTAAACTTTACTACTCATGAAGGTGCTGTCACTGGCAGTGCTAGTAATCTCTTGATTTTTGTTAAATTTATGTTATTTATGTGTCTGCTTTAAAAGTAAGGTGTAGTGCAAGGTATATCACTTTGCTTAGGGCTGCGAGCTTCAATGGGAGGAGAAGAATGGAAGTAAAGGAAGGGGGATTCATGAGAAAGTTATTTCATTATTGCTTATGTAGTTATGTCTCGGACCCTATTGAGGGTTAGAATCGGCACTCGTCTAGAGGTGTTTTCCCATACCTTGTGATGCTGCACCTATAATGGTTATCCGAGCTGATATTGTTTCTCCTTCTCTTCGAGTAGATGTTAGATTGTGTATCCCAAGCTTGGAAGATGCGGTGGACATTTACTAGTTCTGAACAAGCCTCCCTGGCTGAGAGAATGTCTATAGACCGGAACTCCAGCATATCTGGCCCACTCATCCCAACCACCAAGCAGGTATATCCTTTGACAAGCATCTGTTTCTCGATCACAAATTCGATATCTCGATGGATTAATTACGATTATGATCGCCATTGGGCTTTATCTTCACTAAGTTTCAACAAACATAGTGGAATGTCGATTCATTCTGCTCATTGTATTGAGTACTTACCATGGCGATGACTACAACATGAATCTGCCAAGCTACAACATATGTAGCTCTATTAGTTTAGGTGTGCAAGCAATTGTGCCATACACCAAGTAATCAATGGAGCGAAATTTGGTTACAGAACTGTATTTGCTCGGCTGGTTGTTATGTTACAGATTGAGTCTTTCGACGCGTCTTGGCAAGAAAATTTGAAGCAGATGCAAGCCCATTATGAACTAGCTGAACCATACATTGCCATTCGGAAAGTACTCCTGGAGCTGCTGGGCTTACATAGATGTATTCCTCAACACCTACTTCAGTTTTCCAGTTTTGCTCGCAAGGTAATCACAACAGTACTATTTTGTCATAGTTCTTTAGTGGTGGATGCTTCCTTACATTGGTGCGTGTTCTATGCGGATTGTGAAGAACACGACGATCTCCTGATCGTTTCCACTGTGATGATGAATGTCGGATCCACTGTAATGATGTCGGAAACCCAGATGGACCAATTATTTTAACACTTGATCTGGAGTTGCGAACGACTTCTAGCTACTAATTATAGTGAGCAGTCATAGCTGGTAGCTCAATTACTCCTAAAAAATGTCTTGGTTAGCTAGAGATTTCAGTATACTGACACTCGGTTCCCTTTTTAATCATATAAACGGGTGGCGAGCTTTGAAAGCCTTTAAATTTCCTCATTATAACAGTGGAAGTAGTGCGGATATATATTTGATACTTCAACATGAAGCCTATACTTTCTGTTGCTTGCATTAAACTTTGGCTGGTTTTGATTGTCATTTTCCGTAAAACCTGTGGTAAAATTGAAGTAACGAACTCACGCCTAGTTTCTTTCTTGTCGGTAACATCTGCAGGCTGGCAGGCTGAATCATGCTGGAAGTTCCATTCATGAGTTGAAACTTCTGTGCAGCTATTTAGATCGTAGTGAAGACACTGATATCTGCTCGATCTCCAGATCACTAATATCCATTCAAAGTCTGGCCGGTCGAGTAAGTTTAAGCACATTCAAATGCCATCTTTTTTGAATAGAAGGTACAATAAGGAAAATATATGTAAAATTGTTGTTACACATTTTGCATATATTTTCCTTATTGTACCACACTGTAAGGTTTTTTTGTCTCTTGGCTGGTTGAGGTAGTTGTTCAATGCATGCGTTATTCTTGTATAATTTTGTCGTGTCATACTTGAACAGGTCGAAGAGGCGAAAATACTGTGGGCGGAAGGCCAGCAAGAGATGGCTGTCAATCTGGCTCAGCACGTGCTGCAGCATAAGACCGATGAAAGGAGTTTAGCTCCACTTTTATGTCTGACTGGCAAGTGGTTAGCTGAAACTCGATCCAGCAGGTAATGATGGTGTTCCGTTTAATTCCATGACGAACCAGTTATGTTCTTTCCTCGTTTGGTTAGATCATGAATTTCTTCAAAAGTCTAATCTACACTCTTCCTTAGTTCATGGTGTTTAAATTAGTTTCTATTACAGTTGCCTGACTATCGTGTGTCGACACGCTCTAACATCATTCGAATCTTTTTATTCTCATCATGCCGACAGTTCTCATACAATTTTGGATTCATATCTGAAGCGAGCAGTAGACCTTTCTAGTTCTGAAGATTGCACTGGAGATCCGCTGGAAACAAGTCGGAGTTGCCGAACACATTATCGTTTAGCCCACTATGCAGATGCCCTTTACCGAAATCATCAGGAGCGACTAATGTCTAGTGAATGGCAAGCAGCTCTTCGCTTACGACATCACAAGGTTATGCAGACCTTCCTAATTTCTCTCTCATAAGGAAAATGTAAGTGCTTGAAATGAACAGATTCCGAATATGAATCGCAAGGTAATCGAAAAATGGATTGTGGCCAAGTCACGGTGACAGATAGTTCTGGTCTTGAAAGTAACTAGGTGCAAGTAATTCTCGTGAATTTATCTCGTCAGTTCGACCAGTCAATAAACTTCAGAAATTCTACGTTTGTTTCTTGTCCGATTCCAGTTTGCCTTGTAAGCGTTTTCTTGGTACTTCTAAGAATCCCGAATTGCTGGCTCAGATTGTTAACTGTAAACGATTTGTTGCAGGCTAGGGAGCTCGAAGCTTTGAAGAAGCGGCTTCTTATAATAAGGGTGAGATGATCTAGGAGCTGAATGTCACGTTGTTCAAGGTTCATTCTAAAGAAGAAGGAAAATTTATCAAGTGATTTATTTCGTGTATGTTTAAGTTGTATCACATGTGTGTCTGTTTTCTAGGCTGATCCCCAAGAGGACCCTTCAAAAGTGCGCGAGTACTCCATGAAGTTCGTTGAGTTGCACAGGCAGCTGACCTTAGATAATGAAGAGGCTCAACGTCTACAGGTATCTCGTGCATCATGTACAGGAATGAGTCCTGCTGTTATTTATGGCAATATGCAGCAGATCAGAAGACGATTTCTGTTCTTTCTTCTCTGGAACAGGGAACTTTTTACAGCATCAACACTCAAAGCCGACTCAGTTTATCATTTTTGCTTGTACAAACGAGGTGGCAATATGTATCTTTCGAAACATGTGGAAGCGCATGCATATGAGAATCAACCTTTTTTTTAAGGTCTGAACTGGTCAGATATTCGTTTCATTCTATACAACCGTGGGTGCTTTCCTGTGCAGGACGATAAAAATCAGTTTTTGATTCTTGCCCTGACAAGTTATGGTTCTTGCTTGAGTATCAGCAACAAGTACGATTTGAGAGTGGTAACAATATATTCACTTCATCCAAATAGACGAGAAGTCCTGAGAATGTCCGCTTGTTGTTAGTTGCAATTGCCTGTGTTCTGAATCTCCGCAATTTTCACATGGACCTTCTCGTTTAGGCATCGTCTAATTAGGACATTATTAACAACTGAATATTTAGAATACTAGCAGTCTTCATCGATTTAGTTCATGCCATGAGTTCTGTTCGAGTTTCGTGAGACATAAAATACACATCCTAATATTCTTCACGTCGCAAGAAGTGTGCGAGATGAGAAAGAAGGATGATTTGTGGGTATTTTCTTACCAACACAATGGAGAACGTAAATCTAGTAATTAAGTTGCTGTCACATATTTGCAAGTTTTCGTTATGTCTGGATGCAGGTCTTTCGGCTTGTTTCACTGTGGTTCAACCTTTCTTCATTCGAGCATGTTGTTGAGGCCATGCTGGAGACTGTTGAGAAGGTAATTCAAACTTGCTCTACTCTCAGTTCCGAACATTATAGTCTCGAGGTAGACGTTCAGTTCTCTGTCATACACGTTTTTGTGATGTCATATATTCTTCTCGTCTTCATATCTATAAGGAATTTCAAGTATTTGTAATGCCTGTTTCAAAGATCTTCTCTTGTCATCATTAATCTCGCTACTCATCTCGCTACTTGAATCAAGACCAGTCATTGAGATGTAACAAGATCTTATCGACGGCTGCTTTCGACAGAAAAACCTATTGTAGCCGTTCTACTCCTCGGTGTTGAGTAAATTTTTATGTGTTTCTTTAAATTGTGGTGTAGGTCCAGACATACAAATTTTTGCCGTTAGTTTATCAAATAGCATCACGGCTTGGGAGTTCCAAGGAATCTCAAGGAGCTACCGGATTTCAGGTGACGAGTAGTCGTCCTAGTTTTTGATGGTCAATGCCCTGCATGAGCAGTTCATTTCTAGTTGCTATTTCAGTCTCAAGCGTCTTTCCCTATTAATGGCATGGTGATTCGTCCAGAAGACCTAGTACAGATTAACAATCTTCTGAGACTGAGATTCCATGCAGGCTGCCCTTACCCTGCTGCTGGAGAAAATGGCCACGGATCATCCATATCATAGTCTTTATCAGGTATGCCACATTGCACACTAGGCAAGTTCTATCCAGTCTAAAAAACACGGATGAGGTTTGCCGCCTGCCACGGTGCAGACATTTTTCTGCAATACTCATGATCATCAATGGCAAAATCTAATGGGGCTTTTGGACTGATACGACTACCCTATATGCTGAAGTTAGAAACTTTCAGACATGGGACTTGACTAGGAGGCAAAGGAAAGTCAGAAAGTCAGGAATTGTGCTGTTTATCGGACATAGAATTTACTGAAGGTTGATGAATTTGATTGTGGCAGCTGTTTGCTTTGGCAAACGGCGATCGCATCAAGGAAAAGCAGAGGGGGAAAAATGTTTTTGTGGTGGACATGGAAAAGAAACGTGCTGCCGAGGAATTGCTGGACAAGCTGATGGCCAAACAGCCCGAGCTACTTTTACAGGTGTAAATTTGAACCCATCATTGAAGCTACACCGCGTTCAGGACTTATACTCATTGCTAGGTTTGTAATGATGGTGGTACGTGTCAGTACGACTTTCTCCATCAAAATTTCACCCTGGACAGAGGAATATTTCCTCTTAATTTTGCGAGTTGAAGACTTAACGGGAGGTTGTAGCTCGCTTCGATGCAGAAGGTCCTACGTTCGAACAGAAGTTATTTTGAAAGTGCTTCCTCCACCTTTATCTTTCACAAGTATACATGAGCACTGGTTACACAAGTCAGTGAGGCTGATAAATGTGCTGATGTCACTAGCGACAAGCAAGTAATTGTGAATGGTGATGCAGATAAGAAAGATGATCGAGATCTACATACAACTGGCTGAATTGGAAACAACTCAAAAGGTTATACTCATTATCTTTCCCAAGCTATCTTGAACCACGTAAGGTCGTGATAATTAGTCTATTTCGCATGAGGATTAAAAAATTGAGAATTGTAAGAACTAACACTAAGTAGTTGTGATCAGGATGCCAACAAAAAAGTGCCCATTCCAAGAAACATTCGGAGTGTCAAGGAGCTTGAACTGGTATGTATGATTTCTACATTCTTTGACCTCTACATTCTTTGACTATGTCCCATCTTATGGACATATTTCCGATCGTAGTTGCATGTTTATGATGCACGCGATTTAACACTAATAAAGGACAGATGTTGTTTCGAGTGTATACTTCTCCAATCTTGTGCTGTAACTCAAATTTTGTAAACGCTGCACATGGGTACGAAAAAGAGTAAAAAGTTGAAATTTTTACATCATGAAGTGCTCACGTTGAATGATAAACAAAAAGTTGAAGTTTATCGGGGCTAAATTTGTCTGTACTTTGTAGGTACCTGTGATAACAGCTTGTCTTCCAGTGGAACACAGCTGCGGATACTCTCCAGAAAGATTTGTGCACTTCAAAGGTTTCACGGATGGCATAACGTAAGGACCAGCTCATACTAATCATAATCTAGGGCTAGTGTCAAGCCAATATTATCAAAGTCTAAATCGTTTGTCGTTTACTAATTTTCGCGCGGTCTTCTGTGGCCGATTCTCGACATGCTGAACCACGTCTATTGTTTGTTTGCAGAGTAATGAATGGGATCAATGCCCCCAAGTGCATAGATTGTCTCGGATCAGATGGTAATAAGTACCGGCAACTGGCGAAGTCCGGAAATGATGACATGCGCCAAGATGCGGTGAGTTTTTGTCTCTTTACCTCGGTCCATAATCTAAACCGTCCGTGGAAGAGAACTACTAAAATTAGCTGTTTTCGAACGCTGAGGGGACATTCGGGGTACGTTAGTTGAACCTCAACACACAGCAGGTAAAATGGGGGCTGACAGGATTTAAAATAAAATAGTCAAACGGCTGTGGTTCGTGGATGGGGCATCTGACGCGAATTTCAAGGAATTCGAAATTTTAAGGCGAAACACGTGATTGAATTGAGGTGCACCAACACCGACAATAGCGGAGGATGTGGAGTGGGGGTCCTTCCTTGTGACGGTAACTGAGGAGAGGGTCCGCAGTCCGCAACAGCGGAGCCAAGGAGCGATCGATGGAAGGAGTGGGAGCGGAGAGGATAGAAGGAATTTTAAAAGGCCCGAAAGGAGGGACGGTTCTTTTTGCTTTTCTAGTAGGCCCCTCCGGGGACAGATAGCACATGCGGACGGGCGTCCACTCCAGGCCTTGCTTGTCTGCTTCTCCATCTGCGCTGATAGCCGTTGGCCTTCTTAGCCGTTGACCCTAAAACGCTGAGCCTTACTTGGCATTGCATGAGACTCTGGAGGGAAGGGCAGACGCAGACTCACGCTTGTAGACGGAGGGAGGGGAGGAAAAGCGAAAGAGGAGTAGGAGAGAAGAGAGAAGCACTGGAACCACCCACTGACACAGGAGCTGAGCTGAGCGAGCGAGTGATTGATGAGTGGGAGTATTGTCCAGAAAGGACTGCACTGCTTATGTCCGTGCGGGCCAAGCCGCCTCCTGAATCTCTTGAGATGCGAGACGGGGAGCGTCCGGAAAGGTGGACGCGATGAATTTGTGAGAGGAGCTCGAACCGGGCACTCGTGAATGTTCGATCCTGTCCAAGACAGGTGTGTGCAGTTCTGGAGGACACAGACGCAGGCGAGGCAGCTCGAAGGAGTTTAGCTTCGGTTTAATGTGAATGTAGAGAGGAGGAGACTCGACAGTGGGCCGCTGGGGGTTACTCGACTCGCTACCGGGAGTGGAGCAAGATGGGAGTTTGCTTGTCGAAAGCAGGTCATGGCCACTCCAACTGTGAGGAGGATGGCTTCTGCACGCCTGAAGCTGCGAGTGAGCAGTATGAGAGCCCAAATCCCAGCGGACGTTACAGCTACGGTCTCGACACCCCGAGAATTTCAGCAGATGTGGGGGATCTGGGGGCTCTAGGTTCACTCTTTTACAAGAGAGGGAGCAGGTCGAGGGACACGCCGCATTTGAACTACATTAGCCCGCTAGAGATGTTTCTGGGAGGGGTGAGCGGAAGGAGTAGAGTTCATCACGTGAATCAAATGTGCACTGGCGACTTCTCATTCGCATCTTATCTCTCATCTCCTTTGCTGAAGGGCTTCGACGTGCACGCCATGGAAGCCGTCGCCAAATCCTACGCTGAGTCTGCTGCCAAGGCAGCAGCACGGGATGCATTCGTGTTTTTAGAGGAGAACGATGTGTGTTTGAGCTTCACCGCGAGTCCTGCCAAGGTTCTGTCCGAAGATAACGGAGATGTGGATGACGATTACGCGAAAAGCGGTGAGTCGGAAGACTGGGAAGATCCTCTTAGGAAATCTGAAGACTGGGATGCGCAGGTTTCTCACAGCGACAATGACAGGTCCCGTTGTCATGGGCCTCCTTCGAATGACCGATTCGATTCGGTACTGAATGCCGTGCAAGCCCGGGCTAAGGCGAGGAGGCGACAGAGGAGGAAATCTGCAGCCGCAGCTAAAGAGGCCGGTGCTAAGGAGAGGGTGCCAAGGAAAATGGTTAGGTTCCAGGTTCCGGCCGAGAGCGAGGAAGGGTGCACCGACGACGACCTGCGGTCGTGCATGGAATCTGAGAGCGAGGCAGTGCTGGCGCAAGCCGAGGCTGATGCTCAGGCTCAGGAAGAGATGAAAAGGGCAGCGTTCTACGCGAAAGGTAAGGGATCAGGACAGCAGGTTGACAAATTTGTGGATCTGCGCGAAAGGAGCGCACATACTGGAGCTGCCGGTCTCGCAAGCTTACATCTGCAAGAAGAGGATGACGAAGGGGACGAGTTTCGCGGATTCTCCTTTGCTTCCGGAGGGATGGATGGAGCATCGGGTGGAGCAACTCCGCTGGTAGGGCCCTGTGGACGACCAGCTACAGCTGCGCGAACCAGTTCGGCCGGAGGATCTGGAAGCGGAGGAGAGTCCTCTGCTGATTATTACGTTCCCTGTAGCAGTCTCAGCTCGTCTTCGAATCAACGCGATGAGGTCACGGCATTGTCTCCGAACGACAATGACGATGAAGCGATGAGTCCTGAAACCAGCATGAAGGACTGGGACTGCTGTGAAGGTGCCTGCTGTGATGAGAGGCAACAACATTGTTTGACTGGCAGTGAAACACGGGATGTTCGCCAGCAGTCGGAAGATTTTAATTTCCAAGGTGGCAGCTTAGAGTACGGTGGAGAGCCGCAAGAGTTTAACTTTCACGGTCAGAGTGGTAGCGATGCACCGTCTTCGCTACCTTTAGAGAAGCATGAAGTGTCTTGTGACTTTCCAATGCCTATCCCTGTAGGATGTGTTGTGGTGGAAAGCCGACTACCGGATGGAAGCAGAGACACTCCACAGATTTTGGAATTGAGTGATGTGGAGTTGCCTGAGATGTCTGGAAATCACAGCGGCTTTTTCACGACCCGCATTCTTCACAGCGGGGATTCTTCACCTGCATCTGAGCACACCGCCTCCGATCAGGAAGGCAGCTTCACTTTTCCCTGCCTGCTTGTACCCACTTCGTCTTTTTCCGAGTGTTCACCTTTTAGAGAACCTCGAGGCCTCTGGAAAGATCCACCTATAACAGATCTGAGATCAAGTTCTAGGAACCACTCCTACAGAAGTCATCCTCCACCATCATCTGCTCCAACTGCTTCTTCAAGTCACGCCCAAGTGCACTTGGATGTTTCTTCCCCGAGAAGCAGCTGTTCTGACGACCTCGCGCTTCCCAGATGTAGCTTCTCGTTTGATGTTGAACCAACCGTCACCAAAAGAGCCCATGAGATTGTTCTTCCGAGTCTCCCTCCTAGATCACTCCCAAGCTCACCAGGTAAATTCCCTTCCATGCCATCTCGATCCTCCCCCTTATCTCCAATGCAACAATCAACCGCTCCATATCCTCCGAGATCAAGACGAGGCATGAATAAAAAGCTTAAATTCTATTCTCTGGAGAGAGCAAGCTTCGCTGCAGGTGCTAAAAGATCGAAGTCTCCTCCCACATTTGTCAGAAGACAAAGGAGGGAAGATAATGACGGTGATTCCAGTTCAGACCTCTTCGAAATTGAGACTATGTCTGGAACTAACGCGATGGGCTCTTCGCGGACTCCTCCTTCGACGCCCACGAAAATCTTGAAAGTCTCCCCTGCCGCTGCGTTCGATTTTAACCGACTGAGCAACTCCATTGCTCAGGTTAGCAGAAGCAGGTCCAAGCGTGCTTCATCGAAAGATAAACCTCTGCCCCTCGCGCCGTCTAGGGAGAAAGGCAGATGTTTGGAGAAGAACAGAATCAGCGATTTCCATCAAGAGTCTAGCAGCTCTTTGAAAGGAAGAGCCTTTTTGAAGTTGGGACTTCTTCGCCGCAGCAAATTCACCAGTGGGAGGAGTCACAAAGCAGACACCGACTATTTTAAATCCAATGAGACCTCTGGTTCAGAGTACTTGGAGAACAAGCCTCCCTGTCAAGACCCTGGTAATGAAATGCAGCCAATGCGATCCTACATGGATGACGAGAAGATGAACTCCACTGCCAATTTGGCGTGTGAGTGGTACTGCAGCTCTGCCCAAAGGAGGGTTTTGGGTCCGGAAAAGAGACACCTTCACACACATCACAGGAGAAGCTGCAGTGAAGATAGGACGTTTGCCGTGAAAAACTAGCTTCTAAATTAGAGGTGCCGTGGTGTTGGAGAATATAGTTTCGGAGCGAGCGTTCTTGGATGCTTTGCTCCTAGACTTTCTGTAAATTTGTGCAGCATTCATTGTATTATGACGAATTTTACTAAGAGCAAGCAAACCTCATATGCCGGCAAAAGCTTGGATTTGCCAGTCTTAGGGCATAAGAGAATATATGTCTTCTTATTACTACATACTCTGTGCATCCTTAGGTTGCCTTACCTTTCTCATGTAGTGAACTTGAAGATATTCTTGACGGTCAACAGCAACGTTTTGGGTGTGAATCTTGCATCACACATGTGATGACCTCATCATTATTTGCTGAATCGAGTCAAGCTTGGAAAATATCGTAAATCGCTTTACTCAGTGTGTATGGGAATGAAAAGTTGTGGACAGTTGGAGTTATCTTGCCGTTCTTCAGGTTCCAGCCTCTATGCCGCTCTGATGACCTGGGATACGGGTTGTCTTGCGCAGGTAATGGAGCAGTTATTTGGCCTCGTTAACAATCTCCTGCAAGAGCATCCAGATACTCAGAAAAGGAATCTTGGGATTCGAACTTATAAGGTGATATTTACAAATGTTCCTAACCCTGCGAGAAACCAGCACTTAGGTGTTAGCTGCCACACTCTGTCTCAGACGTGCTTCCTTTTTACTCTTTTGCGAAAATCAAGTACGTGATAGTACATCCCACATGACATTGCTTCTCACAAGTTACTTTTATGCTACATGTGCGAAAACCAAGGTTCCAATTCTCTCTGTTTGGTTTTGGAACGTCTGGCATTTTGATTGATTTTAATGCTCTCTATCATGAGGGAATGTTTTCCTATTCACAGTACAAGGTTTGACGAAGAAAACCCAGTGACTTCATGCCTAAGTACCATGTAAGGACCTTGAAAGGGCCTGTCTTGCTAACTGACGATTCTGTACCCTCATTTACCAGGTCATCCCCTTTACCCCAAGTGCAGGTGTGTTAGAGTGGGTGAACGGGACAATACCTCTTGGAGAATACTTGCTTGGCAGGTTTGTTTTACTTCTCGCACCACGCTAGTTGATGTGCTATCACACTACTCATCTTACACGACTCTCAGCTTGAAAGCCTCGAGATCTTTTAGCGTCAATCATACACTAACGAACCGTCGCAAATCGATGACCGGATATCTAACTGTGAATATCAAGGCCAGAACATGAAATTCCACACAAGGTTTGGATTTTCAGTTAATCTGGAGTTAGCGTTATGTACGGGAGCATTTGGCTAGATAACTTCTCTGCTTCGTTGTTGCTGACACATGTTTGCTAAGTTTGATCTATTCTTTTGTCACGTTTGAAGAGGCTACCAGCTAATCGCAGTGAGGTTCCTACTGGTGTACAGTACTCGAGCTGGCGGTGCCCATGGTCGATATGGAGGTGATGATTGGACATTCATGATGTGCCGTGAACATATGTCCACTGTAAGCATCTTACAGTCTCTACCTTGGTTCTCTTGAAACTGCTGATTGAGTATTCTTTGCAACTTTTTGCAGTCATATTACCAGTATGAGATAGTGCAGCCGCGTTTAACCTGTGCCATGTTTCATGAAGTGTTGATAAAAAAATCAGTGCCTTTACTGGATCGTTACCTCTCAAGCCTGTGTTAGTTTTGAATCTAACCTTGTTTGATTAATGTCTTGATTATTGAAAGTTGGATGGTAGAGCTATTCAGCTTGGACTTCTTATGCTCTTAGGATAGTTGTAGTTGGATGTCATCCACGTGGGCCGAAGTGGTGTTAGCTGATGTTCGGAGATGCCTTTTACAGGCAAAGGATAAATTGACGGCCTTCCAATCAGTTTGCGAAAACTTCAGGTGAGGATGAGCCTTTACCTTCGATCCGTTGTATAGATAACTCTGGTGTTCCCCTGAGTATAATTCCTGAAGGAGTAACTCCAGAGATGCGTGTTCTTTTCAAAATTGTGAAAAGCAGTATTGTCTGATCAGCTGTTTTTGTAACAGGCCTGTTATGCATCACTTCTTTCTGGAGAAATTTGCGCAAGCTGCTAACTGGTTTGAGAAGCGATTGGCATACACGCGGAGTGTCGCTACAAGCTCCATGGTACCAGGCCATCGACATCCTTACATTCACTCGTATATCTTCTGACGGAATATTTTCTTGATGGAGATAATGACTGCATATTGTAACCCCTAACACGCATATTAGGTCTCGAACTTGGGCCTTACCAGAATATTCACTCCGGATGATAACTTTTCAACAGGTTGGATATATCGTCGGACTTGGGGATAGGCATTCGGTAAATATCCTGATGGATCAAGCAACTGCGGAAGTTGTGCACATTGATTTGGGTGTCGCTTTCGAACAGGGTCTAATGTTGAAGACGCCTGAACGGGTACGCAACCAGTCACAATCTACAGCATGTATCTACAGTCGCAATCTGGCGTGGAGATGGTTGTTATTTCGTTGGTTAATCGTTCTATGCCTCCAAGCAGTTTCTTTATAGGATGTGTTTAAGGTCAACGCTTACGCTGATGTCATTCTGTGGCGAAAATTGAGTCCTGTTTTTGGTCCTTCGTAGGTGCCTTTTCGCCTCACCAGGGATATAGTGGATGGCATGGGAGTCACAGGAGTTGAAGGTGTTTTCCGACGAGTATGCGAGGCAACCTTGTCAGTGCTTCGAGAAAATAAGGAAGCCCTTTTGACCATTGTAGAGGTAAAGGGCAGGCAAACGTGTCTGGAGTTGGTGGTCGGATTCGTTGCTCTTCATGCTAATCGTCTATTTTTAGTGGATCAGCTCTTTATATGCATCAAAGGTGATCCGTGGAATGTGAAGACTTCCGTAGTCATGCTGATAGGAACTTCGCAGTTGACTTTTGGTTGGAGAAACTTACAAACTCCGTTCTATAAACATGTAATATTGCCACAGGTCTTCATATATGATCCACTGTACAACTGGGCATTGTCACCTCTGAAAGCTTTGCAGAGGCAACAGGTATGTTTGTTTGTCGTGTGCTAATCTTTAGCATAGTAATTCCCTCACGAAGTCATTGACCTATGTTCCTTTTTAAGGTGGAAACTAAGTTCCAGCATGCATCTGAAGGAAGACTGCGCGTGTTGCTCATTTGTAATGTTGCAGGAATTAGATGATTTGGACGATAGTTTGCCTGAATCTGACAATATGGCCGAGATGGAGGGTAACAAAGATGCTGCCCGGGCCTTGTTTCGTGTGAAACAAAAGTTGGATGGGTATGAAGAAGGAGAAATGAGAAGTCTTCAAGGGCAAGTAAGTGTATGAGGGAATGATTCGGTTTAGTCGGATCGCCCTTGTCATCATTAAGCGGAAGGTTATCGTTCATTTTGTTGAAGCAATTCATGCTTACACTTGGATCATGTAAATAGACACTTATTGCTAGCAAAAATTCTTACTTGCAGGTCCAACAGTTGATACAGGATGCCCAGGACCCAGAACGGCTTTCACAGCTGTTTCCAGGATGGGGAGCTTGGGTTTAGTTTTGGAACAGTTACTGGCACATTTGTCGTAATGGATTACGCTATGCGTACATTTTGAGGTGTATCCCCGCTGTATCGCAGTGCGCTTCAGGATGTTTCCTTGTCTTCAAGTGTATAAGACATGTGCGTGTTTGCACTCGCAATGTAGCCTTTCTTCGAGAGACCTGTTACGGCTGGTACCCTCAATCTCTCGATGGAAGATAGTTTGTAGTTCTCTGAGGGTAGGCGGAAAATAGAGTTGGTAGAGGAAGAGCACGTAGTGGTCTGACCAAAGCTTTCGGAGCTCAAATGTGTCTGGAGGAGCAGATAAATAATAAATGATTCTTTTGTACTTGCAGTCTGCTTTTTCTTGAGTCCCTCCCGTTCTTGTGGTTCTTATGTCCATCGACATAAGAACCACATGTTATTTTTACTTCACAACCCATCATAACCCCACGTCGAGCCCTGGAAAAAATCAAGAGTTTCCCGTTTCCATGTAGTCAGGTTTAACGGCCTGTTCTCTAACGGTTTAACGGAAACTCACGCATCCACCATTTGGTATTGGCGATTGAGCGCCAATACCAAATTTTGTTGGGAGTGTCGGTGAACTGGTCATCTCCCAACGGTTGGATCTCGCAACTTAATGAAGTGAAGCAAACACGAAGTCACCCACCGAGATTGATATGGAACACTTCTTTGCATTCTCTCCACTTGATATTGAGGTACGAAATATGTTGGAAACCACTGACCCTCCATTTCCTGATAAGAAAACACTACGGGCTTCCTGTATTGAGGTTTAAAAAAATAAAATATCATGAAAAGTCATGTATTAAAACAATGTGAACAATTTCTTATAGCTGTAAACTCTTGAGTTGTTATAAAGATCCGCACTGGTAACCATCGATTGCTCCACGCAAAAAACTCCAACCATATTCCGAAGAATACTCCACCTCTCCTTCTCTATGATCCCCGGAAGACCAAGGATGAGATCTTGAAACTTCTCACCTCTAGATTTTGGATCCATTGTCTCGATAGGAAAAGAGTTGACCAATGGTCTTTCAGTCACATATGTCGACCGCATGCATCTCTGCTCAACCAATTCAAAGTTCACAATCCATGCCAAACAATTTATGTCCATAACATGACCCAACACCTGACGTCGTGATACCTCGGACAATGTAGGTACTGATGTAATACAAGTACAAAAGCTCTTAGCTCAATCTCTCTTATCATTATTGTGTTCCACCAACCATTGCAAGCTAGAATCCCGTACAAGTCAAGATCCTCCCTCTCTATAGGCATGGGAAATTGGATAACTCAACAATGTGGGTAATGTAGCTCTTGGTTGCCCCACAAGGTTCACCACCTCTTAGCATAAACCACTACTTGTAAGTGTCTATCCACATCCAAAATACTCTCCACTATGAGATGTGAGGGTCTTTGCACTCCGTCATATGCACGTAATAAAACCTCTGGAAGAAGGTTTGTCCACCATAGACATGGACGATGTGCACAAGATCATACTCTTGCTTCATCCAACAATACTGATAGTCCAATCCATGACTGCACATGATGCGCACTTGTCATTACTCGTGCACGTGGATCAACCAACAAGGAAACATTCTTCAATATATATGTTGGTGAATAACTGTGACTGGAGAGATCATAACGTATATAACATCTCCCAAAACATGCCAAAACGTGAATCATGTAGCCCATGACCATTACCGGCTAGTGTGTGTCCCCGACATGATCATACAACAATAACCAAATGTATGGTGCCATGTCAAGCAAGATCTTGTACCCTCAACAACGAAATATCTAATGGCAAAACATATTGATATCCTTGAACCAACGACAATGGTAGAAGATATGACTATCATCACACCAACTATGCCACATGGTGTTATAAAACACACCTCACAATCTCATGTCACTCCACATACAAGTATCAATATACTCATAAATCAGAATTCTAAACATCAACCAAACCTATGATGATCCCTCCAAACAGATCCAACACAAATATGGCTTCTTATGGAGACTGCCAATCAACAAGCGTTGTATCTAAAGGTGATAACATAACGGAAGTTGAAATAACTTGGAGCAAAAGACTCACTCCAAGCATGATTAATTAATTAATTTACTAACTGCTGTAACGGCATATATGAAGTACTTAGTGATTCATCCGATGTGGATGACATCACTCCACTAACGCTTGGCATGATAATAACATCGTGTGGACATGGATTGTCATGTGCATCCATGTTTCCATCCAAAAAATCATCAGGCCAAGTAACAGAATCACTTAAGGCTATAACATGCATCAAACCTCCAATTAGTAAAGAGCTAGAAACAGTAATGAACTGCATCGGTAATCGACTCACTCGACCCTTATCATATTGCCAACATAGCCAATAAAAGTATGTCTCCTCCCAATAATCAATAGTATAGGAATCTGCAAGTGTAATTATAACACATGGTCACATTGTAGAGCTATTCGTAACATGATCTGGTTGTATTTGCACAATCAATTCGATCTGGATGATGTATGGTGGTGGTGCATCACTAGAACCTCTAAGAGATGTATGAATCTGAAATGGATATCTCTCCACATCGGTCTTTTGCAAACTAATACCAAATAGTGCATCTTTACCCAACATAAGGGGTTATACACTAGAATTCAACAACATTCGTTGAGCTCGAATAACCAAACATAAGATACTACTCATGTTATCCAACATCACCACACTTGATGACACCTTGGTACGCTCATATGTCGACCTCAATGATAACTCCATCATTCAAGTGTTGTCAACTTACCAAGTTCCATTAGTAGCTATCATGATTCCATGATCAACACTACTAGTGATGTGAGTAACAAGAATAATCAACACATCCTATTTTCTTTTGCAAAATATAGCTACCAATTATAATAAATTCCCAAAGCCAATAAATCCTTAGCCAAGAAAATAATAGAATGAACAAGAGTCTTTTCCATTCCCAACATTGCGTTAGATGCTACCTTATACCATGTTGATGGTTGTGTCCCACTTGCTCCATCTCCAAGTTCATCAATCTTGACTTCCATCCTCATCTCTCCGATAGGTCGTTTAAGAGCCATGGATGATGTATTCAGTGCTTCAGACAATGTGAATAATTGAGGATGTTTGACTTACCGGCTAGTCTCCCCTCTTTGTGGATCCAACTCCATGGACGCTCCTCTATACTCTATAATCTATGTTGCACTATGAGTCACAATAATTGCAGATGGTTATGCCGTTGCACACATGAACTCGACAACATCTATCATATGAATTATAGGTATCAACTCCAAAATTTGACCTTTGCTAGGCAATCGAGATGCCATGTTCACCTCATGACTAGCATCATGGGATAAAACTTGACTATGGCTGGTCCTTTATCACCCATGTCAACTTGAACTCCTCATCCTCTTCCAGGGACTGCGATGGAAACTCTCGCTGATCATTATTCAAGATGGAGATCAAAACATCAATCAATTATTTGATCATGTATGTGATAATGCTCACATGATTTTGATCCAACAAGATCCACTCTTTGATCTTGAAGTCAATACTTCTTGTGATGTGGTCCACCACATGTCCAACATACCATCCCAATTGATTGTTGATTTGAAAATGATGGCAATGGTGTTGATCTGACACCTTCATCACTCAATCGAGCTTGTTGAGACTCTCCCACATGTCACCAATAACATCTTGGGTTTGTGTTGTAGACTCATAACATGAAAGAGTTGATGAAGTTGGTGAATCCTTGCTTAATCCAACAATCAATGTTCTATCCTCTTGCATGTTCAACTCAATACACTTAACAAGACAAAATAAAATGACCAACATAGATGATGTATGTAACCAATCTTGGTTAGCCATAGTTAGTTTAGCCAAAGCGTAGAGTGATCACTAGATCACAAAAAGACAAGATAGTGTTGTGCACTATCCAAAAAGCAAAAGGTAAATGACGAGGTGGCTACCATGCATTGGTGGATCAGATTGTGTGCTAGACGTCTGTTAGGAATTGGTTAGGATAAGTTAACAAAACATGCAACCTACGCATGTTAGCCACGTGGCATAGTTTGGATTTCGGACTTCTCTAGTCTTATAGTATATAAAGCAAGGAGAGGTCTTGAGAAGACATCTCTAATCTTGGAAGTCATTCTGGAGTCATTGCCTTCAGTGTTACAATGTCTCATGTAGTAAGATAACATCTCTTACTTTACATCTCAACTCCATGTCCAAAATCCCATAACAATATTTGACAGCTTGTGTATTTGTCATTCCATGGATAACACTAATCAATTGACACATTTGAGTATATGCCTTTCAAAGAGTCTCCATAGTCTTTCATTAGAACTCCTGCAAGCCTCGTAGCTTGTCAATCCTCACCCACTTGTAGCCTTTCCTCAATCGTGCGAACAAATCTAGAATAGAGTTGAATGTTGGGACCTCTAAACATTTTTCATCTCGACTAGCTCCAACCATATAATCAAAAACACATATAACAAAAGAACTCGCACCACTAAACATTGTGTGAGAAGTAATAGATATATAGTTTGGAGAGCAATATTGTCTCCATAACTCAATCTCCTTAGGATGTCACAATAATCATCCATCGGGGGACCTGCAAATGTTGGAATAATCCTTTCCAATCAAAAATGGCCTAAACATGTAGAGTTTTGGATTCGCTGTAAATAGCATCTTGAGTCAAACTCATGTATGAAGTGAGTAAGTTGGCATCATCCAAGTCAATAATTGAGTTGCATAAAAAATATGTCCACACTTTCTATCTCCCTTAGTCATCTACGAGTAGAAAGTTACCTCTAGCATTTGTATTGTCTTCAATGATTTTGCATGCTTCCCCTTTTCTAATAGAAAGTTTACTCTAAGTATCCATCCACAAACATAAACTAATGTAATTAAAATATGGGTATCGTTTGTCACGTGAAGAGTTGAATACATATTTTGGAAAAAAAAACATATAATAATATAAGAATAAAGAGAATACAAATGTTTTTCAAAATGCAAAGCCCATTCTTCACATGTATGGTATTTTTGATGTGTATATAGATGAGATTTATAATTTTAAATCTTGCATCCATAGCATAACAATTTTTTATGTACAATTTAAATCTTTGAAAACATTAATTTCTAAAACAAATCATAATTTGTAAATTAATATATTTAAATTTTTTACAATCATTTAGGTGGTACACACGGTTCATTTACCACAAAAAATATTTTCATATAAAAATAAAAAATATCTAGTTTGGTTTTTCTTTTGAATAATAATTTAATATATTTTTATTTATTATTTATTATTTATTTAATTTTAATTATATAAAATTAAAACTATTGTAATTTTTTATTGGATAGATCCATAATTCACAAGTGTAAATACTCCAAGTGATGATAATATAATTCCACATGACGTTTACAACCCTACACCTATATCAAAATATACATGCTTGTAAGATTGATGCAAGTCAATCAATAAAGTTTTAAAGTTTTTGTTGAAATGTTTATAGAAATATTTTCTAACATTTCAACTTCTTGGTGATTTTTCAAACGTCTAACATAATCTCTACAATCGCTGAGCACTTTGAATTTAAAAAGTAATTCCAAAAAGTATAAATATTTTATGTACATAAAATCCATATTTTAAATTTTAAGACGTGTTGACACCCATATTTTTTATATAAACTGTTGTTTTATCTTTGGCAATCAACTAATGGGCAACTTCCATCTTGATTAGTTCAACAAAATATACATGGCCTCTAAACCAGCCATGATCATGGGAGGATCCATTGAGCCTTGTGTTGCCCATGATGATTAAAGTCTATGATCATAAACTTAGTGGTTTGGCATGATCTCAAAATCTTGAAATGATCTTAAACAATCCATGAAGTCTTTAATTCATATTTTAAACTCTTTAAATAAAGTGTGTCAGATATGAATATTTATATAATTTGAGAAAAAATATTTTATTTTTTAACTAACATTGAAAGCCTACACTTGTTTACGGGTATGAACTCAAGAAAAATTTCCTCAATTAAACAATCAACCAATGTGCACTTCGATCAAATATATATGACCTTTGAGCCAACCATGACTTCAAGAGGATCCATTGAATCTTATGTTGCCCTAATTTAGGGTTGACAAGTGTAAATGCTCTAGATGATGAAGAAGTTATTCCACCTAACCTTTACAACTTTGACTCACAAGGTCATTTTTCATTGGGCATCTTCTTTATTATGCATCTTCATTATTTTATAGTAAGGTCATTAATAACATAAGGACAAATTAAACACATGATGTGATAGACCTTCCAATTCTTGCGTGAGTGAAAAAAATGATATAAATGAGGACGTTTTGTTGCATTAAAGTAATTTGTGGAATACATATATTGGATTTGTAAGCTTGATCCAATTTCAAAAAAATATGTGTTTCAATAGTCATTACATAATCTGCATGTAATCATTTACATAAGAACTGAAAAGTGATAAATGCATTCATACATGCTTCAATATTTTAAACAAACTATTTTTTGAAATATACTTGTCGCATTTATATATTTTACAAATGTATGATAGTCAACTCGTTTTGAGTCCATGCAAGCTAAATTGTTCTTTTGATTTTCAAACATTTACAGTTTTGTCATTTCAAATGATTAATTTAATGACATGATACATGTAACTAAGGTATCACATAGCAAAAACATAACTTTTGTTATCAATTCTAAAAAGACATCTAACATATTTGAATATTCTATCAATGCATGCTAGATAACTTCTTTAAATTTGTATTTATGTAAGCAAAAGGTCAATTTTATCTTTTTTGAATCATGTGCAATAACATTTTTTAGTGATTAAAAAAAAAATCTAGAAATTGGCTCAATTAATTGTGATTGATCAAGATTAGTTGGACATACCATATCTTTTTCATGGGTAATTGTAACACTAAGGGTATTGACATTGTAATGGCTTTTCAAGGCCTCCCCTTGCTTTATATACAAGATTATTGGAAGGGTTTAGAAACCATGGGGGCCAAATATCACATGACTATCATATGCATCATTACTTTATCCTATCCAATTCCTAAAAAAATTTAGCACATTAATCTATTCAATATTGCATGATAGCCAACTTGTCTTGTATCCATGCAAGCCAAAGTTGCTTTTCGTTTTCTAGATCATGTTGTCACGACTTATGCAATGATATCCTTAGTTAGGTAGGTGCGAGCATGCAAAAGTAAATATAATAGTTAGAGCCAAAAGTGCATTAAGTGCTATTTGCACTATACTTCCGTTAGGGCCGACAACGTCCTTAAAAAACCTAGAACTCATGAGGTAAAGTTTGAATTAGAGCTCCTTGGGTGCAGTTTTTGACATTGAGCCTTTGAAATATACCTTTATCTTGGATTCGTGTTTATGCACCACATTTTTTTGTATTGTTGTTTGGAGTGTTAGTGCTCATGTATGATGCCAATAGTAAGGCTGGATTTGCGGACTAGTAAGACTATTCATGTTTTTACTTAGTGAGACAAGACTCATGGACATGTAGATTGGGTGAGTGTTTGACTGACATTGATGATAGAGTTGGAGCTAATCGAGTTAGGAAGAGTTCATAGGTCCCAACCTTTAATCTTATTTTTGAGTTCCTTGCATGGTTGACAAAAAAATGAAAATATTGTAAGGGATCCTTAAAGTTTCCATGTGCAACCACGATTAGTTGAGCATGCCTTTTGCCAATGAACAAAAAGCAATATTCTATATGCACATAGTTAGGATTTTTGAGTAGGATTTTTAATTTTTGAAGAGAAAATGAGGATATTTGGCTTGTTGAGGTTGCATTAAATTCAAATTCGGGGAATTAATGAAAAAGGGCAAAGATATGTGTGTGAGAACAAATGGGAAGAATGTTATTAAGGATTTTAACCACAGGAAAAATAAAAAACATCGATTTCAACAAAAGAAGTGACATTTCACATTAGAAATCTACAGCACGAGTTTTCAAAAGGAAGTTGAATTGACAAGTGTGAACTAGCAAACAAAAATGATGAAGAAGAAAGTGTAAACTTGATCGGGGGTGAGAGAAGCTATTCGGTTGCTAACTGTCAAGAAATTAACATTGAGCCAAGTGAGCTCTTCAATACCTATGCTAGAATGGATGTTAGAAGATACTTTGCAATTGAAGAACATGGGATCTTGTCATGCCGATAAAATTATGTATGCCCAAAGATGTGCACAGAAGTTCGTAAGGCGAAACCTTTGCATCAAATTAGAACGAGAGTAAGATTTACATTATGGGATGTTGTAATATATTCGAAGATGTTAAGCCTATACTATGAAAAGGAGAAGGATGGACTTGATTGAGAGGGTTCATTTTTGTACACATGATTTAATTTTGATAAGGAAAAGTGGTTTGTCCAAAGTTACGGAAAGGAACGAATGGATACAAGATCAATTTGATCAAGGATGATTTTAGAAGGAAGATTATCTTTGTATTGAATCAATTGTTTTCACTTCAACAAACTACTTATGTGAGTGTCAGTATGCATAAGGTGAGGATAGTTAAGGGCTTTGTTGGATGATAGATCAAAGTTTTTTGGGGAAAGATATTCACTTACAATATGCATGTGATGACAAAATGATTTTGAGAGGAGGATAAAGGAGTGATATATCTCTCGTTGTTCCCAGTGCATATCTATTTGAGAATGGATTGATTGACTCCTAAGGAGAAGGAGTATCAACTTGAGTCAGGATTTTCAGATATGGAGTTGGACATTGATGATGCGAGTAGCAGATCAACATGAAGTTTGTAGAAGTCTATAAGAAAGGAAGTTGTCTCGTCTGTAATCAAAGAGTAGATACCTTAAGACTAACTATATAGAGCTATGCAAGATATCGAGGAAGAGGTCTTTGATGGTGATGGCTTAGTGGGGTCTACAGGAAAGCTTACCCAAAGTCATAATGTGGAAATCATAACAAAATCTTCGCCAAAGAGAAAAAAAAAGAAGATGACCAAGAAAGCATAGCAACTATGACTGAAGATATTCAGACCAAAAGTCAGAACTAAAAAAGAAGTAACAATTGCAAAACCCTGGTATATTCTCTAGCTTGCTCAAAAGTTGGAGACAATCCATGGGTGGTATTTTCAAGAGGATGGCTACATGGAAGTGATTCGGATCATGAATAGGGTAGCAATTGGGAAGCAAAATCATTCTTGAACTATTGTTCAAGTAACAAAGAGCATGTATCTTCTCACCAAGCAGAAGCAAAAGAAGGAAAAAAAGGCGAAGGAGTCAAAGATTGACTACGCTGGGATTTACTACATCAAGGGTGCGGAAATCAAGTTTTTGAAGCAAGAGAATGAGAGATTGAAGGAAAATGTATGCGAGTTGAAATAATGCATGAACAGAGTGGATGTCAAGTGGCCTGCAAGATTAGAGTCCATTGTTGGTGTGCACAGTACCTCTTCATCCTATGCGATGTGATAGAGACACAATGATTAGTGAAATTGGGAGAAGTGATAGTGAACCCATGTAATTCAAAGAACAAACAAAAGGAGATGTATGAAGCAATTGGGCAAGAATTTAAGGTGTAAATGCAAGTTCATCAATAGGAGACTGTTGTCGATATTCAAGAGATGAAGTTAGAAATTGACGTGTTCACTCAAGAGATAGAATCACAATAGTATGTTCCGAAGATTAGCTTAATTTGTAGCATTGAGCGATCATTGTAGATGACAGTTAGAGTAGTTAGAAGTAGAATTGTATATAAGAGAAATTAGGATATTTTAGAGGGATCCATTCTCATATTGTTCTAGGAAGAACACAATTGAGTAGTCAAGGTAGAACGATCTCTCTCAAAACTAGTGGTGGACATAATATTGATGATAGGGATTGGTAGTGAACTCCTAGGAAGTTAACCCAAAATTCAGCCTAGCACCATCATCGTTTCATGTAGCCCCATGAGAATTTCAAAAGGACTTTCCTAACAATACCACCAAGCCATATAATTGGAGACAGTCTCTCATAGTAAAGTAACATTTTTGAAGTAATTGTTCTAATTGTTGAGATTGAGTTTGTGTGTGTGAATTTATATATGCAAATTTGTTGTCGTGTCTGTGAGAAGAACGCGATAATCGCTCTACTCTTTGGACTTCAATGTCCAAAGTGTTAAAGATGTCTAAACTTGAATAATAACTTCAAAACTCGTTTGTTTGGTAACTCATTCCCTTGGGAACAAATCCTAAGTATCACAATGAACACTTTTGTGATGTAGTTGATACATAATATAAAATGGAGTATATCAAACAAACTTTTTCTTGGCACTGCTTCAAGGAATGAACTTGCCAAGTGGATGGGTCATAAGTATTATATAATACTAATAAATGGATTTCAACTATTTTGTACATTTGACAAATTTGTGCATCTTAATGTCGGAGTTTGTTGTTGAAGTGGAAGCATCATTTTTCATAAGTTAAGCTGAAGCAGTTATCTTCAAAAATTTTACTTGCGATTCATCAATGTGCGATCACTGATGCAAGATCCTCGTGATCGAGAAAGTTCAAGACCATAAATGAATGATGGACAAAATAGCGTTATTGTTCCTTCCATCATTGGAGCAAGGTGACAAGAGTCAACATTCTAAACCGGAATATGGGACATTTGAACATATGTAATAGGTCAAACGATCTACATAATATAAATATATCTTATTGCACCGAAGATATTCGAACTATTTGGGTCAAACGATCTACTTCTACACCAAAGATATCTGAACTATCTAGATCAAACGACCTACTTACTACACCAAAGATATTCAAAGATCAAACCCCATATATATTATAGGAGCATCCCAAGAATCATCACCTACTATGATTGATCTCTTATGATTTGCACTAGATATTGCTCTCTATATAACAATAGATACATGTTGTCTAAAACAATTTAAGCAATATGCTAAAGAGAGTGATATCACTTGTCGTATATTATGGTATACTCTTGTGCACTCTCTCATGAACTTATCGAAGTCGACATTTTTACCTCCATATAATTCAAAAGGTAGAGAAATAAAGAATTGAAATCTTTATATAACTCTATACTTCGATATCTTGGCTCATGTTGTTACACTCGCCGCCCATCTAAGAGGATGGGTAATCACCCCTTCCAAAGGGATGTCAAGTGTAAGATATGTAGAGTATAATACTTACTTACCCGGACATCGTGCATCTCAAGGGCAATGATCTAGGGGCATTGAACTATTGCACTAAGGCTATGCAGAAAAGGGTTTTATCCAACTCAATGGTACCAACTGTACCATAATATTGTCTTGGACCATTGGTGGCCCCACATATTGTACATGTTTCACAACGGTGTAAGAACACACTCCAATATATGACCAAGTTCAAGCTCAGAGTCTTTTATGAACTTCAAATGCCAAAGTTGGTACACAATCCACTACATTGCTAAAACTTCTGCGTGATTTCAAACATGTTCGACTCTAATTTCGGACCCCTAACGTCAAAATTGTGTAATTGTGACATTGATGGCCATGTGCATGAATTCTCTACCCTAGAGCGAACTATTTTCCATATTCTATGACTCCACAAAATTTCAAATCAAAACAGACATTATATGAAGATATGTCGCTATTATTTTCGAACTTGAAATTTTGAAACACCCAATCTTGGATTTAGAACACTTATGTCTAAAATTTTTTTTTTTATGACATTATGATAATAAAAGTGCTATTGCATTAACTGAAAATCCAAGATTTCATTTAGAGTTCAAACATATAAAAGTTCAATAAAATTTTGTTTAGAAAGAAAAACCAAGGGAAGAGAGATTGTCATTCAATATTTGTTCAACACAAGAAATGATAGCCAACATACTTACCAAGAATTTAGGAATAGAAATATATATATTTGTGTTTAATAAGTTAATAAATTATATGAAAATTATAAGATAAATAATTCACATAAGTATATCAATTTAGATTAAAGTAACATAGCATCTAAAAGATAAAAGATTAATTTACTTTAACTTTCTAATTTACTCCTGTGTGAGTATGAACAAAAGAAAATATTATGAAGAGAACCTTAAATAATCTTTTTATCTATTTCGATAATTAACTTAGAAGTCCACAAACTTCATGTCTTGTGCTTACCTCGCGTACTACTGAACGCAGCTGCCGGAGGTGAGCGCGGGTTACGCAATTATGACGTTGGCCAAAAACCTTGCAAGTGCTTCCGAAGTCGAAGTCCTTGTGATGATACACAAACAGTCCACACGTACCTTTGATCTGATCTCTCTCTTCATACTCAACACATCGACGTTTCGGAACCTCGCGAGTCTTGATTGACATCACAGAGAAGGCGCAGTCGATTGTTCCACTTGCTCAAAACCTGAAGTCGTTCGTAATGAAGAAAAGATGGACAGATGAACATCTGTCCTTTCTTCTCACCGATAAAATGTTCGGAACTAGGAACTTTGTTGGGGACTTTCACTCCGAATCCATAACTATCCATCTTATGATTCTTGGCTTGTGTACATGGCCTCATATTGTACTCCATAATGAGGCTTTTCGCAAATTCTTTCTTTTGAGTTTCTTCCTCTTATAATCATCCACATCTTCTACTACACTTCTACCGTATAAACCGAGCAATCACCACCTAAATGACGTCTGAAGCTCGTTCGTGATTACTAGTGTAGATAAGGATCTGCTTCAATCGAGACAGCTCAATCCATCACTAATCTAAAACAGGAGTGATGTCAAAAAAGCTACGTACATTCCGTATTGAAAGTATAAGTCTAAACAAAACGTTTTGAGTTAGGAGACACGCGCCTCCAATTTCAAATCTAGTAACAGACTGACACAAATTTAGAGTCCTCTAATGACTAATGACGTCCTCTAATTTAGAGGACGTCATTGCGTTGCCGTCATTACCTCTAATGGTAATGACGGCAACGCAACTGATACAAATGAAAACACAAACACCAGATGTAAAGAGAACTACAGGCACATAGTTGTGAAGCTGAATGAACTATACGCAGACTGGTCAAAGCGCGAAGTCGTTGACACTGTGTAAGCACGATGTAGAAAAAGCACCAGACGTTCGCCAGCAGAAGAGAATGGCGTAAGTTTCAGTGCAAACTTTAATGACAGTTCATTAGTTGCAGACCCCAGGGCTAGTTGTAGATAAGGTGTGCTCAAGATTCACGAGATCTACGGCGTACATCAGCACCCGTTTGAAAGTTACGAAGCAGATGCACATTGATTTCCACTATTTTGATAGGCTATTCGAGCTGAGAGGAGTCAACCACATTGAAAGGTCAAGAATTACTGCTTCAATGTATATGCCTTGGGCCTATCTCGATAAATCATGAGTTCCTTCTTCCATCTTGGGACACTGCAGCGTCAAACCAAGTCCAACATTCTTTCCCCAGGATTCAGCCTTACAAAAAATGCTGAAGGCATTGAAGAGTTGGCCATTTTCCTTCAACTAGATTTCTGCCAAGCACTCCACCACTCTACCGGGCTAAGTCAGGACAAAACTGCAAGAAAAATTCCTCAGAGTATGACAAGGGCGTTGCATGTGGACAGACTCTTAATTGCGGAGTGCCAGTCACGACAAAGCTCCAAACGAGAGATCTGAACGCCGCATTGTAAGAGCCAAAGAGAAAACTCAAAGGCACGGTTGGAGCACTTCGATCATAGGGGTACACATTCTGTTGACACGTGGCGTTGTATGATACAGTCAATAGATTCAATTCAACATCTAAGCACATAACTCACTGCTTTGAAAACATCCATGACGCTCATTTTGAAGGAAAAATCTGATTAGCTCCATCCAAATTAGCGTCATCACTTCCTCTTCAGCAAAACCTCTCTCCCAGGTGAAGAATTGGTAGTGGAAACCTCTAGGTAGACAGTGTCCAGATCTTTGAAACCACAAAAAGTTATAGAGCACGATTACTGATCAAAGAGATCGATAGAAGCACGCATATCATCGGCACACTGTGAGTACCGAATGACTGAACGATTCAAATAATCTAGAGCCATTTCATTCGCTTCGACGAGCGACCCTCAGTGAGCCATTCATCCAATTCTACATACATACATACAAAATCGTCGACCACAACGATCAAATCAAAAGCAAAACACCAAATCTCGAGTAAGCACGACGATTCCGACAAGGACAGCGAAGAAGTGGAGAGTGGAAATCTCGGGACTTTGTTGTCATTTTAAATTACAGTAGAGCACTTATTGGCAAGACAAGAAAAAGAGGTGGCGTGACTGGGTATGCCAACAGTAAAAGAGTAAAACCTCAAAGCGACGACTCCTTGAGAGTGCATCACAATGCTATGCTGTGCTGAAAGTACTTGGGACGCTGGCATACCCGATCGGAAAAACCACAGACGGAAAGAATCGCAGCTCAGTACGGTTTCACCGGCTTTCTGAAGTTGACACCCGCGTACACAGCATTGTCACCAAGCTCTTCCTCGATGCGCAGCAACTGGTTGTACTTGGCCAGCCGCTCGGATCGGCAAGGAGCTCCAGTCTTGATCTGCCCGGTCGACAAACCCACGGCCAAATCCGCGATGAAAGTGTCCTCGGTCTCGCCACTCCTGTGGCTGGTCATCACGCCCCACCCGGCGCGCTTGGACATCTTCACGGCCTCGATGCTCTCAGTCACGGACCCAATTTGGTTCACCTTGAGCAGAAGGGCATTGCACGACTTGTCCTTGATGGCGTAGTCCACTCGCTTAGGGTTGGTGACGAGCAGATCGTCGCCCACGATCTGCACCTTGTCGCCCAGCGCCACGGTGAACTTGCTGTAGTGCTCCCAGTCGTCCTGGTCGAAGGGGTCCTCGATGGACACGATCGGGTACTCGTCCACGAACGACTGGTAGAGCTGGATGAGCTCGTCGCCCGAGAGTTTGGCGCTGCCGTCGTTGCCTTCCTCTTTAAAATTCAAATCGTACGTCTTGTCGTCCGCGGAGTAGAACTCCGACGCCGCAACGTCCATGCCGATGACCACCTTGCCCGTGTAGCCCGCCTTCTCGATGGCCACCTTGAGCAGCTCCAGCCCCTCCTTGTTCTCCTGGATGTTGGGCGCGAAGCCGCCCTCGTCGCCCACGTTGGTCGCGTCCTGCCCGTACTTCTTCTTGATCACAGACTTCAAATTGTGGTACACCTCGCTGCCCATCTGCATTGCTTCCTTGAAGGACGAGGCGCCCGTGGGCAGGATCATGAACTCCTGCATGGCCAGCTTGTTGCCCGCGTGCGAGCCTCCGTTGATGACATTGAGCGCGGGCACCGGGAGCACCAGCTCCGTGTTGCCGGCCAGATTGGCGATGTGCTGGTACAGCGGGATCTTCTTCACCGCCGCCCCGGCTCGGCACAGCGCCAGCGACACCGCGAGGATGGAGTTGGCTCCCAGCTTCTGCTTGCACCATCCCCACTCGTTCTGCGTGCCGTCGAGCTCCTGCACCATGAGGTTGTCGATGGCGGTCTGCTCCGTGGGGTCCTTGCCCACCAGCGCCGGGGCGATGGTGGTGTGGATGTTGTTCACGGCCTTGGACACCCCCTTGCCCATGAACTTCTTGCCTCCGTCCCTGAGCTCCAGAGCCTCGTACACGCCCGTGGACGCTCCGCTCGGCACCGCGGCCCTGTGGAACGAGCCATCGCTCAGATGCACGTCGCACTCGACCGTGGGGTTCCCCCTGCTGTCATAGATGGACCTCGCCTTCACCGCTGTGATGGTGATCGCCATGTCCTCGTTTCGTTTGCGTGTTTTTCTTCCTCTGCGTTCCGATGGATCACCGACCTGCGAATTCTCTCGTCGTCTTCTCTGCTCTCCGCTCTCTCCCTGCGTGTGTCCCCGAGTGCAAGCGAACAGCTCTGCTGGATGGGCTGTGGTGGGAGCTCCGGTCCACTGATGAGATGAGAAACCCCTGATGCTTCCCGAGCTAAATGAGAAAACGAAAGCTCTGAACAAGTAGAGGTCGAACCGGACGGGCCACAGCCTCGAGGCTGTGACTGGTGTCGTGTGGGTCCACCAGCCCACCACGAGTCCAGAACAGACGAGACGAGAGAGCAAGCGAGAGCGATGGGGAGGGTGGGAGGGAGGGATGAAGAGAGTGAGAGCACCAGACGATGACAACAAATGCAGCACAGCGAAAGGGAAGAGTCGCAACTGCTGAGCTCACTGAAGCGCGACGGGGAATAAGGAAGGTTTCCACCAGTTTTTCTCCGCCAGTCAGCCAACTCTCGTTGCCCTGTGTGACGAGGCCTGTGCTTGCTTGTCCACCACGCCACGTAGACACTACGTTCTCCTTCTGCCAAACGTGGTTGGCCAGGGATGGACCAGTGACCAGCTTTCTTCTGCTGCTGAGTAGTCCTCCGGTGGTGACTCCCTGATGGCTGACCGATGCTGACTGTACTCGTTGCCAAGTAAGTGAGTACGGTTCGTACAGTGTATGTACACATGGGCTGACTTTTGCAAACGTTAGAGATATCAGTTGAGAAGGGTACCGTAATTCCACGAGGTCGAGACTCGAGTGCAAAGACGTGCAGCCTCTGGAGTTCATACTTCAGGTTCGTTCAACCTTCCCCGATGGGCGGCTAGTGGAGCTGCAGCAGCTCTCCGAGTATAGGGATATCTCTGTGTTCCTCTAGAGCACTAGCTAGTGCAATCCATATGAGATTAATCACCTTACGTGATGATTCTTCAGATAGTACTATTGTTTTTGTAGACAGTTATGATATTTCCAATGTGAGCTATTGGGGTCTAGCCCCATGTTACCTGTTTGGTTCATCCTTATACCACTTGATGGGGTCTTCCCATCTTTTGTTATTTTACTGTCGCCTTGTTCAAGTTCAGCCTTTCAGGCGACTCGGAGAGTTTCGGGCCATTCATTCGGTCAGAGGGTCTTTATCGAAGAGGTCTGTTTCTGCAATGCTTCTTTCCATGTCCTCTCTTCTCGCACATTCTCACACTTCGCTTCGCCTTTTTCAAGTTCTTTCTTTTGAGTCTTTGCTATATCACCTGGAGAAGTGAGCTAGGTGTGCAGCTTTTTTTTATCTGCCTTGGTTTCGATGACCATCTCGTTGGTGGTTAGTCCGGAGACATATGTGCGTGACAAAGACCCATACACCTCGTATTTGTTAGTACTTCGTTTGCCAAATCGAGACTGCAGTAAAATGCAATTTTGTGGTATGGACAACTCTAAGGAAGTTGATCATCAATGACAAAATTCTCCACTTGAGCGATGTCATTGCCCAACATGTCAAATATTAGGGTGATTCGGTTTTGCAAACGTCTTTTGAATTTGAGGAGGCTGAATTGGAATTATTCAGAGGGCTCTCGCCAAACTAGTATGGTTGGAAAAATTTTAAAAACACTGGTTCAAATACATTTTTTTTGTAACATCAATCTCCTATCAACAAGCTCAGTTATTCGTAACACTTTGGTCATTTGCAGGCTTTTGATGATTCAAGGTTTAGGATGGTTTTTTGAATCGTTTCTTCTTACTCTCTTCAGACTTTTAACTTCTCATAGCAGAATTAAGTCTTTTTCTAGAGGATCAAGAATTTATGTCTCGCTTCTTTAGGTCAGCTCTGCCAGTCCTTAATAAATTTACTTACTCATTAATTCTATGCGTCAAAGTAGCTATTTTTTTCCATCTTTTTGGGGCTTTGTTACTCGTATCTTATGTATGGTACAACTTCTTCACTAGTTCGGAAAATATAAACCTTCCAATCCTCTCAATTTCTTTCTTTTGTTCATGTCTTTGAAGGTATTTATTATAGTCATGTGCTCATTACTGTTAGCCTAATTACTTACACATTTCTCCCAAGGTGTCTGTATCATACTTCATTATGTTTATTTCTTATGTCCAAAGGGCACACTTGCTCCTGCTGTTTGTATAGTTTTTCCCTATAACTCTGTATTTGAGAACTGAAACGGTAAGCTTGGATGAAGTGGGTGTTGGTCATCTTGAATCATTGTTTTCGAACTGTGTATAGTGGGATAGGAATGTGTCCTGCACCAGTTGTTTTCTCCACAACACATAAGACTTGGTGGCTAAAGAACAACATCTGGTCAAATAAACTGTTTCGGTTTTCCATGCATCCTGTGCTGATTGCGGCAACTGGAGCAATTTGGATCAGTTTGCTCGATCTTTTACGGAACAAAGCATTGATGTGCACTTTCCTAACACGATCTTCCCCCAGCACTTACGCATCCCTCCCTTCGCTCATGAGCTAAGAAGTTTATGTCAACCCAAAGGCATGCGTTTCTAACCCATGAAAGGCCTCGCAGTATTAAATTAACCCGTGCGATGTCAAGTCGCTCAATTTGATTGAATCTCTCCCCAGCTCCTACTCGGACAATACTGTAGGACCACGAGTTGGCTAAAATTATCGTAGGAATCATCATTTGGTCTTTGCAAAGCTGTCACGACCATTCATACTCTCCACTTTTAGATGATGTTTCATTGCCTGTGGTCTTTATCTTTTCTGAGCAAGGAAGCGCCACTTCCTGTTTTCGTTTGTTTCCATCTTCCATTATTTCGAGTCTTGAGTCTCCTCCCCTTTCGTTAGACCCATTATACTTTCTCATGAGGTTGTGAAGAACTCACAACACCTTTCATACCTTGTACGTCCTTTAGCGTGATCGATGTCCGGATTTTACCGCTTAACGACATGCACTCCTTAGAGTTCGACTGGCAAAGATCATATGATCTAGGTCAGGTAAGAATAGTATCATAATTCTACACAAGGGTTTGCTAGTTCATACGTAGTTCTAGTTTCGCTTGCAAAATATGAGGAGAGAAGATTGAGGTTTAGAAGTTTGGAGCAAGTTTGAGCCCATGCCAGTTTACCTGCTCTGACCCAAAGTTTAACTCCGCCGTAGTACGGGTAAGGTGGAGCAGTTGTCTGACGTGTACATCTTCCATCCAGCGTAGTTACTAACCAAATACCACTTGCTTCGCAGCTTCTTCGTGTGATTATATCAAGCAGGTCACAAATAGCTTGCTAAACCAAGTACGGTATGTCTCATGTTACGTAAATTTGGACTCATAACATAAAGATCCCCGTTAGTAGACTTGCATGAATAGAAGATACAAAATTAATGAAATACCAGTCTCAAAAAAATCGTAAATCTTCCTATTCTGAAGAACAATGAGCAAGATGACGTGGTCGGTCCATGCAGAATCTCACGTTTTTGAGCTATGGATCCTCTTGTCTGAAGTTTACTATACTCATCTTGCAAAACTAAGACACCCAGCTGGAGGTAATTGCCCCCTGCAGGGATCCTGTCTCACGATAAGCTGGAAACCTGGCCTCTGTTTTCTTCAGTAGTCTCTCTCATATGTTGGCCAAGGCAGGGATGCCACCGAGATGATTAAGAAGATATTTCAGCATAAGATGTTGGCCCTACCTTATACATCTATCAATCCTAAGCTTCAGGCTCAAGAGGGTGACACCCTCATAAGGCAAGAACCAACCACGAAGTACAGCGTGTTTTCACTTATTTTACGTGGTGTTTTGGATGTGATGGTGGATGGAGAATCTATTGTGAACGCCATTTTAGAATTTTTGTTGAAGATGTTGGGGATGAAGCTTTGCAACTGCTGCTGTGTGTGACATGTGATGAAACAGTTATGCAGGAAGCGGCACATAAGCTTTTGGAAAAAACTGGATGACACACCGTACAACTGGAGTTTCAAGCATACGCCAAATATGTCTTCAATGAAACCACTACGCATTTTTATCATGCTCAATTCCTGAAACTTTTTTACTCTTATTGTTTCTCTATGATCTATAACCCGTGGACCTGCCCAATCACGAGAAAGAGTTGAAGTGGTCGATATATCACTTCAATGTTGGTTTTTGCTACTACTGCTTTTGCACAGAAAACTAGTTCAACCCAGGTCCCAGGTTCGTAGATCTCGTCACGAGAGTCCAGTGGGATGGCTCTGCTGGGATCTGAATGGAATAAACCATTAGTGATGACATACCGGGTGCAATCAATTTGGCTCCCATGAAGATGTCCATGCTCTCAGTGGGCCCTCCTCTGTTCTGCCCACGGAGACATCCACATCGGAACTGTGAATACGTCAAGTTGGGTAAATGTCGTACACAAACCCAACTTGGCAGTAGCCTATGTTAGAACCGGTAGGGTTTTAATGATATTTTTCGAGAGGAAGAGCTCGATTCATTGATTCCTAGGTTCTGTTCTTTTCCTTGGACGTAGACATGCCGGGATTACTTGAAAGCATGCATATTTGCTGACAATCACCTTGTAGAGGGTTACAAGATTGTTTATCTCCCGCTGGATCACCGTGGACTAGATTATGTACACTTAGGGTACTTTCATTCAGGTTGATCTTAATTGCCTCCATATTCTCCAAACTCCTCCGAAGCAAGTCCCTGCAACTTGCAAATCTTGTCACTGTCGGGTGAAATGCTTTTCATCGAACAGTATGTTCTGTTCAAAAGTGTGTTTTGTCATACGTCATGACTTGAGCTTTTTGAACCGCATTTGGGTAGGTTCATTCGCCACATGAAACCTCAACCTTGCACAGTTGCCTCTCTGACATCAATACTGCTCAGATGACTCGATCGCTTGTCTTCTTACGAGACGAAGAAGGAAAATAAGTCGGGATATAGTGGTTTTCAAGCCACGCCCTGCGATCACATAAACCCAACTGTGGACACAACTATTTCGACTCTTTCACTCTAATTTCGACTCTGTTTTACTGGCATATTGTTTCGTTAATCAAAGTCGGAATGCATGTCGAATGATAATCGCTGCAGCAGAAATATTTGCACATCTCATATCATTCTTTGCAACACGAAGAACGTCAAAGAGGTACTGTAAACAGTGACTGCTGAACCTCAGTGGCTTGGTTCCAGAAACACCATCGATGGACATCTACAGATCGAGGTCGACTATGAGGTTTATAACTAGCGTCAGTATATTCTTTATGACCGGTAAATATCAAGGTCAAAGATACGTAGATTTCAAGGCAGATAAGAAGGTCTCAACATAGTTAACTCAGTATATTTGCGTGGGTCCCACCGAAAAACAGCAAGTGTTGACTAGTCCCCGAAGAATGAACGGCTTTGCAGAAATGCGGGAGCATTATCAGGTATACCAACCGTGAATGCTAGTACATATGGTTGGAGAGGATACAGCTGCTGATGATTCACATATCTGTATCATGTTCAATGAGATATGCACTTCTGGAGACCTTAGTACATTTCTGTTTGGGTGTGGTGTGGATTAGTTTGGGCTCGAAGTTTTGCTTATTAAGGAGGCGGTTAGGCATTCTTCACAGTAATCGGGTAACTTCTGGCTGGCTCTGGCAGTTTTGGGCAATCTTTCTATGTAGATCTAGGTCCGTCCCTTGTGAGAGTTTCTTCCCGAGAGGTTGCTTCTCCAGCTGAGATCGTCTACAGCCCTACTATTAGTCGTTTTTGGAAGCAAGGAACTTGGGCAGTGAAGCATTGTATATAGATACGACCTCGCATCAGTCTCTTTTGCTCTGCCGAGTGGGTTTACTCTCCGAATCTGAGGCCAAAGGCATCCTCCGTGGCGAAAGCTTGTCTCTCACGGATCCGAACTTCCGTGCGTATGGAGAGAGAGATCTTCGTGAATATGCTCCAGTCCTTACTGATTTTTTCTTTAGCTTTGATGAGTTGCTACTGCAAAGAGTACCCGTTGTGATTTTTTCTAGGTTGATAATCCCATTGTACCTTTAATCGAGTTGTACATATTGTTTCCATATAGATAGACATAGGTCAAAACATACCTGTTAGTAGCGTAGTGCATACGTTCAACACGATTCAGGAGGTTCTGCTCTTCGTTGTATAGATCCATCCTCTCATGAGTTCTCTGTACTATGGCCAGGAGTCCTTCACTGACGCCTATGAGTTGCCCATAAACCTTTTCCCTACTGATTGTCTGTCAGTAAGAGAACTACTGCCAGGTTCTACTGATCATCGGGTCAGGGCCCTTTTCATAATAAGTCTTTACTGCTCTGCAGAGACATTTTTCCTATCTCCATATGAAAAGCTCAGCAAACAAATTTCATGACTGTGTTTAAGGTCTTTCCTATCACGAAACCGTAAGATTTATTTTGAACCCGAGTTCCCCCTAACGTCTCATACTTCTTAAAGCTTAACCATGAGGTATCATTCATGAGTGGTCACCAGCCAAGCAGAAGAGATTTGCCACAGGGTATCTTCATGTATGGATCCGTCTTCTTTCGAGTGTAAGAACCAACCATTGTGCAATTTCGCCAAAGTCTAAAGGAATTGAGCAGCTCCAAGTTCTCGTGGACGAAGTAGAAAGTGGCAACGCTGACGATGCTGCTCTACTGTGTTGATGCAAGGAATCAGATTTACAACTTTTGGTAAGTGGCCCGTTTGATTGCTCAATCGCATAACTACGATCCCATCACAATGTACATAGATAGTGCCCGAATATAGAAGCTCCCCGACGAGATTCTAACTCCATGTACAGAGCAGTCCTTAACACTTTTTTTATCGCCGACCACATGTTACAAATTAACTTGCCTGGATAGTATTGTCCAGTTCTTTGACTTTATTGATTTGCAAGCTGTCTTCAAATGATACTCAGCCTATCCCGAGCATGACTAGTTCACATTCAAGGGCAAACTACATGAGCACTGAATGCTTCCCAGAGAGGCCTAGGGAAGGCCATTTTAAATTCGTGTCCGAGGATTCTACTTGTGTGCCCTTTGTTTGTCATCAGAATAATGATTTTAGCGTCTGTCTGTAGGTTGGATTGCGGCCGACTTAGTGAGAATTTAGTATGAGGTTGGGTGGACCAAGCAAACTGAGGATAAAAGTAAGGGTTCAAGCCATGGAGACGTTTCAGGAACAGAGTCTGGACACATGAATACCAATGCAGTGTTCAAGACTAAATTGGAACTATTCTTCTGCTTGCATTATGAAATGGACAGAGTCCAAGACAAATGATATTTTTTGTTTCTTTTTCCACTGCACTAGACTTGTAGATCTGTGGAGTCGATGCTATGGTTCCTTCCGCCACGGACATGCAACGGTTCACGGATGCTTCTTAATTATTCAGGATCAAAGAGCTGTTGGTGCTTCTCTAAAAGTAATCAGGACCCTTGGGGAAAAGGTGGACTGACTGCCTAGGCTTTCTTAGAGAAAAATGTAGACGAAACATACAACAAACAGACAGTAGATTTAGAGCAGGCAAAAAATTAAAAAAAGACGCCTATGCACTGCCTTTCTGTTTAGGCAGTGCATAGGCCACATTTTGTGACAACCTTCTACCTTTTAGCCCAGGTTTTCTACGGAGAATAAAAGTTTATCCATAAGCATGTGTATCATTCCAAGGGCTGGACAAAAATCGTCTCTGTCGTCTAATATCACATTCTCCATTCAGATATGTACGAGAGAATGCATCTCCTTTCACCTGTTGCATTCATTCAGTTCAACTCTTGCTCCTTGTCCGACCAACCACAGACTGTTGGGCATTCTCCCAGTTTCCAAGTGTCCAAGTGTCCACGACAATTATGGGCTCGTGTAGCTTCACTTCATCCTCAGAGCTCTAGGGATGGCACTCTTCAAGGTTGAACTTCAGGTAAGGAGGAATCATTGAGTTCTTGCTGTTGCGGTCTCGTTCATACATTTGAATATATTTTAGATTCAGAGAACAATCACCAGATTTTGCCGCTCACTACTACTTTGCAGACTATGTTAGTGACAAGTTTCTACCCTGCTATTTGTCAGGACCAGACAGTGGTAGTGCGAGACATTTGGGACACCTGAAGGGCATTTGAGACACCTGAAGGCCTAAATTGGATCATTTGATCCAATTTAGGCCTTCAGGTGTCTCAAATGACCATTCCCTGGATCTTGTTTTATGAACTGCAGTTATGCGAGAAGCACGTTTTTGTTGCGATCGTATCTCTACTGCTCAGTTTGCAGTTTCGTTCCTATATTAGCAGCTACTTTGCTTGCAGATTATAGATTATGACGCCACCAACAGAGTAGGACTCGTTACCATCTTTAAAATCGAACAAGAGTTTTGAAATTCGATTATCAATTTTGGTTTTCTTACAGGAATGGTGAGAGTGGGAGAAATATCTCAATTGGCCTTTTGTCGAAGCTCTCGTTTGTGTCGTTCTGCTAGCAGCATATGATGCTTCCGTTCACTAGCCTAGCAACGTTCTCTTCCCAGGTTTTGTTGCAGTGCTCTGCTTTTGCGACCATTGCTGAATTGACTCCAACTCGGTCTCGTATGCCCTCGGTTTCTAATGTTTTCTAATGAGTTTGCTCGTAAATTAATTTACGTATTACATTATTTTATTTTTAATCTTTCAAATTCTCTATAAAAGTTTTTATTTATTATATTGGTTCCAATGTCAATCATTTATTATATATAGTTTCATTAAAATTTTATATAAAATTTTCTTGTATTTATATCTAGATATGCGTATGTAAATAAATTTTTATTTTAAAATTCATTAATTTTTTTTTTAATTATAATTATAAAAAATTAATTTATTTCAAAATTGTTATATTATTTAAATATTTTTATTATAACAATATTTTCTGATTAATACAATTTACCATTTATTTTACTAGTTTTGTTTCAATAAAAATATGGAATCAAATTATTATCAATAAAATTATAATATTGATAAAATAAAAAATTTATTTTTTAAACAAATTCATTTTTTCATATAACAAAAAATTTAAAAAAATAGATTACATTCATTGATATTTTAATTATATATATAAATTATAACATATATCTATCTTCAAATTGTAACTAACATAAGTTTTTAATCTTTTTTAATGAAATATTTGAATTTTTAAATGATCATAACTATTATTATAACAAAACCAAAGGATTTTAATTATTATATATATATATATATATATATAATTTTTATTCTATTTTATAAATTATCTAAAAAAAAATTCTTTATTAATATGTACATGCAACTTTTTCCACACTCAACAATTTGAATAAAATTTGTTCAATAAATTAGTCTAGTTTTTCTAATTCATAATTAAAAATATTATATGTATATAATATTTATTATTTAAAATGTTCTTTAATACAAATGATAAACAATAAAAAAACAATGTTTATATTTAAATCAAAATTTGTCATAAATTTTTTTTTTAATATCAATATTGACATTGAATCAAAATATCAAAATAAATATAATGATGAATTTTATATGTTTTTGATATTAAAAAAATTATAATACCAAAAAATATATGATTCATCATATATATTTTATTTATATATGTTATATAATTTTCAAATGATGAATAGTGTAAAATAGTATACTATTTATTTGCTAATTAAATTTTCAAAATTTTTTAATTTGAAATTTGTTAATACTTGAAAATTTAATACTTTACCAAAAATTTTAACTATAGATGTTGGTTACAATAGATACTTTTAAATTTTAAAAATGATAAAATTTTATTTCATCACTTCTGAAATTTAAAAAATATTCAACATCATAATTAATTTTTATGTAATTTATTTACATGGCTTTATAATATTTGTGACATATTATAATTTTTATCCTGGAAATAGATTAATAAATTAAATGTTCTTTTTATTAATATAACATATAAATTCTTGCTCCAAATTTTAAACATATATGATTTTTAATATAATCTTATTTACTTGTATGAAATTAATTTCAACTTTATAATTTAAATACTATTCAATTATTTAAAATATATAGCAACTGAGTAGATCTTTAATATCAAGATCTATTAATGATTTTGATTGTTAAATATAATTAGAGTTATAACAAATCATACATTTTTATGATTTATATTGATTACTTGAATCAACGTATGATCATATTGAAATTAACACTTTTATGAAAATGATCTACTTTAAAATTAGAATATCATTTTACTCTTTATTTAATACAACTATATGTAATTTTGTTAAAAAAAATTTATAAGTATATTATTTTTCTTTTTTACATGAAATAACATTCTCAATTTTTTAGTGAAATAAAATGATGTTGAAATTCTATATGTCTAGATTTTAGATGAAATTTTGGATATTTATTTAATAACATATTGATTATCATAATGTTATATTGTTGTAATTATTCTTCTTCCATAAACATCTTTTGTTTAAATATAATTTATTATATTATTTGTAAAATTTCTATTATTCAATTTTAATAAAATAAATAAAATTTGTTGCTTATTTATTTTGCTTATATGTTGGTCCGAATTTTGAATACACAAAGAAACACTCATGCAATCAAGAGACGAGACATGAAATACGTGGTTCACCTCATTGAGGCTACGTCCACAGAACACACAGAGTCACTTTACTAAATAACCCTAATTTGTGTTACAGAGAGCTTTTGCCAGCCCTCTTATATAGTAGTACCAGCCCTAGCCCTAGTTCAACTAAATATTGTCAAACAAACCAAAGTTACTCAAGACCTGAGTTAACTCCTAACAATCTCCCCCTTGACTCATGTCTTGGGGTGTCTAACTCTTGTCACCATATACATACTCCACGGGAAGTCCTAGAAAGAAACCTAAAGCATAGGTCCTCATGTAAACAAGGATTAACTAGAACTAAGCCGTAGCCTAACTAGGAAGGAGTAAAGCATATACAAGAATCAAACAATTGCTAGCGTAACTCTACTAATGCTGCTTGTGCAAAACCTGCATAGTAGCACAATGCCTCCTGAAACTATCTAAAGGAATAACTTTGGTCAAAGCATCAGCTGGATTGAGTTTACCGTCAATCTTGACTAGCTCAACCTTCCTATCATAAATTGCATTTCTGATAAAGTGATATCTGATGTCGATGTGCTTCACCCTGCTATCCATCACTTGATTTGCTGCAAGATGTAAGGCACTCTGACTATCACAATGGAGATTTACAACATCTTGTTTCAATCCCATCTCAGTGATAAGTCTATTCAACCAAATAGCCTCCTTTGCTGCTTCCGCTGCTGCTACGTATTCGGCTTCCGTAGTTCACTGAGCTATGCACTTCTGCAAGGTAGATCTCCAACTAACGCATCCACCTCCAAGTGTAAACACGTACCCACTTCTAGACTTCCTCTTGTCCAGATCTTGTCCATAGTCAGCATCAACGTAACCCAACAAGGATTTGGCATTGTCCAATAAACCATCAAACAAAAGACCAAAATCCTTAGTACTCTTGAGGTGCCTGAGAATCCACTTCACAGCTTTCCAATGCACCTTCCCTGGATTTGACATATACCTGCTCACCTTGCCCATAGCTAGAGCAATATCAGGTCTAGTGCACACCATCAAATACATGAGGCTGCCCATTGCCTTGTCATAGGGAATTGACGTCATCTTTCCTCTATGAGTTGCATCAATTGGACATTGAGCTGCTGAGAGCTTAAAATGTGCCGCCAAAGGAGTCCACACTCCTTTAGAGTCTGCCATGTTAAACCTGTCAAGCACACGTTGAATGTACTTACCCTGACTTAACCATAGCTTCCTCTTCTTCAAATCCATGAGAACATCCATACCTAATATCCTCTTTGACTCACCCAAATCCTTCATCATGAATGCAAATTTCAATTGCCTCTTGCATCTGTCAACGTCGGATTGTTCCTTTGCCAAAATGAGCATGTCATCCACATAGAGTACCAGAATAATGAGGCTAAAGATCTCATTATTCACCTTCTTCATGTTAACACATGGATCAAACACACTCCGTGAAAATCCTTGTGCTTTCATGAACTCATCAAACCTTGCTTTCCATTGCCTAGGAGCTTGCTTCAATCCATATAGAGATTTGAGCAATCTACAAACTAACTTCTCCTGACCTTTCTTCCCATAGCCAGTAGGTTGTCTCATGTAGATTTCTTCCTCCAAAGATCCATAACTAGACCAAATATCGCAGCAAGTGCACATACTAGACGAATTGTAGCATACTTTGCCACAGGAGAGAAAACTTCGTTGTAGTCCACACCTTTCTCTTGTGTGAAGCCCTTAGCCACCAACCTGGCTTTGAAGATACTCTTCTCTTCATCCGTTGGATTATCCTTCAACTTGTACATCCACTTGCTATCAACCAAAGGTTGATCCTTTGGAAGCTCCACCAGCTCCCAAGTCTTGTTCTCAACAAGCAATTGCATCTCACGCTCCATAGCAATATCCCACTCAAGCTTATTGAAAGAGGCTTGAGCTTCTCTATATGAACAAGGTTCTACTTCTTCCAAGATCAACGCATTGCCATCATCATTCTGAGCTTCAATATCATGATCCTCAAGAATAGATGAATTAGCCCATGTTCCATACCTTTCGGGAGCTCTACTAATCCGATTTGATGATCTCCTAGTAGATGGTCATGGTTGATCTCCATCGTTTCGTGCTGTGTCTTGAGGCTCAGCAACGACAACTTGCTCCTCCAATTCCTGTTGTTTAGGAATTTGCTCCATCTGTTCTAGAGCTTCTCCTTGTGGCGCATCATTAAACCCATAATGATCAATCTCCCCCTCAACAACATCCGTGAGTGGAGATTTGCCCTTGTCAGTATGTGGAGCCTGAGATATCTCCCCATCTTTCAATGATCTGGGCTCATCGAAAGAAACATCCCTACTGACAATCACCTGACACGCTACAGGATTCCATAGCCTATAACCTTTCACACCACTTGCATATCCAAGAAAACGACACTTCTTGGATGTAGGATTCAACTTGGTTATATTCTTCTTAGGTATGAGAGGATAAGTCGTACAACCAAAAATTCTCAAACGACTATAATCAGCCCTCTGTTTGTGCTTCAATTCAAACGGTGTCAAGAAATCGATTGCACTTGAAGGAGACAGATTTACCAAATACACTGCGGTATTTACAAATTAAGCCCTGCATCATATGGTAAACCAGATTGGCTCAACATACTACGCACCTTCTCCAATACTATTCGGTTGAGCCTCTCATAAACAACATTTTGTTGCGGAGTATAAACCGTGGTGAGATGACGAGTGATCCCCTTCTCTTTGCAGTAACTTCTAAACTCCATTGAAGTATACTCCCCGCCATTATCCGAACATAGATATCTCACCTTGTGACCAGTCCGAGTCTCAACTTGGGCTCTCCAACTTTTGAAAGTTGTAAAGATTTCAGACTTGTGTGTGAGAAAATAGACCCACACAAATCTTGAGTAATCATCAATAAACGATGCATAGTACGACTTCCCAGAATGTGAGGCTTTAGGAGACCAACACCAAAGGCTTTTCTATGTTGCTTGCCCATGACACAATGCTCACAAAATTCTATGTCAACTTTACATAAACCAGGTAACAAGCCCTTATCTCGAAGGAAGTTCAAGTACATGTTACTCATGTGTCCCATTCTATAATGCCAACATGAGCCATCTCAGGCCGAGATCTGGTAAGATTGACTTCACCACAAATGGTATTGCCCTCATTCAACTTCTTGTAATCTACGCATACACGTAACTTACCATTCTTCTTCTTGACTATCACAATAGGAGAAACCCATTCAGAATTCTCTACCTCATAGATGAAACCCGCATCCTTTAGCTTGTCGATCTCCTCCTTGACCACCACAGCCGTTGGTGGATTTATCGGACGCGTTCCTTCGACGCATCTTGGGCGAGCCTTCTCCTCTAACTCAATGCGATGAGTTTCTAAGGTTACTTCCTTCAAATCCTTGTAGCTAAAGGCAAAGACATGGATATATTTTCGAAATATATCCAATAACCTTGACTTCTCCTCCATAGTAACTTTGGGACCAAACTTGAGAGTGGAGAGCTATCGAGTTATCTCATCTTCACTCACCTTATTAACGTTTAGGATTTTTTTTAAATAAGATAACATAAAAATATATTTTTTTACTGCAATAGGAAAGATAATTGAATAAAAAAATATTGAAAAAACTTGATGACCTTAGAAAAATCAAGCAAGTAAAATTAATCACATCACCCTTGTTGAATCTAAGTTATATTATTTAATATAAAATATAAATTAATGAATTGAAAGTCAACAATACACATGACTCATGTCAAAAATAATCTCAGTAATTTAAAAATTATTCTTAAAAAATAATAAAGTTGTAAATAATAAGATAAAATATTCATAATTAGTAAAAAAAAATCATGACATTGGTCAAATGTGCTTCAAAAAATGATTAGTATTTTTTTTATGATCATAAAAAATATAAATTTTTTTAAATAAAATAAAATAATGCACGATATTTTTTACATTTCAAGTTTAATTAGAAAAAATTTATTTCTTGTCAAGTTTATCAATAAAGATTTAATAGTAAAGTTTGGCAGTTGAAGATGATTGATGAAAAATCAAGCAAGTTGTGTAACAAATATAAATAAAACAGTTAGAAAAGTTGAATTTATAAACATATGAAATAAAATTTTGCTCATATGAGTTTTAAAAAATTCACATGATCAAACATTTGATCCAATGAAACCAATTATGTCAAAGTGTATTTGTTAAGGCTAGATCTTAAGACACGTAAAAATTTCATTATGGATGAAATATATATATATTACAACCAACATACAAATAAATTTTTTATAGCAACAAAGTAAATCTTTAAGGTTTTAGAGTTAATGCATTTGGATATGTGTGGTATAATTTCCAGTCAATCACTTAATCAAAGTGCATACTTATTATTTAGAAATAAATTTTCATAACTCACTTATGTTTATTTTTTAAAGCATCGATATAATATTTGGAGTAAGCTTAAGTCTTTAAAGCTTAAGAAAAAAATGTAAAAATGAAGTTGAATTCATTTTTGGATTTTTTTTATTTACATAATAGATTTCATCCCAATAATTATACTTAATTATATTCCAAAGAAAAATGAATTTACTAAAAAGAAATAGAGGATTGTTGGAATTGACAAGATTTAATATTATATTTGAGGAAGCTAAATTGTCTCACAATAGTTGTTGCTACAATCACATATGTATTTATTGACTACTCAGATGATGATGAATTTATGTGAGGTAAGTAATTTATATTTATTTGGGTCATGTGCATATTCTCATAATCTTAGAGAATTAAGTATAGATCCATAATAAGTCAAAATCTAGAATATTCATTTATTATCTTGATTTACATATGCATTTAATAAATACTTTCATGAACAAGATGAAGTATGATGAATTTATGTGAAATAAGTAATTAATATTTATTTGTATCATTAGTTTATCCTCATAATCTTGAAAAACTAATAAGAGTTTGATTACAAGTCAAAATGTAATATATTTATTTGTTATACTTAAGAAATGAGGATTTGAAAATAAATAAATAAATAAATAAATACTTATATACTAATTTATTGATCCAATTTTGTGACCAAAAATATAAGTTTGGATGAAAAATTTGTTTCAAGAAACAAGACACAATTTCATGTAAGGTATGATGAATCAAATAGTACATATGATGTTCAAAGTATTTAAAAATAATGAGAAATAAAGTTGAATCAATTTGAAATGAATAATTATAATCTTAAAATATTAATGTTGGATTCTAATCGTCTTCAAAGCGACTTGAAAAGAATTGAGGTTCAAAATATTGACATATAAAAGATTATAGAATAACAAAAATTATGATGAACAAATCAAAGGTAGAAAAAAAATGATAACAAGAAAATTTATTGAGTCTACGTTGCTTAAAGAATTCAACGAATTATTTATTTTTTATATTATAGAGAATGAATTATTTTTGATTGTCAAATAGTCAAATTGTAGTATGTAAATCATAAAAATATATTGAATTGTTAAAAAAATTTGGATGTAGATAAAGAATAGATTTTAAAAAAAAAAAAATATATACAACACTATTGATCATCTCAAAGTTAAATTGTATCACAAAAATAATATAAAAAAACGAAATCAAACTATTATGATAGATAGTTCTTGATATAATAATTTCATCTATTGTGTTTTGATGGATTAAGCATATTAAATGATAACATTCATGACATAAAAATAAAATTTATTTCATAAGCTGAAATTGTTTTCAAAAATATTCATATTAAAAAATCATAAAAAAAATTTTAAAGTCTAATATGTAAACTTAAAATATTATTTTATGTATTTAATTAATTTATCAAACTTAATTTTAACATGCTTATCAATATTTGTGGAAAAATTAACTTTACAATGAATATATGATTGAAATATAAATCTAAAAAAAATCAATTTTTTTAATAATTTATATTGATGATGTTTTCATAAATTGCAATCGTGAAAATGCTTTGTTGAAAAACAAACAAATATATCAAGATCAAATTAGTTTGAAACGTAAAAAAAAGATTCAAACAAATTTTTTTTGATTTATAGATTAAAAAAATAAAAAACAATGATTTAATTTTTATTGATATAAAATGAAATTAATCAAATTTAATATGTGTTTATATAAACTTATGAATATTTTTATAATAATGAAAGTAAAATCATCAAAAAATAAATATGATAAAAAATAAAAATAAAAAGTATCAAAATAGTTCAAACCATATCATGAGTATGTTATGGAATATCCTTTTTATATTTAATCAATCTAGGTTATATTCAATGTAACATAATTTTTTGTTATCTAAAATTTAAAATAAAATCTATAGAATGATGTTATTCAGATAAGAAATTTTAAATTATTTTTTTAAAGATAATTTAGATGTAAAATCATAAAAATGGATTAAATTATGACAAAATATAGTTCTAGTTAATTTTTTCATGCATTGTTATGTTAGGAGTTAACTCAGGTCTTGAGTAACTCTGGTTAGTTTGACTATATTTAGTTGAACTAGGGCTAGGCTGGTACTACTATATAAGAGGGCTGGCAGAAGCTCTCTGTAACATAAATTAGGGTTATTTAGTAAAGTGACTCTGTGTGTTCCGTGGACGTAGCCTCAGTGAGATGAACCACGTATTTCCTATCTCGTCTCTTGATTGCATAAGTGTTTCTCTATGTATTCAGAATTCGGACCAACAATTGGTATCAGAGCGAAAAATGATCACAACTTCCTACAAAAACTATCGAAGCTCATGTTGAGTCATTTTGCCTTTCTTTGGATGTGCGATCGATTTTTCAAGGAAGAGAGGATCAGTGATTGCACAGGGACGTTCGTTATCATCGGCATGAATTGATACTTGTGTTCGTGGGTGTGACTGGAGGCTTTCATCACTTGCGTTCGTTCTCGTGGATTGATCAGTTTGTGACCATATTTCGGTTCGGTTTTGTGGCATTTGGGACAGAGCATCATCTTTTGCAGAGAAGTTTAGTTTGTGCGTGTTGTGAACCTTCAGTGTAGATATATTTCGGTTCGAAGGTCACTCAATTTGTCAAAAGTTGTACCTTTTTGACTGGGACGGGTTTCAGTCACCTCGAGAAGCACGGTCCCGATTGGATCTATTGAATTTTCCACTTTGTCTACTCTCATATATAGGCTCTGGTCCATCGTCCACGATTGTTCTTGTGGTGATCAGTGTGTGAAATTTATCCTACTTACCTTCACTCGACTCGTTTTTAGAGATCACGAGCAAACGGCGAGTGAGTTTCTTTTGTCTCTGTTCGCTATGCGTTTCAGAGAAGTGCGTGGGTCGCATGGGAAAAGAACTGCATCAGATGTGTCTACCGCACATGAGGACTGAAACGATAATAAACGATCGATTGATCGAGAACGTGTCAGAAATCGAGAAATGATAGAAGAGATTGAATAGTTGGCTGTAAACTGAACGTTACAGGGGCAGAAAAGAGCTTTAAGATCTGGAATTCGATCGTGTATATTGAAGCGATCTCAATCAGAAAGGCAAATTTGAAGTGACTGGCGATTTGAAGTGGTCCCGCTGGCCTTGGCATGGCTGGGAAGCTAGGTGATTAGATAGAATTATAAGCTCCGGTTCTCTTTAGATATACCGAGGACCTGCTAATTGAAACTATGGAGAGCAGTGTGCCAACTGCTATGTGAGCGACAGGGGCACATCTGGCTCTTGAGCTAGTGTAGATCCTCAGCTCTATCTTTTGATTTTTTCTACACAGAGCCGTTTCTGGACAGTAGTAGTTTTCACTAGCGAGGGTCAATTTTTGGGACGTGAATTATCCGATCTGAGCTCTTAGCCCGAATATTTCTTGGTAGCTATTTCTACATGCTGCCGCAGCTTGCTCTAAACTATGCGTTGAGACCCAAGCTTGGACTTCATTGGGATGCCCATTCTGATCCAGTCTTTAACACAGGCCGCATCTGGGATCGGTAGATCACGGAGAGTGCAGCAAAGGGCAGCGCATAATCAATCACCTTCTTCAATGAGAGGATTACCACTCAATGTCAGATGAAGCAGAGAGGTTAGGGACAGCAGTGGATTCTCTCACACATAAGCACACATAAAGTTGAGTTTTTTCTGCTCGAGATCACAGCGGCTATCGGATGTGTGAACTTTTGTTGGAAGGCCAGCAGACTTTCTACAATCATGAAGCTCAGTCGAAGTTTGCTACACATTTTCAACGCAAGCTGGTGGGAGGTTTGTGGTGCAGCGGTCCATAGTTGTATGGTTTAGGGATTTTGACCCATGGTAAAATTTCCTTTATTCTCATATGAGTGGGAAGAAGTTAAGTTTGGAGGTTCCATCTGACAATCGAATGACACAAGGGACGAGTTCAGCACCTAAACGAAGCAAGATGGCAGTTATGAAGACAGGAGGAGCCGGATTTGACATTGTCAAATATGATGGGCGTGGTGACTATCTTCTGTGGGAGAGGCAAGTCAAAGGCAAGTTGAAGGCTTCCGGTTTGGGCAAGTCATTGAGGCCTAAACCCTCTATATTCGATGATGAAGACTAGAAGGACCTTCAGAAGCAAGCAGTGAGTATTGTTATACTCCATCTACAACCTTCAGTTTTGAAGCAAGTTGATGAGTATGACAATTGTACGTTGTTGTTTGAGGCTCTTCAGCGACGTTTTCATCGCAAAGAGTTGTCAAACAAGTTGTACACCTCCTTGAAGCTGATGAGCTTCAAGATGAAAGATTCAGGTACGAAGATCCAAGATCACATTGATGCATTTGGTGATCTTGTTATTGATCTTCAGAATCTAGGAGAGGAGATAACTGATGAGAGGAAGACTCTTCTTCTGTTAAGTTCATTACTTGCTTCAATGAAGCATTGAAGCAGTCATTGTCACGAGTCAGTCATTGTCATGAGTGTTGCTCCATCATGATAGACAAACGATCACTTACAATGAGGTTGTAAGTGCTCTCTTGACTGATGACCTACAGTAGAAGATGATGATCTCTACTCCATCCTCTTCATCTGGTACAACATTGAATGTGACCCGTGGACGGTCAAAATCAAGGATGAGAAGTATGGGAAGAAGTTTGGATCTAGAGGTAGATCCATGTCTAGGGGTAAATCCCAAGACAGGAAGACGGTGGTCTGTTGGAAGTGTGGCAAGAGCGGTCACTTTAAGAAAGACTGTCGTGTGAAGACCCATGCTACTGATCCTCCTTTGGCCAATGTGGCTCAAGATTTTGATGAGGATGACTTGCTCGAAGATGGACTATGAAGCCAGAGGTATGCCCTATGCAACTCACCAAAGGGCGTTGGTGATGTATGGATTCTGGATAGTGCTTGTTCTTATCACATTTGTTACATTATAGAGTTTTTTCATACTTTCTCAGTATCAAACGGTTTAGTTCTTATGGGAAATGATCAACCCTGTAAAATTGAAGGTGTTGGATCTGTACAGATTCACATGTTTGATGGAGTCAAATGTACATTGACTCACGTCAGGTTTATACGTGAAATGAGAAAAAATCTTATCTCTCTTGGAATGTTAGATTCAAAAGTCCTTGAGTGGAGTTCTAAACAAGGAGTACTTGAGGTGAGAATAGGTGATAATACTATCTTAAGAGTACACGAGCATAGAAATCTGTATGTGCTAACCTTAATTTTGTCATGAACTTATTTTACTCAAGTAAACTAAAATACTTGTGAATAAAATACATTTGAATCAATATTCAAACAAATTTTACATAATTTATGTTGGTTAATCATCACAACATAATGTAATACAACACTCTCAACAAATTTTTGTAGTATATATATTAGTTAACACATTTTGGATTTGAAAATGTTTATTTGGTTAAGAATTAAAGACATTCATTCAATCAATATTACTACTTAATGAAACTCCATCTTCTAAAAAACATTAAAATTTGTTCAGGTGATCTCCAATATCCTCTAAGATATGAAAGTTATGCAAATCTCATTGTAAATCAATCCATTGAGTTATGTAAGGGTTTGAAAACTACTCTGAAGTGCATCTGAAAATCATACTTCGGTTATAATCACACTAATCAATCATATATATTACCTTATGTCTTACAATTTAATCGAAAATACAAAAAATCCAAATAAATTTTTTTGATTATTTATTACATTTATATTTATTAATAATTCAATTATTTTCATGTGTTGCTTGATATCTCATAGATTTTGACATCAAAAAAGTATTTGAGCAAAATTCTAGAAGTTTTTTTATACTTTGAATATGATTGATAGTATAAGATCATCAATTGATTTACGTGATGACCATTAGTTGGAAATGTTATTTGGATGTTTATTACATAATCACATATAGATGTAAAATTCACACTTGAATAACATATTGTGTTATGAATTCATGCAGTGTGGATTTTCAATCACTAACAATAACAAAAGGATTTTTTAGGATGATTTTCATTTCTCATAAGTCTTCAAATAAAATCAAGATGCAAGTTTAATTTCTTGTACATTAACCATAATATATAATAAATATAGAACTAGTTCTTCACATAGTTGATTAATAATTTGATCAAACGTACATATATTGAAGCCTATGTGAGAGACTTCAATTTTAATTTTACTTGTATACCAATTTAAATTTATCATTTATTAGTTTAGTTTGAATGAATCATGCATTAAACTATATGGTATTTACTCTCAACTCAAAATATTTGAAATTTTACAAAGTTTAATTGTTTTCATATTTTATATTTGCCCAAAAACTAGTATGTAACTTTTATATCTAACTTTTTTTAATGTTCATTATCTTTGCATCAATTAATAGGGTCCACATGTATATTATTTCATGCACGTGATAATTTTTATTGTTTTTTTATCCATGAGAAATACACTTAATCACTAGCTTGCAAATTTGAGTTTAAACTTCATTGTACATAGAAAGTCAGTTAATTTTATGTCATTGCTTTTGTTTAATCTTTAATACCTTTATTCATCCAATGTTATGATTTCATCTTTCTTCATACATTTTATGACATGAATCAACACAATTGATATTTAGAAGTTTCATGTTAGATAAGTAGCATTTGAATATGGTGTCATTTTGTTGTGGAGATTGGTAGGAAATGATCAATTTTCAAGTAAAGTGGACAACTGTAAATTTATATGCATCTCCATTGAATGCTACACAATATGTCAATGACAATGATAAATGTTAGAGAAAATAACATAACACAAAATAAACTATTGTTACAAATGATATTTGTATTATATCATTAGATTAAATTTAACAAACCAACACTCATTGTTAAGGTGAAGAAATCTATTCATATTATACCAAGAGAGATTAAATAATTAAAAAATTATTATTCTTGGAGAAAAAAAAAATATTTAAAATATTTTTAAAAGATTTTTTAATTCTGATTAAATTTCGTTAGCTCATATATACAAATTAATTTTTTTATGTTAACAAGAATATGTGATCATTAAAAATATATTTGATATAAAATTTTATTTATAAATAATATTAGAAATTTTATTTATAGATTTTTTTAATTAAAATATTTATTTTAAAAATATAAATAATTTTTTTTCAAATATGTTACAAAACACATAATTCTCAATACCTTACAATGATTTTTTTAAATCAATCCATGCTAAATTTTAAACAAGTATTGACATCTTGCTTTTACCAAAAAAATAAATTTATTTTGGATATGGTTATGCACATTTTATTATTATTAAATATAATGAGTAAACATTAACATAAAATGATAAAACATTAAATGAGTTTTTATAATTAGATGCAAGCTCAAATTTTGCTTACTTATATGACCTTTCAAAATACTACCACATCTATTTATTAGGTGGACATTTCACATAATCATCGTTCACTAACATGTGCTGCCTCTAACATCTCTCCTTCTCTCTCTCTCTCTCTCTCTCCCTGGACCTTGGCTCTCGATGGGTAGACATTCCGGTGTTATGTATGTGGGTCTGAAAGAAGGTCTCTGCTAGAATTACTAAGTTTAAGTTTTTCCTTTGTAGACACATCCAATAGATGCTCAACAAAAGCTCCCCATGCAGCATTGCTTGTTTGTAGAACCTGTGCCGAATAAGGTCATGCTTCTTCCCGACAGCACGTCTCCTTTTTCGTGTGTTTGCTGTCTGTACTGAGTGACTTGAAAAGCTCAACTTTTCTAAAGGCTCACATGCTCTCTTCTTCAAAACTCCATTCAATACAGACGTGTGTAATGCGAGTTGATGATGTTTGAATCTCACTCGCTTCTTGGTGTGGACAATTCACACTATCACTTGAATATGGAAAGCGGCTACGCATGGGATGAAAAGAATTATGGTCGTACCTCCACCAACAAAAATAAAATCCCGGCCAAAAATTGTCAAGGGAAGCCCACTCCGGAGGCACAGAAATACAAGAGGTGTTACATCTTCTCATAGTAAATTTATATATCTCCCAAACAGTTAGTCTAATATTTCTTAAATGTAAATTGTGAGGTATAATGATAGTTCGGGTCTTGAACAAGCATTAACATTCATGTACATTTTACTATCTGTAATTCCAGTTAATGAGATGTTAATTTTTTATTTACAAATGTGGTAAATGTGTTCCATGCAAATTTCGTGTTTAAAATTCGTGCTTAGTCCTTAACATATCTGTCCATATCACATGCTAAAACTTCATTAGTCTTCATAGAGAAAGGGATAAAACATGTAACTTTTGAAATTTGTCTATACTTGCGCACTATTGTATCCCAAAATGACAACTTGCCAATGCACTCAGGGCTATAGAGAAGAAGACAAGAAATGTTTTGCATCGAATCAAATATCAATACTCTGCAGAATTGTCTATATTTTTCCAGTTCACCGGATTTCCCGCTATAGAGCACAAGACAACAAATGTTTTGCCTCAAACCAAATATCAGTACTCTTCAGTATCATCTATGCTTCTCCAATTTGGGCGGCTCTCCCATTTTCTCTTGCACTTCATCTTTCACACACAGTACACGGCATCCTACCTTCACTGAAAAGTCCTTTAAAATTGGGCAAGTGCGATGTCTGATCGCGGGCTCGAACCGCGGACCTCTAGTGTGTGAGACTAGCGTGATAACCAACTACACCAACCAGACTTGATGCCTGCAGCTTTCAAGTTGGAAATATACCATTTATATTTACCCTGTATTTACACGGAAACAGCCTTGAATATAAGGATAGCAGCAAATCACAAACTGTTTCAAATTTGCAGTGAGAAGAGGAAGTACTGACAGAAACGACTTGCCCGCAACTGGCCGCGACACGTTGCAACTCTGGGTCGCCAGCAACGTCCATCTTCTCGTCTACTTGTCATTCCGACAAGTTTTGGACCTCGAGAGTGTCAGCAGCTTGTTGACATCTGGAATGAGACGCTCGGTGATGATCTTGTTATTGGACGGTTTCGCCGAAGAAGACAGTCAGAAGCAATTCACGAGTAGAAATGAATCTACTTTCTGAACAAGAAGAACGTGGTGAACTCGGCGCAGAGTGCAGTCATGGAGCAGAGTCTAATTTCCTGCAGTTACTACTAATGATGCGAACTTGATGTTTAGCGGTTAGGCAAAGGACTGTCAGTACTTTCTATTGAGTGCGTTTGTACGTCCATCTTTTTGTAAGTTCTCTGTCTGCGTCCATGATTTCTTGAAATTACTGAAGAATCCACGGATCGATGAATCGGATTTCATCACTGCATTCAACGAACAGCGATTCCTTTATGGATTCCACGATCAGAACCACGTTCAATCCTGCTTTTGAAGACTCTGAACGTTTGAAACAAGCGCGTGTCGAGGAGTATCGTTTATGTTGGGATCCGTCATCAAGATCCGAGATCGACGATGATTCTTCTGAAGGACGCAGTGAGAGGAGCTCTCTGAGAGATACGCTTGCAGAGTGTCAAAATTCTGGGAACTTTCTTACACCTGAGGTGGAAGCCGGCGTGGGCAATGACTTTGCTGAAATCTATCAAGCGATTGCCGATGTTGAGCACAAAGTTCAGGAGTTGTGCACTGAACTTCTCCACCTTGAGGCGTCTGTGGAAATGTTTTACCCGAACAAATGAATGTTGATCCTCGACCAGTATGACGAGGGAGCCTTTAGGCTATGAAAGTACAGGTTGTACAGCAGCCCCGTTTCTAGAGTTTACAATCCACATATCGAGGTTCTGGACTTTTACAGCGGCTAGCAATGATCGGGAGAGTTCTTCAGGCGTCTCCATATAGTACAGTCTTTCTTTGTAAATTAGAACACAACAACACATCAGAGCTAATTCAGTATTATAGTTGCAATGTTATAAATTTAAGTATTCAAATTATATTTTGACAACATCAATCTTGATTCGACGACTCAGCTGTGTCCTTGATATCATCATGTCCCTCGTCAGAAGCAGCGATGTATGCTAATTTAATACAATTCAATCATATCAGACCAACACCCAAAATTACAAGAGTATTCGACTTTTTCTTCTTTAAGATCACCAGATCAGCTTTGCGGAAGCTTTCTGTACAAGAAAGTATCCAATGTTATACATATGAGCACAAACTTATAACACGGCGAAACCAGCGTTTCGTCGATGGCCAAGGATCTGACTGTGTATTGTTTGTTAATACTTGACACTAGACTATTCTACGGCCAATTTTGCTGTGAGAATAGAGTTGGCTCGAAACAAACTGGTTTGACTGTGTTGATTTGCATTCGAACGCTAGAAACAATTTCAGTTAAAAAAAGTTCCAGCAGGTACGAATATCAGGGAGGTACGAATATCCTATCACTAGCACGTGATTCCTCTCCTGTTACTCACCACCGGAGCCAAGCGTTAACACTGAGGCCATGTTCATTTACGTTGGACTGAAGACTATTCGCATCTCACAGAGCAAATTACTTGAGCCAATTCGCACTCTCCCTCACAGATCTTTGTGATTAAATCGTTCAAAATCATGATACTTATCCTTATTATTCATCAACAATATCGTGCCTTTGCGTTTATGGTTTTGATTTGCAGCATGGATCACGAGTAAGATGACGACATAGAAGAAATATATAATCACATCAACAGTTGTGAGACAACTTAATCGACCCTCGTTCGATCCCTGAAAATGATTTCCGCAGCGCAATAACATCCTTTACTGATACATGTGGTGATCACACGACCGGCTGCTTTCATTGCTGCCTCAGCAGCAGCTTACTGGCAAAGTTTTTCGACACATTAAAAGAAACCAACGGGCCTAAACATAACCTATAGTGCAGTTTTGATTGGAGAACATACTCAACAATCGTTTGCTATTTACACAAATTAACTTAAAAACAAAATCTGGCAAGACACCTGGCAGTCCGTCTGATTCTAATCTAGTAATGGACATCCTTCTGACCGGTAATTCATTTGACAAATGTAGTCACTATGTCATTTAAAGGACACTCGTCAATATACAAGAGCACTCTATAATCGCCCTGCTTCCAGGTCGTTGGCCCCGTTCGCTGGTCGACCAGGAACATCACTTCGTTCACTAGGCCCTCCAGTTGGTTCACCATGAGAGCCGGGGATATATTTGTATGGATATCCAGCTGTAACCACACGTCATCAGCATGTCAGCTTAAATAACTAAATCTCAAATCTTCTGAACAATTTCTCATCTCACACCTGAGCCTTGCGTCGAACCCCTAACTACACCTGGATAATAAAATGGTTATACCAGTGGTGACTTTTACCTGTATCAGAGTAGAAGCTAGGAAAGTGTTGTCTGTAGCAGAGATAGGCGACAAAAATACCTGCAAATGAAAGAACGTCTGGGTTAATTTTTCTTTCAGGCATACAGCCACAACCCTAAACACTGAGCAAAAGATTGCGCTTATGAAGACAAACATTTCATAAATTCACATTTTCAAAACTAGGTTGGATGAAAAAATGAAAAAAAAATTCAGCAGTAAAACTACCACAAAAGTTCATAAAACTTTAGTACGGATAATTAGACACGGCTTTTTAACTAGGCAGGAGCTATATCCCAACCCTGAATTTGCTATCGACAAACTCCAAATCTCCTGAAACAATCACATCGCATCCCCAGTCACGAACCTCTTCTAACATTACAATATATTCACATACCGTAGTGTGTTAGTACTGAATGGGTGTTGGCCAAAGCATTTCCGTGCGTAGACAATGGAATGACAGAAAGCAAGTTGCTATGGAGGATTTCATTCGCATGATAGAACGAAGATTGCTCTCAGACTATAACAATCAGAAGAACCCAAACAGACGTGGAGGATATACAGTGAGCATGTGAGCAGCCCAGGCACAGACAGATGTGAAGGCGATGAACTAAGGATCAGAAAATAGAAAACCGAAACCATCTAAAGTGCAGTGTGGGCCTGCACGATGGATGCAACCGGAGCACCGTGACCATCGCTAATAAGTGTTTATATATTACTTTCCAAAACTGCCACTTAAATTTCATTGAATCCAATACCAACATTTCGCAATGATAAGTTCCGAACTTACCTATCAAAGCACCAAAAATGATATCTTCCCATCGGTGCTGGTAGTCACAGACGCGTGAAATCGAGATGAGGGTGGCGGCCAACAAAGGCAATAATACCCAAAAGATCCTTAAAGTGCGTCCTCGCTTATCAAAGATGCCAAACTTTGCGGCAAGGTATAACGATAAGTAACCAAGCCCAGCGAAACACCCTGCACATGAATAAAAAAAAGTTGGCACAAAACCAGCTGCAAAGGATATTCATTGCATTGTTTTGACAAGGTACAAAACCAACACACAGGCTTACGCGGTAACAAATTGATAAGACAGCACCTACACTCTCTGCAGTAATGCACATGAGTTTACTTTTTGTCTGAACAAGAGTTTATTCATCAACCAACAATACAAAACTGAAACTGGAAGATTTCCAAAAGCTTACGTACATGATGCATGCCCGCTAGGAAAACTTTTGTAACCATCTTTAATAACAGATTCGTCCCCGTGACACAACACTTCTTTGTTGGGTTGGTACACCTACAGCCACAAAAGAACACTGCAAATCAGCCTGCTGCATAAATTGTGCTTACAACCATAGTCCACCATGGTACTTACAGCCCATCAGTGGTGTGGGCGATGTTAAAATTACGTACGATCTTGGTTGATTCAGTATTTCGTAACTGGACTCTTTGAGGTAACAACCAGAAACTTTCCCGCGTCTGGAAGCAAATATGTAAGACATTTTTCAACTTTTCCTATCCAAAAGAGAAATGCCCATCATTTGCAGCAATAAAATAACCTTCTGTGAAATGTACTGCACTTGAAAGCTATACAATTGTACTCAGAACAATCTGCCTGTCATGGCCTAAAGTCCACCGACCCACGCCCTGGCTGGGCGGTGCTAGTAACGACGAAGACCATAGACGAGAAGATAGGGAGTTACCGGTACACCGTCTGGGAAACACCTCCAGAAAAAGTCAGGTCGGGGCATACCAACAGTGTTCTTTATCGAGTCGGTTAGGAGGGCAGTCAGGGCAATCGCTGTCCCAAGACCTGAACAGAAAGAAACGTATCGTGTAAAGCGTAACTCGGATTCATCACCATCCTCCTCAACGATCTCACCATCCTTACACATTGAAATATATTTTAATTTCGTGGAGACCATTATACAAAATCCCTTGTCTTGGTGTATATTATTGACTTCAACTGACTAAATGTGTGCTTTCTACCATCAGAAACAGTTGCACACTTATCATAACCCTCAAACAGTAAGCAGCAGTAATATGTCAGTTACCTAAGAAGGCATTGTGAAAGTCCCGGACACTTCTCCTTTTTAAGAAGTAAAAAAAGAACACGGCCAGAGGTATAAAGACAGCAATGACCTGTTCAAAATATGACAATTAGAAGTAAGACAGACTGAACAAGTACACGGCTTCTGAAGACATGTCTATACAAGATGTAAAAAAGTTTCTTGTGCGAAAAATGCGATATAGTAGCTAGGACGACGTAACTGACATAGGATAAAAAAACAGGTAAAGCATGAAAACCATTACTAAGAACTCACCAGCACACTCCAAGTGGGCACCGTAAAATCTTTTCGAGGGTACTCATAGTTTTCAATATTGTTTTCACCCACATATCGGTGGAAAGGAGGAATGACAACGTAAACGACGATCTCCAGACCAGCAATTATGACAACCATCAACCAATCTTTCAGGTGATACTTCAAGAGTGCGAGGGTTGAAATGTCTGTTCCTTGTCCTTCCCTGGCACATGGAGGCAATTCTGCCCCTCTTAAGGGCTGGTTCAGGGTCTCCGCTTCCCTGGCTGCACACACAAACAGCTCATGTGAGCACATTTATAACTAACTTCGTCCCTTGAAGAAACTTTTCTCCATTCCTACAAATCATAACTCACAAGCCAGTGACAACTTTCTGGCAACAGTATCTCTGCCTTCAACTACCAACAAAAGGTTCTTTCGGTCATACGACGAGACACCTTATTGAATATGCAGAACTTCGGCCTATATGATGGGCAGAGCATTGTCCTGCAAAGTTAAATGATCGATGCAAAGAACTTTGAAAGTGCCATATTACACCACGAGCGGGATAACATGGAGACCATTCTACAAAAGCAACGTCCTAATCACCGGATTGGACCAAAAAAGATATATCCAATATGGTACATGAAGATATCACTAGAACTATCCCTGCTTCTCAGAAACTTCAACATTTGACTCTCGCTTTTGCGTCGGGATCCTTGTCACCCCTCTGTCTCTGACACCAAAATCAATTGAATCCGTTGAACTCCCGGATTTGTTAAGTTCGGAAGGTTTGTATCCTCCTTCGCTACTCAAATAATTTCAAGAAACTTCAGGCCAACATACTGAGACAATGACAATATCGAATCAATTTTTATATATTTTTTTATTTAAATCCAGCGAAAATTCTCTAATTGTCGCATGCCCTTTATAGCTCCCACTTCACATTCTCAGAGTGGACAAGCCATTATTCAAACTCCGCTGTACGCAAAGTACCCACCCCTACCGAAAAGTCCTTCCGCAGAATACTTCTTCCGTCCGGAAGTCCGTCCGGGCGTTCACGGACTCGATAAATAAATGATGTGCCGTGCGCGCACTGCGCATCAACAGTCAACACCTGGCCAGTGACCGCCAATCACTACCCTAGTACGGGGGATGATAACAAGTACGGAACACATCGTTTGAAACGTCAGTCCTGAAAGTGACAGAGAAAAAATATTCTCAGCTCTTCATTCCGACAGGTGGTCACCGGAGGACTTCACGCGGACTCACGCCTCTCCTACTTCCGGAGAAGGACCGACAGAGACAAGCCCTCGACAAGAACCTACACCTCGTCGCAGTCGACTATACGAGACTAACTTTCGCTGACACGTCACTATATTCTCGGCAGGTAAGCCGCTTAACGACCTCCTTTTGTTCCTACATGTCACAGGACTGTAAATGTAGGAAAATCGATTGCCAGTGACTCAGAAGAAACGAAAATGAGACGGAAGAATAACTCCAGAACATGGAATAAAACGAGACTCTCATGATAGTCCACCAAAAATAAGTTGCAATCCTGAACGTCAGAACTGAAATGTGAAGATGCAGTTCTGTCCAATAACGTGTGAACTGACCAAATTTAGTGTCCATCGAGCGCACAAAGCAAAATGCTTGCGAGCTCAAAAAGACTGGTCAAATGTATAATAATAATAATATGAATCGGTGCCAAACACTGACAGATTTTTTGCATGTTTACTAATCATTGCAATCAGGGGGACATTCAACACACAGCAACGGTTGATGCGAAAAAAACACGTATCGGATGCAGACGACAACCAGAAGACGCGTCCGAAATCGAGTACGAGCTTTGCCACTTCTACTTAAGCTTTCGTGCATCGTTGTAGATGAAACCCGAGGAATGACAATGAGACTCTCCAATCTGAGCATTCATGGACTGACATATCAAACCTGCTACAGCAACTGCGAATAAACGAAAAACTCTAAACGAAAAGTGAAAACTAGCAGGGCCGAAAATTCCAAGCTGACGCAAAGCGAGTACAACGATTTGCCGCTTGAGACATGTCACTCAAACAAATAGCAGAGGCAATCACCTGGAACTCCAGGACTAGCTACATTCACCCGGTTCTCCTCGGGATTACCCATGTTTGGACACCAGGCTTACAAAACTCGCTGCGAGAAACCTTTCAACCGATAAACACAATGTCCGCTGGTGACGAGGTCGAAAATGTCCTCCCCGAGCTCCAGCACGAAAATACACCGGCCCTGTATTACCCCACACATATTCTATCCATCACCTGTCCTGCGCCCCGTGCTGCTTCAAACCGTCTCTCCTCGGTGCCTTCCACCCTTCCACGAGCTGTGGGAGCAGAAACACAAACCGCCCTCGTCAGCTCTTGTTCGCAGCTCTCTGAACGTCCATCGGCTGGAGCTCACGGGGGGAGCACACGCCGTTAGGAACAGGCAGAGGGCCGCGGAGGCTTCAAGAGCTCCCGTACACGCAAGTACTGGCCACTGTAACTTCGTCCACACTCTGCGCTCTGTTCAGCTCGTCCTCCAACAGCGAGACCTAACGGACCAACGCTGTCCAATTGTCCACTGCAACGGAACGAGCTTCGCAGCACAAGTCGGTCGGATGCCTATGAGAGCACGACTGTCAGTCGCCCCGTGGCACAGAGGGCTGCGATAAAGTGCACTTCTGCCGAAGTAGGGTTCTGTTGTTGTCAATTTACTGGCAAGTCGAGACCTTAATCCGGGCGCGAGAGTTCCCATCTACGTTTGGTAAATCGGCACACGACGAAGGAGCCAACTGGGGGGTCAAAATCCTGCCTCGGCTGTCCCTGCCATAGCTGAGCCCTTCCTTCCTTACGAGCCTGCCTCGTCCAGGCGAGCATCGATGACTCAGCATGACATGCACGCCATGTGCTCTGTTCCCATTCCCTCGATCTGACAAAATTCTCGCACGTCCAGTCAAACGTCTTTCACTGGCCATGTGGTCTCATCCAGTTGGCTACCATCACCGTACATCGGTATTATCGTTAGCGTGCTACCTGCAGTGCGCTTTTGACTTCTAAAACTGCATTGACGTCGCACCACCGCATTGTGCGTGTGTGCGTTGGTCATAGGCCTATGGAGCTTAAAGGCTGAGGCGCAAACATAAACAAAGCAAGCCGGTTACGAGAAGGAGACGAAGTATGAGAGCTTCTAAATCAGGACGAGATAAAGAGTATGCATAAGAAGAAGGCGGAAAATTTCGTTAAATTTTACAACTAATTAATGATTCCCACATTAGTGTGACAATTAAAAGGAAAAAACGTGGTTATTGGTCATAAGTACCAAGGGAGTAAAACAACTTCTTAATTTGGGATATTGAACGATTGTTTCAAGTTTTAAATATCATATTGCAACAGGTTGGGTAGGAAAGTCCGCTTCCTAAGAGGCATCCTATTCGATCTGCATCCTCATAGTACGGCTTGTGGACCAATAATATAGGTTATCAATTAGCAAGGAAACCGAGTAATATAAGGAGGATGGAAAGACCCATCAATTCCTACATGGATGAAACTAAAGGGGTAGGATGGGGCTACGCCCCAATAGCATCACAATGGGGAATATGCACTATTGCTCCTAACTATCTAGGGCAACCAATCTACATACTTCATGAGCATCACCTAACATGATTCCACTAGTGATTGGTTTATGTATAGCAATGGATACACATTGATTAAAATAGGTTATATAATATTCTAAAGAAAGTTATATCCATGTCACCTAATATAGTAGGCTCTCACGCACTCTCTCAAACACGTGTCAAAGTCATGTCTATAGCTTCATATAACTCAAAGGCTATAAAAACAAAGAGAAGACATCTCTGCATACCCTATACTTGGAGATATTGATGGTTGTCGCTCCATTTGTCGCCCATCCAAGAGAATGGGTAATCCCCCAAAGGTCCATGGTCCAATGATGTCATCAAAGCTCTCGCGATTCTCCTATCAAAGGCTATCAAGCGTGATATGAATGCAAGTGAAGGAGGAACAGTGTGAAGTAGGTTGATAAGTGGACGAGCAATACTAGAGGAGAGTATATCAAATATTTGCGTGTTGTGATGCAACTACTATGAGAAGATGATGACATGTGTAATCTTTAAGACCGTTGTTATGATGATGATAGTTTAGGTCATGAAAACCATTGGTTCATTGTAAGGCTGTTAAGAACCCCCAGTTCGATCACATCAAAAATTTACATCATGTGATCGAAGCCCACAACCCGGGTCTGGTGTAAAGTATGGATTTCAACGTGGCCCTCCCTCGTGGAACAGAGAATTGTATATTCAGAGAACATCATAAAACATCACGAGACGATCATGCTAGTGAGTATGAACATCGACATTGTACGAGAGCCATGTGGGGCCTATACAAGTATCGTACTTCTGACCCTTTTTCCTTTCGCTCTTATACCAATTGTTGATCCAAAATATCAATACACGAAGAAACAAACATGCAATCAATAATCGACATAGGAAATACGTGGTTCACCTCACTGAGGCTACATCCATGGAACACACAGAGTCACTTTATTGAATAACCCTAATTGTGTCACAGAGAGCTTCGCCAGCCCTCTTATATAGTAGTACCAGCCCTAGCCCAAGTCTAATTAAATATAGTCAAACTAACCACAGTTACTCAAGACTTCAGTTAACTCCTAACAATATCACGATTGAAATTTCAACTCAATTGGATGAGTATTGAGTAAAAAATGATAGTTTGAAGTTTATGCATACAGTTAGAGTTCCAAGATTGCACTAATTGTCACAAAGTTAGTACAGTGATTATAACTTTTGCATTCAAAAGTTTTCATTAATAAAACTTTTCAAAGTTGAAGTTGGATAATAAATGATCTTCTCTTGAAATTTGAAAACAATTGGAGTGACGGATTGGGATGTGTGATGATTTTAGTACATAGGAGTATGCATATTGCATTGTGATACAATGTACTATTAGAAAATTGCTATGAGAAATCTGGAAAAGAGAAACACAAAGACCATGGACTGCATCGAGATAAATGCAGTCCATGGTCGGCGGCAAAAGTTTCTGCAGCAGGATTAAGTTGAGTGAAAATTCTATGCCCAGGGTGGAGGAGTTGGAACTTGGATGAGGGACGGGGGAGACGAGGGAGTTGAGGATCCTTGAGGAAGAATTTTGAGCTAGAAAGGAAACGAAAGGGAAGTGCGCCTTTCACAGACGAAGTACTTGCTGTATCGTCTTTGGAAGCGGTGACGGATGACTTGAATGCATGTAGCCCTACTGCTGAGGTTTGTAACAGACAGATTACACAAAGGTTTTGCCATTTGTAAAGAATTACAGTTCGTTCCCAAGGAAATGAGGTGTTAATTCACTACGAGCGATAAATATGTGAGTTTATGCATCTTTTGAAAACTCTGGATATGCACAGTCCGAAGAGTGCCGCGAATAAGTAGCACACGTCCACTCATTCTAATTAGCAAATCATTATCCATCCATTACATTGCATAAAATTACACATGTAATTGAAATTCCACTCCAAATTTACTGATGGGAGTTTGATCACTCCTTTACAAGCCAAAGTCGAGGTGATGTTCTCGATGAAGTTCTATTGTGAGGCGAATCCGACCATGGCTCATGGGCGAATACCTGGATTCCTTCACAGGTATCACGCACTAGTCTAGACCAATCAAACACAATATTCAATAGCTTCTCGAGCACTTCGTTATATCTTGACTACAATTGCGGTTCTCAATGAACACTTGCAAAAGAAAGAGATAATCCTACTCTAACACTACTCCTATTTATACAATCTACTCACACTTATTCCTAACTGTCCTCTACACGTATCGCACCCGACTACTTCTTCGGAATGTTGATGGTCCCTTCGATGACGTCTCTTCCCTCAAGGCGAAAGCATCGACGCTCATCTACAACTCTCTGATGTCTTCTGCGATCTCCTTTCAATGGACTTGCATCGCTTCCTGGCACTCGCGTCCCATGGCCTTGTACATCTCCTTCCTTTGATCCTTCGAATCGCAAGGGGTGTTCATCGCCACAATCAAACGTTCCAACCTTTCAGCCTCCACATCGTCACACCGGGCAAAAAGGTATTGCGAGCATCTACTCGCCAAATCTTCTAATCTAGCCGGTCTCTCAACATCAACTTCATGTAATTGCTGCTTCGCTCTCTTGAATTGCTGCTGAAGCTTCTCATTCTCCCTCTCAACGAACTTCACCTCCGCACTTCGGATCTTGCAAACTTCATTGTAGGTCTGCTTCACCGTGATGGCTTCCTACGTCGCCTCCTTCTTCTGCTTTGCCAGACGCTCCACTGAGTGTTTCAATTGCTTTATAGTCTCTGTCTGGTCCATCTTCCCTTGAGTTGTGCAGTTCAGTAACTTAATCAATTCCATGTAACCGTCTTCTTGAGGATTCCACCCTTGGATGTAACTGCCTCCCATCTCGTTTAGCTCCATCAGAATTGGCATTACCACATTCTCCAGCTTATGCGCTAACTGCAACACCAAAGAAATTGATTCCTCCACTGTCTTCTTAACCTTCACCTTAGGCCACGCTGCCTTTGGTGATGGACTACTCGACTGAGTAACTTCCTTCAGCTTCCGCTTCTTGTTGATGGGTTCCGCAATTATCTCCACACTAGAACTCCTCTTCTCAATGATCCCCACTGAATCTTCTCTCCCGAATACGGCTTCCTCGACATCCCACATTGCTTTAGCTCGTTCCTCCAAAGGCATCTCCTGCTGATACTCCCTCACTGGCGATTGCACACCATCTCCTTGGTGGGGCCCCAAGCTCCTGGTCGATCCACTGTTGCCGTCACTCCCCTTTGGCCTACCCAGAGTGCGGACCATGTTCAATTGATATCTTCTTCTCTCTTGTGGTGTCAACCACCCCATCCGTGAATACATGTGCACCAAGAATGAAGAGATGTAGATCACTCCCTTCTCTCCCGCTTGCAGTCTCTAACCCATCGCTTGCACATTCCGAGCAAAGATCTCTCCCCAAATGACATTTATTGATCCACCGACGAATCCCTCTACTATTCTCACCTTATACATACTTACATAAGTAGTTCTTTGCGGTGAAAACAATTGATTTAAAATATACATTATCTTCCTCCTGAAGTCGTCACGAATAAGATCAATCTTGAAGCCGTTTGTGCCTTTCGTCTCCCGATGATCAAACCACTTCGTCTCATCGAAATTGAAGCCCGTGTATATGGCCGACCCTTCCAAGTCAACACCATCTTTCTCCTTCGAGTAATCTCTTCCTAATGCCTCTGCCCAAAGAAGCGCATCCCACGAATCCGGATGCCCTCTCCATCCTATTGGATTTGCCGTCTTCTTCGCTCGAACTTCCTCACACAACTCTGGGCACACGTAGTCCCAACGCCATGCTAAGAACTCTCCGCCTAAGTTCTTCAATCGTAATAATTCTCTGGTTGTCCAATCTAGCTTTGGCACCAAAGATCGATACACTCATATCGGCATCTTCTTCACCGGCAATCGAATAGTTTCGCGAGCTCCCGATCGAATGATCGATCTTCTCTTCATCTTGTCTACTTGGCTCGTTGCTCGTTCTTGCTTCTCCGTGGCTCGTCACACTTGTTGATGTTGTTACTAATTGCCCTAATTCGTTCGACACTTTAGACATTCCTTAACAACTCAATCGTCTTGGCCGTATTTGTACTTATTTCACCTCTTCGTATTCGACGGGCAAGACTTCATCCGAATATCGCTCACTTTTACAAAAAAACAGTCTCAAAATCTCTAAGTAGGGTCCTACAAGGTTTCTAAGGAGGTTTGCAAGAGGTGTCCATGAAGCAAGACTTCAGTCAAGACACGGATGGAAACGATAGCCGGAACTAAACATGGAGGACGAGACGAACTCATGTCATTCACGTAGCTCCAACCCTAGAGCTTGTGATCTCGCGCTGCAGCAGTTGGTTTGAACATGGCACGGTCTTAAGGTCATGAGCATATAATGTCCCCAAGGACTTGTGGAATTATCCAAGGAGAAGGGGCTTGGATGTGAAATGAAGGTCCGGCGATCTGAAGACGGATCGTCGACCTCCATAGACAACTCCATCTGCAAATTATAGGATGCGTTAAAGATCTCGAGCATTTTTGTCCACAAGTTTACCATCTTTTGTCAATTGAAGGTGAAGGATTTTCTAGCTCAGACGAAGAAGACGAGGGGTTTATAACTCGAGGGGTTTATAACTCGGAGGATTTTTGCACGGACCGGTGTCCGCCCCCTGGGTTCTAGATAATCACCGTCTCGTGCAATTGAGTTGATTTGTTTTTGAAACCATCTAGGTGGCAGTTAGCTCGTTACGAAGCTCATCACAATGCCATCGATAAAATCTTGGCAGCGGCAACGTGGCTCGACGTCTCGGCTCACCGCACCGTACGTGCATATGAGACGAAGATTTTACGTTATATGCACAACAACAGTGCTCTAGGACTCGAGTTCTTAGTTTGTGAGTGAGGTTTTGAATCGGCGAAGACGAGGATAGAATTCCAGATTAATGTCCACAGTCTTCTAGAGGTTTACCATTCGACGTCTTGGAGCTAGCAGATACCAAGAATGATCAGTCTAAGCTAGTGGAAGTAGCTGTTTGTGGAGATCAAGATGACATGCGATGGAGACACACTCAAAGCCTTGTATCCAAGATAAGTCCCCTGGGTCCCTTGTAATAGGACGCACATGCACACATAGTCAAAGGAGGATTGCGCGTGTGCCTTTTTTGTTTGTGGCAGTAATGGCAATAAGCAGAGCAGAGGTATCTCTTGTGGTTTAGGGATATTTTGACCTAGGATAAATTTCCATTTTACTCATAGGAGTGGAAAGAAGTCAAGTTTGGAGGTTCAATCTGAAAATCGAACGACACAAGGGACGAGTTCAGCGTCCAGACGAAGTGAGATGGCAGTCATGAAGACAAGAGGAGCCGGATTTGACATTGTCAAATATGATAGACGTGATGAGTATCTTCTGTGGGAGAGGCAAGTCAAAGGCAAGTTGAAGGCTTCCGGTTTGGGCAAGTCATTGAGGCCTAAACCCTCTACATTCAATGAAGAAGACTGGAAGGACCTTCAAGAGCAAGCGATGAGTATTGTTATACTCCATCTACAACCTTCAGTTCTGAAGCAAGTTGATGAGTATGACAATTGGACGTTATTGTTTGAGGCTCTTCAGAGACAGTTTCATCGCAAAGAGTTATCAAACAGGTTGTACACCTCCTCGAAGTTGATGAGCTTCAAGATGAAAAATTCAGGTACAAAGATACAAGATCACATTGATGCCTTTGGTGATCTTGTTATTTATCTTCATAATCTTGGAGAGGAAATAACTGATGAGAGGAAGGCCCTTCATTTGTTAAGCTCATTAGCTACTTCATATCAGTCATTGTCACGAGTGTTGATCCATCGTGATAGACAAACGATCACTTACAATGAGGTAGTAAGTGCTCTATTGACTAATGACCTACAGTAGAAGATGATGATGCCCTCTACTCCATCCTCTTCATCTGGTACGGCATTAAATGTGACCCGTGGACGGTCACAATCAAGGAATAAGAAGGATGGGAAGAAGTTTGCATCTAGAGCTAGATCCATGTCTAGGGGTAAATCCCAAGACAGAAAGACGGTGATCTATTGGAAATGTGGCAAGAGTGGTCATTTTAAGAAGGACTGCCGTGTGAAGACCAAGGCTAATGATCCTCCTTTGGCCAATGTGGCTCAAGATTTTGATGAGGAGGAGGACTTGCTCGAAGATGGACTATGAAGCCAGAGGTATGCCCTATGCAACTCACCAAAGGGTGTTGGTGATGTATGGATTCTTGATAGTGCTTGTTCTTATCACATTTATAACACTAAAGAGTTTTTTCATACTTTCTCAGTATCAAATGGTTTAGTTCTTATGGAAAATGATCAACCCTGTCGAATTGAAGGTGTTGGATCTGTACAGATTCACATGTTTGATGGAGTCAAACGTATGTTGACTCACGTTAGGTTTATACCTGAAATGAGAAAAAATCTTATCTCTCTTGGAATGTTAGATTCAAAAGTCCTTGAGTGGAGTTCTAGACAAGGAGTACTTGAGGTGAGAATAGGTGATAAGATTATCTTAAGAGTACACAAGCATAGAAATCTGTATGTGCTAGAGGGCAATACCATATGTGGTGAAGTCAATCTTACCAGATCTCGGCCTAAGGTGGCTCATGTTTGGCATTCTAGAATGGGACACATGAGTAACAATTATTTGATTTTCCTTCGTGATAGGGGCTTGTTACCCGGTTTAGGTAAAGTTGACATGGAATTTTGTGAGCATTGTGTTATGGGCAAGCAACATAGAAAAGCCTTTGGTGTTGGAACTCATAGTTCCAAAGAGTTACTGGAGTATGTACTTAGTGACGTGTGGGGACCCTCTCCTAAAGCCTCACATTATGGGAAGTGGTACTATGTATCGTTTATTGATGATTACTCAAGATTTGTGTGGGTCTATTTTCTCACACACAAGTTTGAAGTCTTTGCAACTTTCAAAAGTTGGACAGCCCAAGTTGAGACTTACACTAGTCACAAGGTGAGATATCTACGTTCGGATAATGACGGGGAGTATACTTCAGAGGAGTTTAGAAGTGAGTGCAAAGAGGAGGGGATCACTCGTCATCTCACCACGGTTTATACTCCGCAACAAAATATTGTTTATGAGAGACTCAACCGAACAGTATTGGAGAAGGTGCGTAGTATGTTGAGCCAATCTGGTTTACCATATGAATTATGGGCTGAAGCTGTAAATACTGCAGTGTATTTGGTAAATCTGTCTCATTCAAGTGCAATCGATTTCTTGACACTGTTTGAATTGAGGCACAAACGGAGGGCTGATTATAGTCATTTGAGAATTTTTGGTTGTATGGCTTATCCTCTCATACCTAAGGAGAGTAGGACCAAGTTGAACCCTACATCCAAGAAGTGTCATTTTCTTGGATATGCAAGTGGTGTGAAAGGTTATTGGCTATGGGACCCTGTAGCTTGTAAGGTGATTGTCAATAGGGATGTTCTTTCAATGAGCCCGGATCATTGAAAGAGGGGGAGATATCTCAAGCTCCCCATACTGACAAGGGCAAATCTCCACTCACAGATGTTGTTAAGGGGGAGATTGATCATTATGGATTTAATGATGCGTCACAAGGAGAAGCTCCAGAACAGATGGAGCAAATTCCTAAACAACATGAATTGGAGGAGCAAGTTGTCGTTGCTGAGCCTCAAGACACAAAGACAAAAAACGACGGAGATCAACCAGGACCATCTACTAGGAGATCATCAAATCGGATTAGTAGAGCTCCCGAAAGATATGGAACATGGGGTGATTCATCTATTCTTGAGTATCATGATATTGAAACTGAGAATGATGATGACAATGCGTTGATCTTGGAAGAAGGAGAACCTTGTTCATATTGAGAAGCTCAAGCCTCTATCAATAAGCTTGAATGGGATATTGCTATGGAGCGTGAGATGCAATCGCTTGTTGAGAACAAGACTTGGGAACTGGTGGAGCTTCCAAAGAATCAACCTTTGGTTGATAGCAAATGGGTGTACAAGTTGAAGGATAATCTAGCGGATGAAGAGAAGAGGATCTTCAAAGCTAGGTTGGTGGCTAAAGGCTTCACACAAGAGAAAGGTGTGGACTACAACAAAGTCTTCTCGCCTGTAGCAAAGTATGCTAAAAAATTGTCTGGTATGTGCACTTGCTGCAATATTTGGTCTAGTTATGGATCATATGGATGTTGTCACGGCTTTTCTATATGGATCTTTGGAGGAAGAAATCTACATGAGACAACCTATTGGCTATGAGAAGAAAGGTCCGGAGAAGTTAGTTTGTAGATTGCTCAAATCTCTATATGGATTGAAGCAAGCTCCTAGTCAATGGAATGCAAGGTTTGATGAGTTCATGAAAGCACAAGGATTTTCACGGAGTGTGTTTGATCCATGTGTTTACATGAAGAAGGTGAATAATGAGATCTTTAGTCTCATTATTCTAGTACTCTATGTGGATGACATGCTCATTTTGGCAAAGGAACAATCCAACATCGATAAATGCAAGAGGGAAATGAAATCTGCATTCAAGATGAAGGATTTGGGTAAGTCCAAGAGGATATTGAGTATAGATGTTCACAGTGATTTGAAGGAGAGAAAGCTATGGTTAAGTCAGAGTAAGTACATTCAGCGTGTGCTTGACAGCTTTAACATGGCAAACTCTAAAGGAGTGTGGACTCCTTTGGCGGCACATTTTAAGCTCTCAGCAACTCAATGTCCAATTGATGCAATTGAGAGAGGAAATATGTCGTCAATTTCCTATGACAAGGTAGTGGGCAGCCTTATGTATTTGATGATGTGCACTAGACCTGATATTGCTCTAGCTATAGGCAAGGTGAGCAGGTACATGTCAAATCCAGGGAAGTTGCATTGGGAAGCTATGAAGTGGATTCTCATGTACCTCAAGAGTACTAAGGATTTTGGTCTTTTGTTTGATGATTTATCGGACAATGCCAAATCCTTGTTGGGTTATGTTGATGCTTACTATAGACAAGATCTGGACAAGATGAAGTCTACAACTGGATATGTGTTTACACTTGGAAGTGGATGCGTTAGTTGGAGATCTACCTTGCAGAAGTGCATAACTGAGTCAACTATGGAAGCCGAATATGTAGCAGCAGCGGAAGCAGCAAAGGAGTCTATTTGGTTGAACAGACTTATCACTAAAATGGGATTCAAACAAGATGTAGTAAATCTCCATTGTGATAGTCAGAGTGCCTTATTGTCACTTGTTTCTAACAATTTCTGGGAACAACAGAACAATAACTTAATTATATCAATTGTACCCTCCACGTGCTCAGTATTGCCTCTGAAATGTCTACCTCGTTATTTACCTTTTGATAGAACACACATGTATGCAACATCTTTATTTTCTGAGGAACTGCAAACTAATACACTGTTGATAGCAATGTCAGTACATGGTGTGAGTATATATACTAGTGAGTTCACCTGATCGTCGTATGAAGCGTCTCACTTTTCGAGATTCTTTAGCACTATCTTGCAGCAAATCAAGTAATGGATAGCAGGATGAAGCACATCGACATCAGATATCACTTTATTAGAGATGCAGTGTCTGATAGGAAGGTTGGACTAGTCAAGATTGACGGTAAACTCAATCCAGCTAATACTTTGACCAAAGTTATTCCTTTAGAGAATTTCACGAGGCATTGTGCTACTATGCAGATTTTGCATAAGGAGCATTAGTAGAGTTACTCAAGCAATTGTTTGATTCTTGTATATGCTTTACTCCTTCCTAGTTAGGCTACGGCTTAGTTCTAGTTAATCCTTGTTTACAAGAGGGCCTATGCTTCAGGTTTCCTTCTAGGACTTCCCACTAAGTATGTATATGGATAACAAGAGTTAGAGACCCCAAGACATGAGTCAAGGGGGAGATTGTTAGGAGTTAACTCAGGTCTTGAATAACTCTGGTTAGTTTGACTATATTTAGTTAGACTAGGGCTAGGGCTGGTACTACTATATAAGAGGGCTGGCAGAAGCTCTCTGTGAGACAATTAGGATTATTCAGTAAAGTGACTCTGTGTGTTCTGTGGACGTAGCCTCAATGAGATGAATCACGTATTTCCTGTGTCGACTCTTGATTGCATGTTTGTTTCTCAATGTATTGATATTTTGGACCAACAACACACATAAGTCTAAGTTATAAACTATATATCCATTGAATTGGACCTATAAAACCCTCCTAGAATTCTCAAAATTAAGCCAAACACATTCTAAGGTCTGAATTTCACTCTCCAACTTTAAATCATCACAATAGAATGGCAACCCACTCAATTGCATCCATTCTTGAGCCCATCTTGTAGCTCTCATCGCTAGTTTTTCAACCCTCTCCTAAAATCTACAAATGTTCTCTTCAAAGGCTTCCAAAACTCTTCAAAATCTCAAAAAACTTCGTCAATTGCACTTATTGGCCCAAACTCCATGACCAATAAGGATGAATAGTCATTTTTTTGACCTCTAGTGTGGCCAAATTAGCTCCATATTAACTTATAGCTTTAAAATTAAACTAAATACACTACTTAGCCATAATATAAATAATATCAGCCGTCATTAATACAAAGTTAAAATAATAATTCGAAACCGATTTAGTATGAATAGAACTACAAACGGAATGGGGGAGTTAATAACTTGAGAATAATACTCATTACCAAAATTCTTAACAATCAACTCACTATGGCTTGTTTTTTGTAAACAATAGTGATAGATTAGAATCCATGTCTTAAAAGCCATCACTATTGGCAAGTTCAGATCCATAGCGATGAACAAAATCAAAACGTATATTATTAGGTCCCAAATCACGTTGTAGGAAACAACTGGAAGAATAAACAGGTCTGAAGAATTCATCACTTGTCGTACAAAATTGTCTCCAAAATGATATACTAACCACGTCCGAAAGTGATCACAATGAAGACATCAAATGGTGATAACAAATGGATTGGACATTGTTACATATAAAGAATCATGTTGTCCTCTATGCATGTCCCACGACGGCTCTACTTTGATTAGATAAGCTTTTTAGTCAGCAAAACAATGTTCTAGATCTCTCCCTTCCTCTTTCCATCATGACCTCGCTTAAAATTTGATGAGGTCCAAGATAATATCTATTGGAACCTTATCAACATTCTCATCCTGCAAAGTTGATTCAACCGTGGACTCTTAATAGCCTTACGCTGAGTTGACGGTCCTCTTGACCTAAAATATCAAAGTCATAACGATGTTTCTAAAGATGATACATGTCATTATCTTCCCACAGTAGCCACGTCACAACACAACATCGGCGTGATTTGAGACCTGAAAATATATATTTTGATTTATTTTGAGCGTTATGGATCTGAATTTGCTTCACGTGGTGGCTTTCAACATGTGGATTCCAATCCATCCATATTATTTACCGAAAGTAAATTATATGAAGTTGATTGTTAGGAATTTTGGCGAGGAGTATTATTCTCAAGTTTTAAACTCCCTGGTTCTGTTTGTAGTTCCATTCATATGTAACTGACTTTGAATTGTTATTTTGACTCTTTATTTATTTCAACTCATATTATTTACATAATGGTAATAAGATTTTTTTTAGGTTAGTTGTAAAGCCCTAAGTTAATATAGAGTTAATTTGGCTACATTAGAGGTCAAAAAATTGACTTTTCATTCTCATTGGTTGTGAAGTTTGAACCAATGATGGCACTTAGATGATGTACTTTGAGGTTTTGAGATGTTTTGGAAGCTTTGCCACATACCATTCACATGTTTGGAAAGAGTGTTGGAAAGTTTACGACAAGAGCTACAAGATGGACTTAAGAATGGGTGCAATTGAGTAGACTATCAATCTATTATGATGATTTGAAGTTGGAAAGTGAAATTCACACACAAATAGTTTTGGATTCTTGTCTATGTATGTAGATATAATTATTTCCACTATGCATATGCTAAGTGAATTTTTTTTATGAACATTAGGATTAACATTTTTTAATGTGGATACTTATAATATCCACTCCATTTTTCGAAACGGGATTGGAAACTGAAATCAAATTTTCGTAAAAGAAATGAACACGTCCAAATATTGCATAGCATGAACTCCGCAATAAAACAAGCTACGGATCTCGGCGGAACACAAGGCATAAGAATCGGAAACTCTTGTGCTTACGAGATGAGGCACAAACGCTTGGATCAGTATTGTAAACAGGGGCTGTTTATGTTTCCATTGGTGAAATATCGCGAAAATCACTTGCAAAACTGAGTTCCAAATTTAGTTCAATCTCCACTATCATCTCCATAAACCTTGTAGACGAACACGCCTATGTCATTAGATGGTTGGAAGGAAACATAGTTGGACGTGTATTTGTGTCGAACGACTACAATATGGATTCTTGTATGTGCATCAAATTTTTTGTTTCACTTTGGGGTAGGAACTGCTGTGGATCTCTACAAGGGAAAGAATGATACCAGTATATCCTGCCAGTGGCAGAATATTAAGAACTTGGCAGAAACTTGAAGCACATGTGCGCCTGAAGTTTTGACCATGTTTCTCTCTTTTCGTCCCTTGGCCTTTGCCGCCTTGTATGACCTGCCTTCGTTCGGTCTTTTAGACATAATTGTAGCTTACGTCTTCTCCAGATCTCTCCAGGTTTTTTTCAATGGCTATGATCTTTGTATGAAACAAAGATCCAACTGTCTCATACTTGGCGCCATCGTCAAGCAGAAGTATATGGCCACAGGATACTCACTCCGATCGGAGTGAAAATTGGATGCTGCATGCTTATGTTCCAGCTAGAGACTATTGATTTCTGCTGTTTGTCATGATTTCTTCATCAAAGTTCGAAATTTGTGAATTGATCACAAGCATTGTAAGCATAAGACCTGGATTTTACAAACCAGGATACCTTTTAATTTCAATCACACCAGAACTTCTCTTATGTTCACATTCTGGATACCACATAATATTCCGAATCTTCTTACACTCCGAACTCACCCCTAGCATATCTGAGATGCTTTTCGCTCCGATGTCAGATCATGTCTCGAATGAATACTTTCAGCAAGTCCATGTTACGTATTCCTCATTCGTGGTAAACGTAAAATATGTGGTTCATGCATGATCAGATAGAATGAGGTTCTCACAGAGGTAAGACACACGGTAAACAGTTAGTTACAGAATCAGGGACTGTTGGAACCGAGAATGCACCCGATTAGACGATGGAGAATTTATGCTTGTCTCATAGGTCAAAGATAGGTGTCTATTGTAGAACTTGACTTGTGCATAAGAAGCAAGTAAGAGTGTGTCTAAGAACGAATCAAGAGCATCAACAAAAACGTTCGCATAAAATTCTGCTCATGTGCATCTTAGTATCAACTGTGGTACAGGAAGTCCGAGCTTTACTTGTGTGGAATTTGTTCTTTATTTTTCAACATACATTTTTTTGTTTTTGTTTTTTGAAAACCGTCGATTGGGTTAGCAAAATGGATTGGGTTACCCAATGAAAGACTTGGTTCTGCGGGTGGCGAAAGATCTCCTCTATAGTTTCGTGTCCCTTATATCTGTCCCAAGGTCTGTTCCATATGTTACTGATATCCAGATGGCTGCTTTCATGGTGTATTAATCATAAGGGTGACGAATAGTCTACTTTACGATATACTTGTGTTCCCGGCTCTGTATACAAGGCTAACTGGGATTGATCATTCTCAAGTATGTTTTTTCGATGCTTGCAATGATTACTTTTATCTCTGAAACCCCACAGTGTAGGCACAGTTATAATCGCTGGTAACTGGTGTCTAACATTGGGAGAAAAACCCATAAGCTTAACGGGGTCAGTAGTAAGGACAAGGGTTGATGTGCTGAGTGAGAGATTTTCAAGACATACTTACCTGGGCGGGGCCTATCGCTGATCCCGACGGGCGATGACCTAGGATGAGCTCACCCATTGCACAGCGGACAGGCGAGTTCTAGCATTTCCTCAAAGGGGAGAATGCACGTCATAATTTGTTAAGAGGAGGGCTCGCGTCCGCGCGGCCTTCCACGAAAATTAATAAGAAGCATTTTCTAGAAACTTCACTGAGATTGCCCGAGAGTAAAGGCCAATCTCCGGGGCCATACATTCAATGTATTTGGCAAAGTCATCACCGTAGGCGTAAGGGAAACTAGTATGAGCTTTTACTAAGACGTTAGTGAACGTCCCGTAAATCAGAGACTATCATGTCATAAGAATGCGGAGGTCGATAAACTCCTGTAGTTACGAGTTGAAGGAACTTCATTCAACTCACCCTTGTAGCTCACTTTCCTAATTAGAAGTAACTATCGAATCAACTTGCACAGCACTTTGGATAATGCAGCACTACGTTGACAACTACTGTATTTTGGCAGCTACACTAAATGTACTCGAAATATAGAAACATGCAGCTACAAGACACATGCTGGATGATGCAAGCCACATATGGTCCCTTGGAGATGGAAGCCACAGCGGACAATGAGTAAACATAAAACTTGCTATCGGTGGGTTTCCATGAGTTTCTAAAAAACCTAAATTGGTATTATAAATGACCTTATAAAAATGACATGATGCTTTACAAACATCATCTAATAAAAATAGAAAAGTCGAAAGACAGAATTCAGTCCTACTTGACCCAATAAAATTCGAAAAGCAAAAGGAGATCATGGAACCGGGTGATCGAATGGCCGATTTCCTCTTCATCCTGTCTACTTGACTCGTCGGCTCGTGCTTGCTCCTCTATGGCTCGTTGCGCTCGTCGATGTTGTTATTAACTGCCCTAATCTATTCGACGCGTCAGACCTCCTTAACAACTCATTCGTCTTGGCCATCTTCGTACTTATTTCACATATTCGTATTTGGCGGCCCAGACTTTCTCCGAATATTGTTCGTTTTTATTCCAAAAATAAAAAAACAGGCTCCAGACCTCTAAGTATGGTCCTACACTAGTTGGCCGCTCCATATCGATTTCATGCAATTGCTGCTTCACCTCCTTCAACTGTCTTTGGAGCCTCTTGTTCTCCACTTCCATGAACTTCCACTTCCATGAACTTTCTGCTCCCCGGATCTTACAGATCTCACCGTAGGCATGCTTTGTTGCCTTCACTTCCTATTTTGCTTCTATCTTCTCCTTCTCCAGAAGTCCCACCAATTTTATTAATTATCTGATCGTCTGTGTCTGATCCTTCCTCCTTGTTGCGGTGCGATTCATCAACTGAATCAAGTCCATGTAACCGTCTTCCTGCAAATTCCATCCTTGGATGTAATTGGTCGTCATCTCGTTGAGTTCCATCAGAACTGGTACTATCACGTTCTTCAATTTCTGCGCTAACTTTAACACCGAAGAAATCGGTTCTTCCCCGTTTACCTTCAACGCTTTTACCTTGGGCCGCGATGCCTTTGGTATTGCGCTTCTTGGCTGAATGATCTCCTTAAGCTTCCTCTTCTTGCTCATGGGTTCTTGAACTACTTCCACATTGGGACTTCTCCTCTCTGTGGTCCCCACTGAGTCCTCTCGTCCAAATATTTTCTCCTCAATATCCCGCATCACCTTCTCTAGCTCCTCCAAAGGCATCTCATCCTTGTTCTCCTCTGCAGGCGACTACAAGCTCTCTCCTCCACTAGGTCCCAAACTTTTGGTCGAGCCATTGCTTCCGTCATTCTCCTATGGTCCACCTAAAGCATCTGCAACGTTCAACTGATATACACTTCCTCTCTAGTGCTGTTAACCACCCCATTCTTGAATACATGTGCACCAAGAACGAGGAGATGTATACCACTCCCTTCTCTCCTGCTCTCAGCTTCTTGCCCATTACTTGCACATTCCGAGCGAAGATCTCTCTCCCAATTCACCTTGATCGATCCTCCCATAAATCCCTCTACTATTCTCACTTTATGCATACTTACATATGTAGTTCTTTGCGGAGAGAATAGTTGATTCATGGTGTACATGATCTTCCTCCTAAAGTCATACCCAATAAGATCAATCTTAAACCCATTCGTGCCTTTCCTTCCTAGAGGATCAAACCACTTCGATTCATCAAAGTTATAGCATGCATACAATGCCAATCCATCCCAATCAATGCCATCTTTTTCCTTCGAGTAGTCTCGACCTAACGCTTCAATCATTATCTCAATATATAAAAAAGTAGAGTTAAACTCTCTTGTTTTTAAATCTGATGACTCTTTACGTAATCAAACATATCACATTTTTGCAAAAAGAGATTACAATTAATCTCAAAATTGTGCGACTAGGGACAAAGATCATACATGAATAAATTTAATTCTAATTTCTCCCGTCCTCAGCCATCAGTCTTCAACAAATTTCTATTTGAAAAATCAGAGTTTTAGTTTTGTAGAGTATAAATTCCTACAACCATTTGTCAAGCTTGCTGTAGAGCATACAACCTACTTTGAAAAACTGGTGGGTCATTACATCAAATTAATTCTACTGCCGATATTACTACATAATTAATCAAGAAATTAGGGGAAGATGAGTAGATCATATGAGCATTTAATAATTAAATTTTTTTAATTTTATATCTTTGATATTAGAAATCGGAATTTTTTAATTTACATATTGAGTTTATATATATATATATATATATTTTATATGAAGACAACAGTGGATGATTGGATCAAATATAAGAGAATTTAATTATATTCTTGCCAAATTTATGATCTTTGATATGCATATATAGCTTCCCTTGGAGATTCTCTAGGGTCATGGAGAAGCCGCTCAACAACTTTGTGTTTGATGGTTAAATTTTTTTTTCACAAGTTCTTACCCTATCAATAACCTTCTATATGGCATACATTTTGCAGCAGGTGTCAACAGTTTTTCATGATGTGTATGGGGATCTGGAGGCTATTTAGATTAAGGGTGAGTGATGCCAGCCTTTTTGGCCCCTATATTGTTTGAGTTTGCTCCGAATAACTGTAGAGAATCGGGAGACATTTTTCTAAAGCAGCTTAGAAGTCACTTTCTCATTGTTTTGCTTGATGGGATCCTTACTTAAAGCTTTTGGTACATACATTTGAGAGATGCAAGGCGGTTACCTTGATAACAAAAATTCGCTTCAAAAACTATGGAAAATAAGAAATTTAAAGGTTTCTTCACCCGGAGGCCATTTTTTTTAACCAACACTCTATCATCTCTATCATACAATTCTCCTTTCTTGGATGACATAGACATTATTTTATGATTCAATTATTCAGAGGCGAGGAGTATGAAGTCGTTGTAGTACAGTGGTGAGTAATTCCGCCATACACGCGGTGCTCCGTGTTCAACCCACGGCAACGGCGCTCATCAAAGAAACGGACTTAATTTTGCCAAAGCAAGTATTTACATTGCAAGCACTGATGTGAGGTTGTGGTTGCGGTTGCAACTAAGGCAGATCTGCCACGACCGAAACCAATCAAAAGGGTACGGGTATGTCCGCAGCTCGGCAACGATAGATGACATTTTCGTCTGTTTTTGGTGGTGCAAATTTTTAATGATTTCTGTCATACAAAAATAAGAAATAAGAAGTTGGATTGCTTTCTAATTGTCATTATACATTGGCTTTAAGTGTATATCCTGTGGGAAGAAACCGCAATCTCCACCACCGGTGGTATCACCTAGTGCCCAAGTAGACTGCAATTCATCACCACAGACATGCAGAGTGGAATAACACTCTTAGAACGATCCCCACGCAGCAGCAAGTGGGTTTGAACAGGTGATATTTTCATATTAAGAGATGAGTGATTCCACCATTTAACCAACTCCGCTTGGTTATGTAAAGGCTGTAAACTTTTGGGGATTTTCTGGAGTCAAGCATCTCATGGATTCATGCACTCTGGTGTGCTGCGAAGGGTTTTGGGAAAGATCAACCCTTGTAAATGAGTGCGTGGGGAGACATTTGAAGTCCTTCGCAATAACAGGTTCAGTCCAGCGCATCCTGCCTTCCACTGTAAGCGACAAAGCTTGAGCTTGTCATTGCTGCTCATTACGTCTGAAGAGCCGGGAATTCCGGCTAGGGAGGGCCAACGTTTCAACCATTCAAAGGTGGTTGAATGCTTGGATGAATAGCTTCAATCTGCAGTTTGGAGTCATCCCTGAGGGGTGCAATTTGGTCAGCTCTTCAACAACAAAGTTACTGATTTTGAACTGCTTGAGATGGCAACTGAAGTCTGTTTTGTCATATTCTGAGATTTCTATATATTCCGATATTGAGTCTTTGAGTCAATATATTTCAATTTACGGTGCACACCAATAAATATACAGCATTACAGCGCAGCCCTCTTGAACCAAGCCCGAGCCGAAAATCTGCGTACGCTTCCATGCAGGGAACTGTTTACGGGAGTGAGATTCGGTTTCAACGCCGAACCTCACACCCGTAGACATGTTTGGTGAGCTTTACTTGGGAGTAGCCACAACGTGTACAAAAGGAAAGTTTTCGGTCATAAACTCTTGTCTCAACTAAGAATGAATATTCAATTAACAGTGGATAGAATCTATACGGCAACAAGATATTAGCTATCATGAATATTTCTCCTCATAATGATCACGATGTCGCGCTTGTAAAAGTCCACTTGAATGTTTGTAGTTGAGACTTGTATCTCCTGTGATCCAGATTGTTGAGTCTGGCGTTGCATCTACCACACGTGATTGAGTCGAGTCAATGTTCCTCTGAGTTTGTGAGTTGTCAGGTGGGTGGAAACCTTCCTAACTTCATTATTGATCAATGCCGTAATCCAATATTGTAATCGAGATCTTCAACAAAAGGTCCACTAATATTTCTCTTTGAATCTTCGAAGCTCCCTCTTTGATCAACTTCCTGAACGATAATTTTTGTCTCGAATGGGCTTACTTGAACTGGCTTCTGGAACATTGTAATTTCTCTTTCTGCTTGGACGTATCTGGAACATAATGATCCATATATTTCAGCTGCACTACTACGGTAACCCTTGGCTGAAAATGGGTCACGTCTTACAAACTAACGGGAGCCCAAGTAGAGAAACAGCTAAGGGCTAAATCTGTATCCGTTCTCGTGGAGTCTGTTCGGATTTCCCTCTCTTGTACTCTCCGTTGATGGGGCTTTTGCCATCTTGCAAATCACGCTGTTTCCATCACGCAGCGCTCTAAAGCCTATTTCCAGAAAGGAGTGCTTCGCACATTAGGTACATCGATTGTTACTGTGTCATTTCACAATGTGACCTTGAGACCAAGCCTGCGGCAGTGGCATGGAAATGTACTTTATCACGGGCTGAGACACTCTTTGAACGAGATAACTGGGTTTGAGCACAGTTTTCGGGCTGAGCTTGATGAGACTGGTTTTGGGAACTACTAATATGAAGGTCTTGCCCCATTCGTCAGAATTCGTCACCGGGTTGCCGCTTGCTGCTAGTTCATCTACGGGCGGACCTATTGAACCCCCTTCGCTGATGAGGATTCACAAAGTGAATGTAAATCCTGTGTTTAATACTCGATGGAAAAATATGCATCCCCCCGTCCGCCTATCGCCTGCCATTGTGCTGGGATTATGATTTGCCTTTGTCTAAATTTCTTTCCGTTACTTTTCATCCTCGTTTTTATTCCATGAAATTCACTTCTTCTTTCCTTTTTAGAGTACTTTTTGCTATATATTTCTTACTTTCTTACTACACTACTTACCAAATCAATGAAAAAATGGATTAAACAATATCCCTTAAGGTTGCAAAGGGACAACGAGTCGTTGTAGTATAGTGGTGAGTATTCCCGCCTGTCACGCGGGTGACCCGGGTTCGATCCCCGGCAGCGGCGCCTTGACCATTTTTGTGGATAGTTCTTGGGGGCAAGTTTTTGGCTTAAGGACGAAATTGTGAGGAGCAGTTCCGACTCTCCATCCTAAGCCGCTGCCATGGAAGAGCTTGATCGGAAAGAATTTTGTGTCCTCGGGAAGAGTTTTCAAAGCCTACTTTGAGTGGGGGTCGTTGTTAGGAGAATGGTTTTATGAATGCGACGTGCAGTATGGACTTAGTCCCTGACTGGGAATAGGGATCGAGTGCAGGCCGGTTCTTTTTCCATCTCTAATAATACATGGACTTGTTCCACATGTTAGACAACTTCGAGCTGAGCTCAGTTTGAAGGCAAGAATTTGTAGACGTTGCAGGAGTTGAGAACTGGAGAATGGTTCGTCAGAAGTTCAATTCATGTAACTGGGAAAAGGCTAGAAGGCAGAAAAAGAATAGAGAAATCCCATTCACTGCTTGGCTTCTCTTCCTACCTTAGACTGCTAGTGGTAATATTATTGTGCTCCTCATCGCAACTCAAATGTTGATCTCTTGGCATAGCAGTAGTATGCTTGTTGTTAGGTCATGTGTCAGACCCGCTTGAATAGCAGAGCCAAAGTCGATAAGGGGTTCACGTATTCGACCCATATATGTATTATTTAGCACCGGACCGGGTTCTGCTCATAGAGAGATGTCCTTTCTCCGTACGTATTTTACCTCATGTCTTCCCCCAAGACTTGATTAAAAGGTTACTTTCTGGCAGATACATCCACATTCGACCATTCTACATCAACCCAAAGGAATAGAGTACAAGATACATGCGGGCTCATCCCGGTTTTGACATTATGAATAACTTGCTGTCAAATATGTCCTCTCCAGCCTCATCTGATAACACCTGAGAAAGCCCTCTGTGGACCTACTGGAGAAGCACAAACAGTGGAAGGCCGTCCAATAGAAGCCGTAAGCTAAACAAGAAATATGCTCACAAGCATGATACATACCCTTTGCCTGCAAAGAAAAGGGATACCAAGTATCGTAGGAAAAAGATCGGAAGACCCCATCAAGGTCCATTAGGATGAAACCAAACCAAATGGGTAAGATGTAGGCAAGGCCCCAATAGCATTACAATGGGCAATATGTTCTTTTGCAACTAAGAGAGATATCCGGAACTATCGAGGGCAAACCCAATGGGAAATATGTTTTATTGCACAATACATCTCAACTATCTAGGTCAGGGTCTATATACTATAAATATGTATATACTATAGGAACATCCCAAGAATCGCCTAATGTGATGGATCTCATATGAATTGCATTAGATATTGCTCTCTATATAACAATGGATACATGTTGTCTAGAACATTATATAAAGACGTAATCCATCTTACAGGGAATGATTCCATACCTAGTAAACGAGGGAAACTTATCAGTAGATGCATGGCAGAAAATTATCCCGGTCTGGGTGGTTCAGCTAAGACCCAGGAAGTTTTAAAACTTCCTCGTTCAGTATAAGTTTGCCTTAATCAATTTCAAAATAACAAGATGACAAAAGACCACAAGTGATACTTCTGGATGAAACTACCATAATATGTAGAGATACCATATATTTTCGTGTAGAACATGCTGAGACTAAAGGCAGAACAAGGCATTGCATGGCAATGTGCTGAATGAGCTGGCAGAGAATGTCTTAAAGATGAGCACCATGTTAAATTCAACGTCCTTTAGCTTCATATAATTCCAAAGGTAAAGAAACAAAGAGTTGAAGTCTCTATATACTTATATACTTGGAGAAGTTAGGTGATGTGGCTACACTCATCCGCCATGAGTATGGGTAATCACCCCTTCCAAAAGGATCATATACACAAGTCAAAAACTACCTTACATGTGATGATTTACAGTTGAATATGTATTTTTTCCAAAATACGTATTCAACTCTTCACATGACCCATATATTTCTGACATAAATTAAATTAAATACAGAACTTAACATTAAAAATAATAAAAAATGTATGAGTTTAAATATAAAATACAACGATCATTGAAAATTATAATTGAAAAAAAAATATTTATAATGAAAATAATAACTAAACAACTTTAACAATGATTTAGAAGGATTGCCAACTGTATATTCTTGGTCGGTTTATAATGATACCTATTTAGGTATCTTTATTCAGTTTTATTTAGTATGTGGATGTATTATTTTTCAAATTAAATTATATTAAAAATGGTTTAAAGTGATTTAAAATGGAAATTAAATATTATTGATCAATTACTATAAAATATATTTTTCTTTTTCTTACAATACATCACCGGTTCATGTTGATGTTCACCTACTACATATTCGCTGTGCAACTCCATCCCAGACGTAATATTGGAATGAAATGAGCGGAATCTACACGCTTATCGATAAATGGTGCAAATCATGCTGCCTGGTATGAAATAATTCTAGGTATGAGAAAAAAATAATCTGCAGTCAACTAGCTCCAAATGAAGAATTCTCGAATCTCTTCACAAAGATAGTACACGGAGATCGAGTTTGAAGGTGAATGGGATTTTGTCTAACTCACAACAGCTGTATGAACAAGAACCAGCCGTTGAGCTGCACCGTTTGACAATCTAGACTGAAGAACCATACCGACGTACGACTTCCTTTCTCATCGCTACACAATCAGAAGATGGACTTCAGCAACTCGCGCGGGACTGCCAGTTGAAAGCTGCATTCTGTCTTAACGTGAGGGATACAGGAGCTTTGGGTGCTGCCAGAAGTAGCTTCAGTGCGTGCTTGGAGTATCAGCACAACATGATTGGCAACCTCAATCTCCGAATTAGAACCAGCAGCAGCAGAATACCTCTCCCGGAGGACGACAATCTTTATGAACGATTTCGGGAGGAAAAGACGGTTCATCCAAAACCATGACCAACTTTATAGAAGCTGAAACACAGAACCAATTGAGGGCTGCAGCTACATATTTCTTGACGTTCATGCGGAATTTTTGAGGACACAGCCGGCACGAATCGAACTTAACCTAGCCAACACTGAGCAATTCCTTAAATTGGTCCCGCCGATTCGGACAGAACACAGAGTCCATCTTTAGAGTAGTTGAAGAATGAAGAAACCTGTTTAACCAAATGGCAGCCTGTCAATAGCTGAGAACGGAATTACACTACACTTTTTATGTAGCTAGATCGCGTGGGTCAGACTAAATCTAACAGGATTGATTGTCTTTTACTCTTCCGGAAGAGATAGACGACCAGAAGATCTTTGTTGTGTATGACTAGCACACGCTCTGTGAGCACGAAGTTTCATATAGTATTCTAGTAGAAACCCTCTATATGTAGACTTTGACCTAACCAATCCATTAGATTCTTAGGAAATCATGCAGTATTGGTGAGAACGTTGGCAGCATTGTTCATTCCTACGTTTCAACTTCGACAATCCGAGAAGAAACAAGGACGGTTTACTCCCGTCTTAATTTGGGTCAACAGCAGTACCGAGTGAATAATGCGTATTGACGAAAACTGAGAGAGCGGTAATTCTTGTCCACATTGAACTAAGAATGTAGCTGGTTGAAGTAGACGATTGATATGATCGTAAACAAAGTACACACTTGTGACAGAAAATCACGAAAATACACGTAGCATCACAACAAATGACGGATTGAAATAGTTCAGAGAGCTGAGGAACAGGTGACAATAATGACAATGCAACTGCTTCGAGACTGTAACTCAAATGTGTAAGCGCGAAAAGGGCATCAATGAAAATTGACGGGGACCGGAAACCAGAAGAGCGCAAAGGCTCACAAGGAGAAGCAAAAGCGTTAATACCTTAAGCCTGCTTTCACAGGCCTCAGGTACTAATATGAAATCAACATGGGCCCTAGCAAGTACAAGATTTATGGTACAAGAGTGAAACCAATGTCACATATGATTGACAGTCGGACATTGCTTCGAATGGTTCACCGCTAAGTTTGTAAGTACGACCCGTGATATCGCAACGTTGTCCCTTGATAACACTTAGTTTCCTCCAGTCATGGATATTTATTGTAATGATTAATAATTACTGGCTCCTCTAATCTCCTGTAGGAGCAGAAACCTCATGTTTTACGAGATAAATCTATCATTTAATCTGCCCTGAACAAAATATACAATGAAATATTGGCGCCAAGAACCACTTTCACGGATGTCGTTTGCTGCCGGTCTTCTGAGCGAAGTGGATTGCACATCACCAATGTATTATACAGATTGAAGTGTTTATGAGTCTGCTCAACTAGGTGGTGAAGATTAGCTATGAAATCACTAGTTTTCCTCCATAAAGCTCACCAACAATGTCCTGCAAACAGCAACGTCGTCAGATCTTCCACCGTGACATCTCTACGAAGCTAACGTACAAAAACAGAGGTGCTGTCATACTTTGAAAGCAGGTCTGGCCACTTCTTCCACAGCTCTCCACAATTTGCACCTGCCTCCGAGCCTGCATCGTTTCAAAACTCGATTAAGCCTCATAGGACCTTGTCTCCATAGCGAGCTAACAAAACTTAGTCTACTGGAATGACGACCATGATGATGGAATGCTTCTGGAACACACTGAAGCTTCAGATTTATACTCCATGAGCCCTTGTACACTTATATCTTACAACTGGAGGGCCGAACTATGAGGTTTCCAGTTTAGGGGAAAAGCCTTTGAGAAATAGATTTCATTACCGCTTCATGTAGAGAAGAACGAGGTGTACTTCTTCGAGATCTCGGGAAGCTGTACCTCTTATATACTGGGTCAAAAGGTTCACACACTGGTGAATAAGCTGCTCCAAACCTGTGGTATCTGCACTTTCACTCACTGGCAGGTAGCAGCGTGAAGACAGCAGATGCGATGAAAGCCCGCGAGTAGTATTTTTAATGCTTACCCAGTCTAGAATCTGTTGCACGAAACTATGATCGACCAGATCTGACTTTTTAACGGATTGTCCAGAAGCTGAGTAGTAGGCGTGCTGGGTATCTTGCACTGGTTGTGGCTCTGGGCTAACAGGTTTCCGGCCTGATGCATCACCGTGCTCAACTCCAGCAAATGAAACTTTCCGAGCAGCTTTTGGATGGGTGGGCAGTCGAGATACTGGTTGTAACTCTATCCCGGAGTTCAAGGGTGAACGTTTTGACTTGTTGGCGATGCTCTTGCCTTTACCTTTTCTAGGCAGTGGACTGATTTTTTGTCTCTGGCCCTTTGGAGGTGTTTGTAGCTTGATGACCTTGTGTTCTGTCCCATGCAACACCTGCTGGACAGTTCTCCTTTCTGCATTCGAAACCGATGAATGTTTATACAGGATTCTTTGAAGTCCATCCTGAAATTTCCTAGATGCAGACAATGTAATCGAAAACCATACCAAAGGAGCTTTCTATACAGATTACAGATTTTCACAGTACTATTAATATCTGAGTAAACGTTACGAGCTGAAGCAAAATTCAACAGTGTGCTAGGAGTAAATGTGTGCAGCTGAACCAAACATATATCTTCACGAAGGCCTCTACGTCTTGAACCGCTCTCGAACAAGGATATGGTGCAAATGAAGCACATTGAAACATTTGTAGCGTGTAAGGAAAGCGTGACAACTTGAAAAGAAACATGTCCAGAGCAAAGGTCTCTTTTCACTTCATCTAACTAAAAGGATAGCAATGTGTACACGTTTCATCCTAGTTACAAAGAGGAATCTTGACAGTGAATTAAGAAGTCGAACTCTTATGTATGTGCCAACTCAAATATACTGTTTTCGTAATTGAACCTCCTACGAGTAACTACTACATACCTTCTGAAGGTGCGGCATGTGCTGCAGTACTTGGTAAACACCTTTGCTCCGACTCTTTTTCTCTTACAGGTTTCGTTTCGCAAGTTTCCTCGTTCTTCACCTCGTTCGTTTCAGGACGCACAGAAAGCGGTGCTATCCTCAAGGGCGATAACTGGTCCGGCACTGGAAGTTCTGAAACAGAATCCGTTTCACATAGCTTCAAAATCTAATCTATCAGTAGACTTCTTCGAGTCCTAGTTTACTATCTCAGACACCAGAAAATTTCATTTCACCTCTAACTAGAACTTTTTACCTTTCTGTAAAGGGCCTGAACGAGTCAGCGAAGTGTCAATTTCCTTTATCTCTATATTATGGACAACGCTGCGGTTGTGCATCTCCTGTTCTGGTTGGAGCCTGTTGGGTGGTGCTAACCACGAGTCCAATGCCGAGTTTTTCTTCCGATTGCCTGTACCACATAGGAGAGAAACGACGTCACGCAAGACGGGTTCACCTCGAGTATTTTTTTAAGTGAGGTTTCTGCTCAGTGGCCTCTTTGCTGAGATAGAGTCAAAAAGTAAGTTGTTTTGAGGTCAATTTGACCTCAAACAACTTTAAGTATACGCTAGTTATAGGCCGTTTAAGAAAAGTGACCGCTGAAACATAATCGCAAATAAATCACGGAAAAAAATCAGCAACCGATATCACATAATGTATTCTAGGTGGCTTAGCATTCGATTTGTTAATACATGCCTGCATTGACAGATTCCAGCCTAGAAACTTGAAGGCCCATTCCTCGAACATCTTCAGGATCTACAGTGAAGAGGAGAACGAAATTAGCCCCCTCTGATTTACCGGCAAGTTAAACAAAGATCGGAGCATGATTTCTCTATGAGCAATAAATGTTAACTCACAGGAGACATTAAACTCATGTTTTAATCCTTATATGCAGTAGGTGCTGAAATCCTGCCTGCAACTGTGCCTATCGCTTTCACAGTAGCTTTTTTGCATAGAAAGAACACCAATAGTGCACCAAAGAGATGGTGAGAGATATGCCGCTACGGGCACACTCCACTCAACGAGATTCTTGTGTGCCGCTTCTCACAAGAAGGCCGATTTGATAGTCATCGGTTTTAGACGATTTGATCTTTCCATGAAAAACATCAGGGTAGAAAGTTGAGTCATACCTAGATGCAGCGACGCATACAGTTGTCGGCCGATTCTCAACAAGATTTCAGCTCTATTGGTAGGGTGTCCAACCTGTGTTTCACGTACAAGTCTCAGAAAATGTCAGATTCCCTAATCTTGACATTCACTTATTCAAAGTAACCAATAACTTCAAACTCGTTACAACCCTACTCATTAATATTTTCCTGTCATTGCCTGAAGACCACAGACTCCAGACCTGGCTGAGCGGTGCTAGTAACAAATGACCGAGAAGAAGAAGAAGTGAGAGGAGATCAAGACGGAGGAGAAAAAGCGAGAGGACTATATGAGAGTGAACCTCGTTACAAAGAAGGAAATACATACCGTCTCACTGCGACTGAGGCTGTCGCAAATCCCATGACCAAGATACTTCGCAGGTTCTCCAGCTCCCTCTTTTCGCTTCTTGATCTATTGAGCAGAATTATGCTGTCTATTTTATTGAAATACTCCAGGAAAACCAAGGGTAGAGTTTGAAATTACAAAAAGGTTGTAAGGGATTCCCGTTCGAGGTAAGAGTCAAGACAATGAAATGGATGGACGTTAAAGAATAGCCAGCATCAACAGGAGGATATACACGATCACAAAACAACAGTGAGCGAAAATTTCGTAAATGATTACATCACCTTAAGAGTAATTGTCCGGCCACAACTACCAGCACTCTGTAATCGGCTAGCAACTTCATTACTCAAAGTTACCAAAAAATTTTGTGCCTGAGAAGAAGAGGAAGATAAAGAGCAGAACAAGTCACTTTCTCTGATCACATTCTGCAAGAGGTGTGGTACCCTGAATGGAAACTGCAAGAAAAACATGCTGCTATAAAATCAACATAAACCGGGCAAAGTTTGGTACTTTGGACAGATGTATGACCTCATTACAGGTAGTTAGAAGGAATCAAAGAACTAAACGACAAAACTGTTCTTACATCATCCATGCACTCGAAGCGAACACCCCAATTCACTTCAGCTCCGATGGACTTGCGCTCCTGGAATTAAACATTTTGCAGCGAAAACCAGAATTATCTGTTGGCACTTCACATTGCTTAAGCGAAATTAAAGACAACGGACAAGAGTTCATTGTTATCTTATGATGCAAAAAAAGGCAGATCTCAAGAGACCAAAACCCAGCTATTCATAGATAATGAACAGATTCTCTGCCCTTATGTATGTAGACATTCTAGTCAGAAGCATACGAAAATCTGATCGTGTACGCATCGAAGACCAAAGAATACTCCGAGCTGCAAGAAAATTGTCTACTCCAGAGCAGAATGAGCAAGAGAATGAAATAGGGTTGTTTCCTTCTGCTGTGTGGTCGGCTGTAGCTCAATATATACAAGACAACCAAGGAGAAGAATATGCATGCGGAATGAGTGCAATGGTAGGGTAGTGCCGTAGTAGAAAGTTGAGGGAAACCATTGAAAGGCTGCGCTTTATCGGAAATTATGACAGAAGAATTCAAGAAGTGCTTTGTTTGCGTTGATTACTTTCTCAACCCGTACACAGTTTTGTGAGAAATTTAATCCAACCCTGAAAGATGTAGGACGAGTTTAAAAGTGAAAATATGGACAGAGAGGAACATACTTGCGCAGGCTGGACCTCCCGGTCATCGATACCTTGAGCATAACACCAAAGCATGTTGCCTGTCTTTGTCCCATATTGCTTTTGTAGACTTTCCTGCTTGACAAACAGTCAAAACATGAGTACAATATGCTTCACATTATCACTGTGATGTTTCAGTCCGAGAGCAGGGGATAATTACCTTTGAGACAGAGAGCAGGTCAGCACAAGTGTACAATTTCTTACTATGGAGCTTCTCCTGAAGAGCCCAACCAACCCCTGGAAGCTCATCAACGGGAAGAGCAGCCATGAACTGTCGTACCTGAAAACATCAAAGGATGTCAAGAAGCAGTCAAACAAATTAATTACAGAGAGAAGCATTCACCTCGTACAAAGTAATCGAACTTAAAAGCAGATGTGAAGATAAGAGAGTTCAACAGCTTGTATGAGTATGTCCCATGGTCCTCTTGGATCCCCGTAGAGTTTAAATCAGTTGAGTCATTCTTACAACAAGCCAAACTCTTGACTCGGCTCCATTGGAACTGACATTCAACAAGAACATCATTGGTGTGTGTTGTAATCAAACCTCCTCCGACTTGATTGCGTACTGGCCATTTGGTTTAGCCCTCTTTGTGGCTAGTCGAGCCAGGAGAAGGTTTTCAGCAATGCCAGCACTAGCAGAGCATCGAGTTGCTGCATATATTTGCTCTCTAATTCTTGAAGCTAGATCAATAGGATCTGGATGGCCGGTGACGTCCAGAAACGCTTCGTCACAGCTGACCGCCTGCATAATTTCTCACGAAATATTATCTCGCCGTTACCAGATAACACAAACTCCTATACAAACATACCACTAACACGAGCGAAAACGTGCAACGTTTAGTGACTAACCTCCACCTTCGTGCAGTGACGATGCAAAATGTTATACACTTTATCAGCAACCTGTTCACGGTTAAAAAAATCATGAAGAAATGAAGTTGTAAGCTGAATTTCCAAGATCAGTGTACAACACAGTTCAGATATGATCCTTCACGGCACAGAACAAACTTATGATAACCATTTCCTTATCAGTGTCCTTTATAAGCAACTGATTTTGAGGATTGTTGACGCATGAAAGCCAGTGCTATCGTAGTACATTCTCACACCTTCACTATGAGCACGAAGTAGATGAATCCAGCATCTCACCGGGAAGCTATGCAAGATGGGCGTATATGGCTCCTATCAAATCAATGTAGGAAGCAGATAATGTAAAGGAATACAAATGAGATGACAAAACGAAGGAAAACTAATTACCTCTTCATATCCGGCGAAATCATAAGATACAATCTTCAAGTCCGGGCAAAGTGCCTTCGCACTTCGAACGTACATTCCTGCTTTGATTCCTGATTTCCATAACAGAAGTACAACTCACAACGAGTAAAAACACCAGATATAATGAAGACGCTATCAAGGATGGATATTTATGTTGGGGAGACTGTTATACTAAGATTCGTGGAAGTCCTTGTAAAGAGCTTACCAAAGGATCTTGCAGGATAATTTGCCGAAGAAATTTCTGCGGTGCCTTTTTCGCTGTCAGAGTGGCAAACAGCAACTGGCTTTCCAACTAAATCTGGGCGGTTCCTGACCACCACTGATACGAAGAAGCAATCCTGCCATATGGACACACACAACTTTTTTAAGGTTGAACCCTTCACCATATTTTCAACGGTATAAAGAAACGTGGAGTCGATGATGTGAACCTTGTAAAGCTGAGATTTCAAGAACCTGCCAGCTTACATATAAGCTACCATATGTCTTAGGTTCAGAACCCACTGAGCCTCCTGAAGACCACAAATTTTACCATTATAGCCTGATCACTATTTTAGCCTTATAAGCTAAAATTAACAATGCTCCAACAAAAAAACATTTTTTAGATTACGAAAGATAAGATGTAAACCATATCTAGATGAATAATCATAGGTTTTCCATCAAGATTTGCCTCCATCAATTCACGATCTTTACTCTTCACTGCTCCGTCCTTTCCAAAACTGCTCGCTAGAGTTTGATATCTATTTCGCCAGGTTCCTATGAAGTGGAGTCTGGAAAACTGCATCATCGTAATAAAAGTTCAGTACTGTTTGAGAGTTCGATTATTAGAAAACCGAGGCAAGTTTCGATCTGCAGTGCATCAAGCAGAAGCCCCTAAGAGTCTTCATGAAGAAGCTTGCCTTGAAGAAGTTCTTCACAAATTCTGTGTCACTCAGCGAAGAACGAAAGGGCCGGTTAACGAACTCTCCCGAAGTAACCTTTTGTTGGCCACTTTTACCCGGATGAGTTGTTTCTAGAACATGGACGTCATTCGCAAGTTTTACAGCTGAGTTATCTGCCTTAGTGTCTTCTTTGATCTTTTCCTGGACACTGTCTGAGGGCACGAAAGGCACTATATCAAGGCACACAGATGGTTTGTAATTCTCAGGCAGTATTTGATGCTTCTCTTGAGCTTCCATTTGCACGGTACTGAAACCATCGGGTTCAGATAACTTGCCAGCTCTCTCATGGTTAAGTGCCAAGGTATCTACGGGGACAAGCTCGGCAACAGAATGAACTGAACCCTCTATGGAACCAACTTGGAAGGCAGTTTCTGAATCAACAGAAACGAGAGCCTTTGTGGATGGAGAAACTTCTTTATAAGCAGCAAATCTGGCAGCAATTGTTTGTTGGCCGGGATGAGCGTACGCGATTCGTTCAAGCTGGTAGTTCTCCCCTAAACGTCCAGTTGTACCAGAAGGTCAGAGTTGGACAGACCAGTGATAGAATGCATGTTGTATGAAGCATGTGAACTAACTGCGTTTGCAAAGAACTGTACTTAATAATATATGAACGAAAATAGGCGATTAAGTGAGAAACAGATGTATCAGATACGATGTATGATAAATCAGAATCCAATCTATCAAGGGAAGAAACGGAACTTACAAGGAAGTAGTTTGTTCGCATTCATACTCTCCACAATCCACTCTGGCTTAACGATTGGCAACCCTCTACTCAGCATCCTACAACCCAAGCCGAAAGCGGATTCAGAATCGGTGGTGGAACTTCACTCTGACGGGTCTTTCGGCATTACATTCTACAGTTCTCGGACCTGAAATTTTCTCCGTCCCCGCTCTCTCTTTATAGATGATGCATCCATACAGCGACCAGGGAAGCAGAGGTGTGTCAAGGTATAGAAACTTGAGAGAGAAAAGTAGGTCAGGACAACCTTGGATTCATAATCTTATTGTCTGGAAGAGTGCTACAAATGATGTGTGTGACTTGCTGCCTTGAGAAGTAGTTCTCAAAGATTCCTCCATTATTCATCATGATGAATCGCAGTTCCTACGAGATCAGCAGGAAACTGTTTCTTCAGTCTCGATAGAAAGAAGCCTGACATTCACTTAAGGTTACAAAAAAGAACAATTTGCACGTTGGAGATTGGCAGAAAAGGTTTGAACGGTAAGGTCGAACCTGATGAGTGGGAGTAGTAAATCCATCGACAAATATAGACACTCCTTGAAATATGGTCGTGTTTGATTTCACAGATACTATCTCAGAGGAACCACCAGCTTTAGAATCTTTGTGCTGAGCAGCAGATGCCGCTGCTGCATCTCTGCATGTTTCATAATCAATCCAGGACGTCATGTGGAGTAAGTAGGCTCGTGTACATGAGTCTAGTGAGCGAGTGACGTGCAGAAGAATTTCAAAGCTTTGAGCTGAATAACAATGGAAGCATCCTTGAGTTGATACTGGAACAAACCTTAAAGTTTTACTAGAGGTATCTGCATGATACTGCTCCCTCAGCTTGCGTTGCTTCTCTGCAAAGTACCTGTTGCAGCGCACATTGATGGTGACCAAAGCAATTTATTTAGTCATCTCTGAGACCAATGTACTTCTTGCACGACACCTGCTGGTACCCAGGCATTTGGCATGTATATGAAATGTAACCAGTGTTCCAGCAGCAAGAGCTGTGCTTCGAGGCATAAACAAGGCAGCTTCAAGTAACATCACCGAAAAGTTTGAAACTCCTGTTCCACGAAGTACCATTCTTCCTCCATAAAATCAGTTCATGGACATTTCATGGATTCCAATTATGTGTTGTGAACCACCGAAAACCCCCATGTAGAGAAAAAACGAAACTGCTAACGTGATAATCCTCTATCTGTCATCCATGCAGCAAGGGCAGCAATGTTCATAAGTGAATTAATCAGACATCTGAGAAAGAGTATTACAACTGGAATTCTTAAAGAGGCAACTTCTTCCGCTTAGATACCTGCCAAAATCGTCAAAGCCAGGATCATTCCCGCCCTCTTTGAAGGAGTTGATTTTAGCAACAGAGTATGACTTGGCTCCCCAAGCTGCTCCCGATGCCGCATCTAATAGCTTCCTCTTCCGGGAGCGATCGTCTTTCTCATGCACGACGATCGCTCCTTGGACCTTCTCCTTGTCTTTGTCCATTTCAAGAGGATTCAACCATCACATCAAGTACCACCACTTGGGAAAAAATGGATTCCCATTCAAATGTCGACCTTTCTCTCACAGGTCCCAGGTGCGACAGATGGAGAAAGTATCTACAACCCTAAAACTATAAAAACTCCTGAACTCACAGCAAAGTTCCTCGTTTTCTCTCTCATCATGGCTTGACGACGACAGACTGTGACATGACCCACTCCTGAGACTTGCAATTCTTGTCTTCTATCCCGTCCAACCGGATCGGTCGATATCATACCACTTCGCTGGAGGTCTAAACCCCATTCTGCCCGAGTACAGCTCTTTGAAAGCTTAACCCCGCACTCAGGCACTTTACTTCCTCTACAGAAGTACTTGAAGATGCGTTTGTCGTTTCGCGGCCTGGAACCCCGTTGACGGCCCGCTCTCCTTGGGGACAATGTTGTCCACGTTCGCGCAGGATTGATGTCGGTGTGCGTGTCTTTGCACCTGTGAAAACAAACAGATGTAGCCACTCCTCGTGGCCAAGTGCGTGAGAACGAGCCGAATGGGCTCGTAGAGCAGCGCTGTTGCGGATTTTGGTTTAAGGCGCTACCGCAGTGTAGATTTCGAATTGTGGATTCGGTAGCCGCTGCTGCTGTTGGCGCGGTGCATGATTCGTGCGTAGTCGGGCTTCTTGACCCGAGGTTTACGTTTTGTTGTACCGTGCGCGATCCTTGTGCCCGTGAAGAAAGGATGGCCGTGGCTGCGGGTTTGACAAGCAGAGGAAGGAGCGAGCGAGCGAGCGAGCGATGAAATTGGTGTTATGAATTGACGACAGGAATTGTTCTCAGCTCTGTGGAATTTTAGAGTAATGGCCAGTTGGAAGATCGAATTTTGGGCACATCCTCTGTGTTTGTGTCCATCGGCAGAGTGCCCCTCGAGTTTAGAACCGAGGATAGCGTCTACAAGAATGGTGGCACCTCTTGTGGGGATGCACTCGAACCAGTTCAATTATTTGGCTTGTGAGTCTTATCCCATAGTTGCTTGTTCGATTGCTTCGAGAAGCGGTGGAGTCAGAGGGAGGATCAGATCAGGAATATTTCATGATTTCAAAAGCGGAGACATTTTTCTGGATAGAGCGAAAACCTGCTTTCTGACAGCAGCAGCAGCTGTTGGTGCTGATGGTGCTGATGAAACAGGGGATATAGATAGTGAATTACAGGAGGAAGCTCGGGCAGCCGTCGTCAATGTACTGCTAGCAGCTGGGCTATCAGAAGAGAAGGCCTCGACTGTAGTGTCATCTGCACCAGGATTTTTGGCTGATCTTGTTCGAGCGTATAAGGAATTGGAGCAAGAACTGGAGCAGCTAGAACAATTTCATTTCACAGCGTTGAGAAAAGTCGAGAAATCATTGCTAGAAGAAACATGGAGTGATGAATCCTTGACTGGTGATTCTAAGGCCCGTTTGCAGCAGCTGGCTTCCAAATCGAACGGATTTGCTCCATTGCTGGAAAGCCTAGGTGTGAGTCTGTCCAGCGTTCCGAGGATTACACATGCGCTTTCTTCGCAACGGCTTCCTGACCTCATGCGCAAGGTTTTTCTCTCTTTGCAGTGGCCTTTGCAACAGATACAGCATGGACTCACAAATCAAGAGTTTTTGTTTTGGGATTCTGTTCTACTTTCGTATCAAGATTAAACGTAACGCAGTCTAGAGAAGAGACCTTGGCATGAAAAACTCAAACTTAATTATCTTGACGGGAGCTATCAAATCAACTGAGAATGTCTGGATGAATTTTCACTGAACCTACCAAGATGATAAAAGGATCACGACATTTCCGAATATGTTATGAACAAACTGAACATTACCCCCTTACTGTCTGTCCCTAATAATGTCTCCCTCTTGTGACAAAGCAGATTGAGTACACCGAAGAACTACTAACAGCAACCGTGCATGAAGGGAGACCAGTGGATGACCTCATGCGGCATATGATGAAAAACCTGTCCTTGAGTCCAGATGAAGATCTTCAACGAACCCTATCATTCTATGAAAAGGTTATTTCCCCGCACAGTGATTTTTAACTTCATCAGATGTTTATTCTCTCCGCTTTCGACTGTGAAATGGCAATGCTTTGCATTTTTTGTGGTTGTGCTTCACTGGTTGATGCTGACTCTCTCTCTTCTATGATTGTCGCATCAGCTAGAAGCTCGGCGAGGACTGGGTGCCTTGAAGGAAGCGCATTATGCCCTCCTACAGCTTATTGATTCATTCCCTCAAATTTTTCTTAGGGACTTGGAGAATGAGATAAAACCTACAGTGCATCTCCTGGAAGAGTATGGCGTACCAAGGGAAAAACTCGGACGCGTCATTTTATGCTTCCCTCCATTGTTGTTGAAGGACGTTACAGCGGAACTCCGACCAAGAATGAAAGAGCTCAAAAAGGTGCTGTCACATGCCGTTTCTGCATGTATGGACTGAAAATTTATGAGTCATGTTTCTGCTTTTTTCAGCACTGAAACATGGTATAAATCGTGTGGTTTATCTCCGCCTGAGATCCTTGTAGATGCCGATGGCTGGTGTTTCGTGCAGATGCATCCTTTAATTTCTTCCATGTCTGCGAATGTTTGCAGGTCGGTGTGGCTGCACGAAACTATGGACGAATGATTATAAAATATCCTTGGCTATTGAGTCAATCTGTGGCAGATAACGTAGAAGAAACTTTCAAGTTTTTAGAATCAAATAAGGTATTTCGACTCTTCGTTTGTTTGTTTGGTCTAAAAAATTTGTGCATCTTTAGGCTCATTTGTTCTAAAACTTTAGTTTATGGCAGAACTAACGCTTTACAGGTTTAGCACAAAGTTCCATGTTTATTCGAACATTTCATGCGTGTTACTACAACTCTGTTCACTTATGCATCCTTATGAACTGTAGTCAGCTGCATCTTTGTATCCCTGTTACTGCTTGTGTAGGCGATCACCAGCAAAGATCTTATAAACTAACTGATTTCGTCCATCATAGCTAAATTCTACCATCGCTGCATGCTTTTGAGCAGGTACTTAAATCAAAGATCGATGGAATAATCACTAGGTGTCCTCAGCTCTTGGGATTTTCGTCAAGGGCTGCCCTTGTCCCTATGATTCAACATCTTGAGAAATGTGGTGTGAAAAGTAAGCGCTTGGGCAGAGTTATTGCGCTGGCGCCACAGATTCTGACTATAACACCTGAGGAATTTGATGATGTAAGTGTCCTGCACTCACCAAGCAAAATCATTCTTTTAGCGGAGAGTTTACGCTGTAGAATATGTTGCAGCCATCAAAACAGTGCATGTCATTAGTGCTGGTTGTGCTCGCTGCTACTTCATTTCGTGTGATTACTTAATCAATGACAAATGCGACAACTCGGTCTGGCTGATTAGAGTGTCTTCCTCCATGCAGGTGGTGGCGTTTTTGAACAGGTATGGTTATGACACTGAAAATATTGACAAGCTTCTGAGAAGAGCACCTGAAATTTTCGCAGCAAATATCCAGGGCACTCTTCAACGAAAAGTAGATTTCTTGCTGGAGCTTGGAATCAAACCTGCGAAGCTATTTCGAATCATAAAGTTTTACCCCGAGATCTTGTCGATGAGTGTAGATGATGCCTTGAGACCCAGGTAAGCGGACACTGTCTGCTCGAGATGTCACAACCTACTAAGTCCTGAGTATTGTGCACAAAATGTTTTGGGTTGAGTTGGATGGATTGTCGAAACTAATCGCATGTATTTTATTACCTGCTTGTGCAGAGTGACCTATCTGCGGAACAGGGGTTTTGCTAATCACGAAATATCTCGCATGGTATTCAAGTTTCCTCCCCTATTAGGTTATAATGCTGAATCTGTTCTTAGTCCCAAACTAGACTTTTTGACAGAAACCATGAAGCGGCCGATTAAGGATGTGGTACAATATCCTAAATTTTTCAGTTTCTCCTTGGAGAAGAAGATAAGACCTAGAGCTAGAGTGCTTGCAAATCGGCAAATAGAGTGCGATCTGCAGTCGATGTTAGCAAAAAATGATGATCAGTTCGCAGCAGAGTTCTTAGGCTTTGAAACCATGTACCTCCCTCCTCTTAAGTGAAAAGGGATTTTAGATTACGAATACAGAAAGAGATGGCTGCATTGCCATCATACGGACCAAATTTAATAGCATAGAATCATGATCTTCAGAGGAGAAACTGACTTCGGACGATAGAATGTCGTGCATGGCATCTTTATCTGGAGCGTGACATAGGCAGTCATGAAATCGGAGCCACAGCATTATTTCCTATTCAGCGAGGAAATGCTTTCAACACCCGGAGGATTCTGGACACATACAAGGCCTTGCCATGGAAGAACGAAGCTTATCTGCAGTAGAATGGACGAAATCATTCACTAGGACAATGAAGATGAGTGAGTTAACGATTACGGCCTCGAGTTGACTATAATTTGCAGCAGGAATTCGGTGAGAAGGTGTCCACATCATGTAAATCCCGAGTGTTGGACTAGTTATAGGTCCGTTCAGTCTAGACCCCATCGTTGATGTGTCCAAGCAGGGAGCCTTTAACGACAAGGTGAAGGGATATGATCGACTCCGACACTGTGCACCATTTTCACGGCTTAGTTGTTTCTCCTATTCTCAATGTTCCCATACTCTTTTCTCTCCATTGTGTATGCTCAAACGTGTCACTTTATTTGAGTGTTTCGACGCATTGAGTTTTCTGATACTGCTTTCACCTGAGCCACCTTTTGCGGTAAAGTCCAGTTATGAGGGAGAGTACGTGCTGCTTTGTCAATGATTCTATGCAGGGTCTGGGAATGTCAAGGGACGTCATCTGGTAAGATAGACCAGTTTGACGACATTTACGCCAGCACACTCGGTCATTGAAGGCGGGATCAGAGAATATTGCCCGTTATCACACGAAGTCGAGATATCAACAGACTTATCACGGATGTAACTTGCCCTAGATTTCAAACAATTCTTACAATTTCTATTCGCGCCATGAGATATAAGTACACTCAAGACAGAAAGGTGATTCGATCTATGCCATACATGCTTGGTTGGAAGAATGTCTCCCAGCACGGTAAACTGGTCACATGCAACGCTTCCCTGTCGGGAATCCATCGGATTCCTACAAGCCAGCAAAGGTGGCTATGGATATTGCTACATATATTAGCAATATCTGATGTATTACAGAACAGGTACACCCGAAACTGGCGTCTACGTCACAAGTTCTCGATTGGAAAAACCGTAGGACGCTGTAAACTGTGACTTCCTCGCTCTCGGAAATTTCAGATAGCGGTTGGATTATTGATTTGTGCGAACCATAGCTCAGTTTCGCTATGTTTGCTTGATACCATCTACTCGGACACGCCATCACAATTTGCATGTTGCAGGCATGTCCTGTGGACTTTCCCTTCGGACTCCCCACTCGAGAGGTGGCCGCTTGTGCACTAGAGCCCATCCAGCTGTGAAGCCGTTGGCTCTGGGAAGGAGACCTTGTAAGTGCTGATCGCCGAAGCAAGTTCAGCGGGGGATGCTGCATGGGGACAGAAGTCGTGGACATATGGAATAGACCTTGAAAAAGCAGGACGCTCTAACCGAAGTCACGTCTCTTGCGAATGGATGGGCGGTTATTGAACTCGAGGGAAAGAGCTTGTACCGGCTTTGTGCCATCGCTTTTAATCCATGAGCCTCCGCTTTTAGTGGGCACAATGAATTCCAACCTCCTGATCCTGACTTGGGTATCCTCGCCTTGCGGGTTTCTTTGATGTGATGTTAGATTGTGCTCTCTCTCATCCCGTTCGGGCTTTCATAAGATGCATCTTCCGAACGCTCGAACTCATTCCCTTTCATCACCGTCGTGACCGATTTGATTCACGTCATGGGCATGGATTGAGAGGCTCAGGCCTCTCATAAGTGTGCCATGTACTTTTTGATATGGTCATTCATTTCCACGTACTCCACAATTTCGGAAGATAATAATGATGGAAGATCCTTGTGAAAGTTGACAGGCCGCAAATTATTTCAACGTTGATGAGATATTGTCCTTGACCTTATTAGACGGCTAGCAGGTGCTTTTCAAATTGAGTACAGCGATTCCAGAATCCAAATGTTGGTGCTGGTGGATTAAGAATTCCGTACTCGTTGAAAAGCATGCCCTCGTTGCTTCATTTCCATGTTCGTGCTCGTGCTGCTGCTGCTGCTGCTCCTGAGTCCTGCCGGTCTGCTTGTCGCTGTGGAGGCTGGATCTCGATTCTCGACATTCCGATGGATATCATATCCTGCCATTCGCCAAAGGAGCGACCGCAAATAAATGTTTTCATTTTCTCAGACATGCTTTTGATGACTTTCTTCGCGAATCCATATACTTTTTGGATATTTTAGTCGGCGTAGTAATCTGAGCCACAAGCTGCGGTGGGATGACCCGTGACGAGGTTGAAGATTGTTTTGGTACTTGAGTGGACTCCTTGTGCCATTATAAATGAGGCCCTCTTCATCTGTTACGCCCTACTTCGACGGGGAACTCACTCCGCTTCAGTTTATTTACTAACTTCAAGTCTCTTTAGAGTTGCTTCTCTCTTGCTTATTACTGCATTGATGTCTATTCATGGAAATCTATCTTTTTCTGCATATATCGCTACAAATTGTTTTCGATCAAAGGTCCAGAAATCATTCGTTGAGCTTTTGGCTTGTCAGATTTTTATGAAAATTTTTCAGGCCTTCTTTTGTTTCAAACCCCTGTATTTTTTACATTGTCCTTTTATTTTGTTATGAAGTAAATGAAATGAATATAGAATCATTCCATAACAACTATGCTAATTCTGAATCATTTCTTTTTTGGAATTGGAACCTAAAATAGTTTCTCTATCAAAATTCTCTACTAAAATTTATTAAATATTTTTTTGAAAAAAAGTATTGAAACTAACAATCAAAAGGTAAATTTTGAAAACAGATTAATGGAATTATAATTTATTGAAATAATACATAATAAAATAAATATATTTTATAAATACCTTCAAACTAAAAATACAAAATGCGTTAAAATATTCTAAACTCTTGATGAATTCTTTTATTTGAATTATTTTCAAATTCTGAAGTCTAAATAATCTAAAAATATTGGTGCGTTTTTCTGTGTGTTTTGGAAATTCTATAAGAATCTCTCTTTGGTATTTTATCAGAATATCTTCTTTGGTATTCTTATAAAATACCAAAGAAGTTCTCAGTGCTTATAATCCTTTAGGGATCCTGAAAAAAAACCTGGTAAACTTTAAGGGTGACATACCGCTACTGAAATATTTTTTTTGTCAATATCGCCAATTCAAAACTAATTATTTCTTCTCAGATTTTTTGAGTGAAGAAAATTATTTGCCTGTACAAAATTTTATGGAACTGTTCAAATTAGAAAAAAATAATTTATGGGAATTTCTCCATTTCCGTCAATTTTTTATGGGTATATTTTTAAACCCCCCTTTAGGTGGTTTCAAAACTTACCCATAATAAATTCATTCGGATTCGGATTTCAAATGTTGCAACATGCCATTAATCAACCCAACCTCAAGAGAGTACATTGGGCAAAATGGAATATGATTATTTCACAAGTATACAGCACGCTGAAGATGAACTTTTATCACATAACAAAATGACTCGTCTTACATAGCGTTGTACCGACTAGTACTTCTATAATCAGATTCTTGTGATAAGAAATCATCTCGACGTGTTGTATCATTGTGAAATATGTCTCTGCATAATATTTCCTCAAAAAATGTTCACAACTCGCTTATACTACTCTTTCGATCTTTAGATGTGCATGTGATGTGAGATTGTGCACGGAATATGGTTCCGTACCACTTCTGGCAATCGATTCCAAGTATTCGACTATGATCGAATGTCTATGGTTTCTAAGGAACTTGTAAACTATCAAAGCTCCTGCAGTTGATACTGCGAAAACCAGCTCTAAGTGCTCTGTGTTGATGGCTGAAAGTCCACACAGCGCTAATGAACTTGAACAAATAGCGACCGTCAAACTCCTCCGTTCTGCTCCATAGTTTGTTCGCTGTCCTCGACCTTGCAGAATACACATTCATCACAAGCCTCTTCATGCTTCAACACACTGTCCCTCTGCAAACGAAGCCCTCCAAGGAGTTAGTCCTCGCATCTTTCAAATTCTAGACTTCATTGGCGAGATGTCTATTTGCTCTCCATTGATAGTCGTCTACTTATTCCGCACACTGAGAGAAGTACTCCATCTCGTCCTTAAGTTCTAATTTTTCTCCTCGTATCTTCCAGGCTCTGCTCCCGTATGTGAATGGTACTTTGATTCTCTGCGTGCCATGGCACCGTCCGGGCTTGCACTTGCTCGGATACATGATGAAGACAGTGTGCAAGTCCACAGATCTTGCTTGCCCAACCAGACAGTTTACCACATGTTTTGTCGAGCCTCCTCCAGCATTGGAATCACCGGGACTGCATGACTGCAATCCCCGGATTGCAGTCATGCAGTCCCCTGCGATGTATGATGTTATGCAATCCAACTCGAATGATTCTCGCAACCGTTCATAGGTCAATAATGAGGGGACGGCGAAAAGAGAGAAGGCTCAGGTCGTCTACACATTTTGTTGCGTTGCGGCAGCGATTTACCTTCTAGTGACTTGACGCTTGTGACGATGACTGGTACCCGTGACCGCGACAACTTCGTTGCCAGCTTCTGATTTCTCTCAACATCCACCACCACCTCCTCGGGGTCTTCACTAGAGTGCTGTTCAATCATCACAGGTCTTGGATAGGTCGCAATTTCCTCCTCAAGAAACAAACGAAAGCAAGGAAGTTGCATAATGGAGGAGAGTTTATCTACAAGACCTCCTAGTATAATTGCGGTATCAAATCTTGCACATAACAAGAAGTAGTGGAAGCCCAATCAGTCCAAGTGCTGGAAGGAACTCACCTCCTAAATAGTAATTATATAACTTCATCCCGCAATGTAGAGTACAGAAAGTAGCCCATTTTAGCCCAAAGCTGGTATTGAGAGCCTCCGCAATGATAATAAAAATTCCGTTCTGATAATGTGACCTTGTACCGCTAGGTTTGAATACTTGACGTCGCAAAAGTTTGGAAAAGTGTTTTTGGTCTCTCACATTCAATTACGTCGTAGCCTCCATCACAAGGACGTCGAGATATTACGCCTCATCGCCCGGTTCTGATGGCCCCACATGTGGAGTAGTCTTCGCAATCTAGGAGTATCGTTGTCAATATCCGATGTCTTTTGCCCTTGCGCTCTCAGATACAAGAAAAATAAGTGAGGATCCGAACGCCAATCAAGAAGCTCATTTGGGGCCATTGCCCCTCGGACCTAAATTCACTCATTCTCACACACGACTCCGAGGACCATTTGCGTCATTGAGACCCACAATACTCTCCAGTAAATTCAAACTTCCCTTCGAAATTTTGAATGTGCTCCGAATAAGCAAACGTCGAAGGCCGAGCGCGTCACAACGGGTCGCCTCCCGCGTGCCAACAAGCGCAAGTCCATCATTAGTCCCGGCCGGAAGTTGGCGTCGTCTCTTGTCGTTGTTTGTACTGACTCGCGTACATGATCATCGTAGAGGATCGTCGTACGTGCCGTGCTAGAAGATGTTTATTTGCAGTGCAACCCTCGTCCCTAATGGGGCACATTTCGCTCTCCACCTCGTCCCCTGGAATCTTAGTACTCACTTGGTAGTATGGGGTGCAACAAGCCTAGATTCCTACCCAGACCAGTCCATGATTTCCCTCCTAACCTGAAATCAAATGACAAGTCAATGAAAAAAGATATTACCTTGATTTTGTTTTAGTATTCCTAGCGTTTAAATTTCATATGTTAGAGCAATATAATTGCATCGTGAATATGGATGACTGAAAGGCATTTCACATCTTATTTGAGATATCAGAAACTTAGTTCCATTATTAGCTCGTGTTATCTACGATCTCTCATGCTTTAGTAGACAGAAAGGGTCGGAAGGACATTTCCAGAGTTTCCGAATACGTTAGTTCCATTAACTTTTCGCCCCATATGCTTAAATATAAGTCCATCTAATGTCAAAATGTGCAACCAATATCTGTACAAGTTTAGAAGTCAACAGAAAGTTTGGGATGCTGATTTGTCATGGTGAAATAAAGAAGTATGAACATTTGAGAGAGCAGGCCAGAACCGTGTGATTCAACCGTGAACCTCGTCCCTGCAGTCAGAATTGCTCCCCATCAAGACGAGATGTATCTAACCCGACATGAGACTAGGATTTTCAGGAGTTGGATTCTAAATCTGCCGGCTTGCAAGTAGAATATTGTAGTTGAAACTGTAAATTTAGACCTTCATTCAATCTTGAACAGATCCTTATTCGTCCAATAAGGTTTGGACATCTAATAAGATGTCCATGTCAATCAGACCTCCAGATTTAAGTATAGCAAGACTGGTAAGGTATAGCAACACTTGAGAGTGACTTTTCTTCAATGCTTAACCCTTCCAGGTTTTTTAAATTAAACGCAAGACTACAATCATCTTGACGAAACTACAGGAAGTGACATTATCTCATAACCCATGATCCATCGCCATAATCTAACCATTGGTTTGAATTATGTTGTTACGACACTACTCGTGCGAATAACTGAGTTTAAGAATGCAGTATAGCCATGGTGAGAATTTAATCGGTGTATAAAGGAAATGGACTTGCAGAAACGACTTCTAAACGGTCAGATTGTATGTGTGGATGTCAGGGTCGAGGATTAGCTGAAAAGTGCAAATCTAGATTTTCTTGATTCTATTCAGGTCTGAATCTCTCTTATCCAACAACTCTGAATAACTGAGATCTCGAGACGGAGGCATAAAATTGGTTGGTGCATTATGTTAGCCTGGATGGTACAGTACTTCCGTTGGCACAAAGTACAGCTCCTTGATTTGTATCATCTTCAGTGATGCTGTTGGACCAACATGTCACCTAGAAGAGAGACAAACTTTTGTGGTCACAGTTGCGGCAATGAACCCACTTGCCTCGTTCCCAGGGCTAATACATCATTTTCTAAGTCATGATGAATGTAAGGGTAGTGAAAACCAAATTGTGGGCTGGGTGGGTTGGGACGGACGGTTTCAAACCTCTGCCACTGCTTATCTAAGCTAACCCAACCCAGACCAACCAAACCGAAAGTGATTAGTACATGATTTCTTTTCTTACTCAGCTTGTACCGAGGTATGTTCTGTGTAACTGGTAGACCGTTAAGAGATTCGAGATTGAAAATCATATCAGGAGCTGCTACAAATTTGAGCTCTGTCAGATCCAAGCAATGATGAGCATGGTGCGGCTTATGTATTTCTCTTAGCATGAGGTTGTCATCTCCGATTGTCCAGACGATAAAAATGTTGATGCTTAAGCCGTTTTGCAACTCATCGTCCTAAACTGATTCACAAATAGCACTAGAATTCAAACATAATTCTACCAAAACGTTATCGAGGTTTCAAGTCCAGTGGATCGAACCGTAAATTCATAAAAGTCGTTAACAACATCCAAGTCAACTTGGAATGCAAGACTCATGAGATTTCCTGATCTCCTGAAATCTAGGCTTGTATCCTCTTGTCTGTCTAGCCATCAAGGGTCAAGGAAATGCCAGCAATCAAACAGACGAACCTAGTTTCCAGCATGTTTTTCCAAGCCAGTTGGATAGATATGAGTGCTGAACTCGGAAAGACCATGATGTGTTTGGTGATGATGAGGGTAGAACTGAAACTCGGATGTAGAAACAGTGGACGCTTTCTAAATAAATACTGCTAGTGAATAAACTGCAGTAAAAGTATAGAATGCTCTACTCCCGACTGGAAAACGAAGGATAAGTACTTCAAGATCTGGACAATAAATAGTTCCTTTGTTTGTTAAATACATATACAGAATCGACTTTTGATGGACGAGACCAGATCTAGACCTTGTGTACACGAAAAGAACTATCTATCATTAGTGGAGAAAAATGTTAGAAAGGGAAACTGCCATATGTGGAGGAGAAAATTTCGTCTCGAGATATGGAAGTATCCCATGTGGATTTAGTGAGTACGCTCTTTCTAAGTGGACAGTATGTATGATAAATCATGTAGAATACAGAAGAATATATTATCTTCGTCCCTTCCTGTATACAGTACTTTTAGCAAGGGTGAAGTGTACCTTGAGAAAGTGTGGTGTTTGGGAGTCTATGTTATGTACTGATTGGCTTTTGCTTTGATGGCTGGCATCATTGGCATGGTCCACAGTCATGATGAAATACAACTGCCTAGACGACGATTAAAGCAGAAGCGGTCATTCATTCATTCCCGTGTGATAAGAATGACCGTGGACCTGGAGGTAGAGAGAACTTTCCCTTTCCGGTTTCCCGAATCCCGAGTGGCATGTTCCCACACTAGCCAGCACACGAGGAAACCATTCAATGGCTGAAGTTTTGTTGAACTTGGACTAGCAGGAATAGCCGTGACCTGCATTTATCACTGTCCACCGAGCACGCTTGGGCTGAATAGGAAGAACTGTACGGTTATGTCATCTTGTCTTTTGTCTTTGGTGCATTCCCTCCTGAAAATCCAAGCAGTTCCCCATGGTGACAGACCAAAACTCTACCGTAGTGTTGCCTTGCTTCGCTTGTTTCCTTGCGTTCCTTGTTTCCTGTTTCTGAAGCTTGATGTCGTGATCACGCAGTAGCACACATTGTGCAATTAAGTCCCTATGGCTCCCATGGCGAACCACTCTCAGGACCGTACGAACGTAAATCTGTGCTATCTTTCTCGCTCTCTCTCTTTCTCTCTCTCTCGTGCTTATGGTAGGAAGGCTACGGCTCGCACTGCAGTACGAGTACAATCATTCTATCTTACGCTGTTGAGATGGGAAACTCGCGTTGCAACTTCCTCATTTACTATCTTCCCAGCTTATCTCTGTTCCATCTAGGGTCCACTGGCCACTGGTCGACTGGCTCACGCATGCAAGGCAACATGAGTACAGTCAACTTCTTTTTCTCTCTATCTCTCTCCTTTTAATTGCATGGTGGGTCGTCCCGCTACCTGGAAGAGTCTCCCTCATCTGGGGTGGTAATCAACTCTACTATTTGCCTTCTCTCTCAGCCCAATCTCTGTTTCTCGCGCGGGGTCGATACTCCATAGGCTACGGCATGCATCGAGCTTTTCTTCAGTACAATCTAGAATTGCATACTTTTGAATTAGTCACACCTGACGCCTGACTTGCAGAGCTAGCAGTACGTGGGTAATTAAAATCTCCTGATTACCATCCTCAACATCCACGGAGAGCCTCTAACAGATTCAGTGACTACTCATCTATTACAATCCCTGATGTTTATTCTACTGAGTACAGGTTTACGTTGTGTGCTTGCTCGACCCGGCCCTCGAAACTCTTGTACATTTTAAGTAGAAGAGAAAGCTGGATGGAACCAGGCCCCGAATGAAATTGTAATTGCTGCTCGCATGCATCTTTCCTCTTCCAACCTTTGGGAGCGAGCAGGGAATAGGTTGTCCAAGAACTAACTCGTAGCAGCGGCAAAGGTTAGATTTGCCATACTTTGCCCGGCCTTTGTTGGGCCGTGTGATGGAATGAAGCGTCAATGCAGCGGAGTGGCCGGCTTTGAAACTCACAAGAACTACTTACGACTCACTGTATGTCATCAAGCTCTGGTAATACATTGCAGCTGACGGTAAACGCATTAGCCAGCCTCATGTCAAAAGGGTTAGTAGTCAGAGGAACAGTCAAAACGTGCCTTCCCCCACAAATCTCTAAAATTCCGACAAGCAATCAATCGTGGTACGAGTAAATGCGGTATGATTTCAGGTTTCATTACAGATTCACAGCTCATTGACTGCTGTTGTTGGCGCTGCTAACCAGTGGCGGTGCCTGGTCTGCTCGCCTAGTTGACGACCTCATGAGTTATCACGTTCTTTGGAGGAATTTTTTAAATCGAGTGTGGCCTTCATATCCACCTGGGACCTGTGGCGACAGGGGGGCTAAGAAGGAGGAGTTACAGCATGTTCATATTTAGTTTACGGCTGCAACAGAAGTAGTAGTATGTAGCGACTGTCGGTCGATCTTTCGTGGCAATGACGTGCACTTCGTACCAACTCTCCATGTGCCTAGGAAATGTGTTATGAATTATGAAGAAAGCAAGAATTTGTTTGAATGCTAAAAGTAGCCCAATATCGAGTAAGATATTCGAAGGACGATTTCCGACATGCTCACTGCAGCGTACTCTGAACAGTCGCTACTTTACTACTCTCCTACCCCTTGCGGCCCTTCACACTTCTGAATCACCTTAAAGTTTCCTCGTCATCTTGAAGACCGAAGAACTTGAACCAGATCCAAGACTCACGAAAAGGAAGAACAATATGAAAAAAAGGGGGGAAAATACCATCTTTCCACCTCGAAGTTTAATCTACCCAAACGTATGGGCCGCTGGCCCTGCAAAATGTCACTAACTAACTCCCGCAGCCTCCCATCTTTGGAGGTGTGCACAGTAAAGGACATTTTATCGCTAGCATTTTAAGGCCCTCACAACCGTTTCTCAATCTTTGCGCTTGCGTGGCAGTTGCCGTTCATGCAGGTCACCCTTCAAAGGCCCGAGCCATCGAAGGAGATGAGGGAATTGAAGAGAGTGACTTGAGGGGCTTTACTTCGTTCCAGACAGACCTCGAAGCGAGCGAGAGGGTGGCCCTGATCCGATGCGATAAGAAAGGTGTGACAAGATGCGTCCACAGAGGCGAAATTCGACAATCAAGGCGATTTAAAATGGAGACGACATGTTTGGATGCTTGCAAACTCGGAAGGAGGAGAACGAGATCGAACCAGACAAGCGGAGCGGAGGGGCAGCGGCGCGGCGACTCTATCCGACCTTCTAGAAAGCGTCGTCACAAGTCGAGCTGATGATCTGGGCGGGACAGACAGACCGACCGACCGACCGATAGCATCGGCTGGCGACGCGTTGCAACTCGCCGGAAGGAAGGAGTAAGCGAGGATCCGCGAGGTGGGATGGGATGGGAGGATGGTGGCGCCACGCAGGGTGACGTCAACTCGGGGCAGCATCGAATATACCGTAAGTCCGTCCTGCCTCCCTGGCCTGGGCTGGAGTGTCCCCGGACCGGGCTCCTGGCGGCCTGCGGGTGCGGGCGGTCCTTGTCCGCCAGTCATGATCGCCTCAACTGGAGTGACTAGCGGAGAGAACCGCAGCTCTTGAATGGGCAGATCCGCACCCGCAGTAGATCATAATACCACCCCAACCCCAACCCCCACCCGCGCAACAGGATAGGATTGGTTACAGAATGTCAAAGACACTGCGAGTGACAGTTTTGACCGGCCATCAATAGCCGAGACCGAACCCCCCGCCCTCCTCGCAGCCTCGCTCCCTCACTCGCCCCCAGTACCCCCGCGTGGTGTTAGCGACCCTCGCATAAAGCAAGGAAGGAAGCAAGCAAGGACTCCCCAGATCGGCAGAGAGAAGAAAGAGAAGAGAGGGCGAGAGAAGAGGTAGAATGATGAAAGGCCGGAAACATGAACTTCCTTCCCACGTGGAGGTCGCCGAGTAGCAACTGCGAATTGTGAGGGAAGAGAGAGAGGGAGAGAGAGAGATTGGAGGGATCGATGGCGAAGAGGGCATACATGAACTTGGAAGTTAGCACACAGCTACGGGATCTATGAGGGAGCGAGATGTTCGCGGGGGGATACCTGTAAGTAAACATTGAATGGCACCATAATGAGGGCGTCGGCATTCCTTATCTCAAGAGCAGTCCGAAGTTGTCGATAGCAGCCACAAGGACCTCCTGTGATGGTCCTGGTATAGGGTGTGGGTCAACTTCATTGAATGAGATCTTCATGACTCAACATCCGTCCTTATCCCTTGCCTGGCTCCAGCAGAGGGCGGAAGTACTGGGATTGGGGGCCATGATTCCATCTCCGGCTCCTTCTCCTAGCAGTCTAAGTAAAGAAAGAAAGGCACATCCATGTCCAGATCGAGCATTTATCAATATTCCATATTTACTCGCACCCGGATCTTTATCTCTTTTCTTCGCACTTTCTCCGAAAGCGATCAGCAGAGCCTGAAATCGGCCATGTATCTCCATCGCTGCCTCCGATGCCAGGCGCATGATCCGTAAGCCAAAAGCTGGTCTGAAGTTGGGGCGATAGTTGGAGCTTCTGATCCCTCCAGCTAACCTTGTCACGCAGCGTTGAACATTCAACTGGCCCAGATGGTAAAAGGCGACCTCTTTTCACGATCGCCTGACAAGTAAATTTCAGCCTCTTTCTCTCAGGACAAGCGGGAAAAGATCATGCCCCGCTGCCCGGCCCCTAAACCCCGCCCCGCAGCCTGCCATTAGCGGCTTAATGGAGCACTACCAGCCCCATACACGCCTTGTCGCGTACCCGATTTGGAAGAGCATGACCATGGAGACCGAGGACGAGGAGGAAGCGAATTGGAGCGACTTAGTGCACCGCCGAATCTTGCTAGACTGCCGAGGTACAGCTGCGTCCCATGAAAGACCATGATTTAGACCGAGAGGTGGACCGTCTCACGACTCTCGACTCCGCGGTGCTCGTCCTCGTGATCGCTCCTCTTCTTGCGCTCTCTCCCTCCCTCACCGCGAGGCGAAGCAAAAGCGTAGGAGGCACATTCTATGACAGTGTAGATGTGCTCGAACCGTCAGACGCACACCTAGACTACGGCACGTGATTCGTGACAGTGGACGAGATATACAGCTCATAAAAAGCCAGGCGATACATGCAAAAGCGTTTGACTGTGTATGTACATAAATATAGGCATAGATCATAACTAATCCGGCTTCGAGATCGACAACAATATTCTACAAGCTTTAGAGGCACAGATAGCGCGCTCACGCGAATCGACAAATTTCCATGACCGGATCCGCATGAGGACGGGGTTAGATGGGTTGTGTGCTGTGAAATGTCATGAGATTGTATCCATCACGACTGACGGCCAGGATTTCCAGGGCGGGCTGGCGGGCTGGCGGGCCAATGACGACAGACCGCAGTGCCATCAAAGCATGGCAGCAAGCAAAAGTAAGCACGCAAGCAGGAAGCAGGCCATCTTTGGCGGGTGCACGACTAGCTCTCACGATCACAGGCGTTGCACCATACACGCATAAGAGGCATATCTAATAGATCTACATATGTGAAGATTTGGAGCGACAGATGAGATGCCTGATCACGAGCACGAGATCGAGATCGAGAGCATGGGGTAACACTCGGCCATGCATAACACGAGATGAAATGTGAGGGCACACGTAGACTAGTGAGATACATACACTGGCACTCGCAGAGAAAACAACACACGGAGGGGTACACGAATGTGTGTTGCTTTATGGCAATGGTTGTGATAATGACATTGACATGGATCTCGGCCCAGATCCAAGGGGTTGAAACAGTCTACAGAACCAACTATCTGGTTCGAATGCTCCTGAATAAACCGGACGATGAAACAGAACAGAATTGACTTCTCCAGGCTATAATGTCCTACACTGCACATCTACCTCAGTAAGCTAAAAGTTCAGCTCAGTAATGAATTGCCCCGCCCAACCGTCCCCCCGCCCACCATATCCCTCCATCCCCTCCATATCCTCCCATCCCCTTCGCCCGCCCCGCCCCGCTTACCACCTCTGCAGCTTCCTACGCTCCTCCTCACCAACTCTCGAGAGTGTACCGTGTCCCCAGTGAAAAAAAATGTGTAAAACGAATGAACAAAAAAAGAGAAGACCATGACTTTCCCTTCCCCGGCCTAAGC